>LD349117.1:199333-244726 GCA_001465055.1 Ptychodera flava | reverse complement strand
AAGTTCATTATAGTCTGCACAGGAATCTTCGTTCAATAAATAACTATTTACACTATTTACAGTTCCTACATTAAGTTCGCATTCTTCTGTAGTTAATCGTTTTTTGGGTCTCTGTTCACCTGCACAATCTTCCCTCTCTGTATTTTCAGATTTTTCTCTCCTGCTTCAGTTCTGCGTAGAAGTTCCTTCCTTAGTATCAGGTCTTGCTCCTGTTGTATTTTAGTTAAATCTGGTGTGATAAAGACATCCTTGAATTCTTCATCCTCACTTTCTCTAAGTTTCTTGGCATTTTTCAGGACTTTGACTCTGTTTAAAGGATTCCTAAATGCCACTCTTATTGGCCGGGAGTAACCTTCTCCTCTTTTACTACCAATACGTTGTACAACATACTCATCTGTAGCGACTTCCGCTAACCCTATTTCTTCAAAGATCTCTGCAACAGCAGTTCTGTCATCTCTACCCAACACTTCTTTACATCTCTTGACCACCACGTTACTCTTCCTTTTTTCCTTCTCTATTTCCTCTCTAACACTTGACGGGATACTATCTTTAATCTCATTGACACTTGATTTCACGTCTGACACATCTTCGTCTATGTTTACTATTGTTTCATTAATTAGCTGTATGTCTTTTTCCATCTTAGCTTGTCGCTGCTCAAAGTTACTCATCATCTTTAGAATATTGACTGCACATGAGTTGCACTTGGCACAATACCAATGTACTGAACTGCTCTCACCGTTTGCGTTTTCTCCGAGGAATTTGTACGTGGCTTTGTCTACACCTTCACATCTGGTATGATGCCAAAAATTGCATATACCGCACAGGATGGCCTCGTCATTATCACTGACCTCTCTTTTGCAGGAACCGCACATATGCGTACGATTTTGCTGTACAGTGGGAGAGTCCGAACATGTTTTCGTAGACTTTGAAGCACTGGCACTGCCACGACGGGTCGTCCTCGTTGTTGCTGCAGCTGACGCCATCTTGAATACCACGAGGTTACCGCTTGTCTTTGTATGCGACCAAGTCAAAGATGAATGGAAACACATACGCTGATGCCTCTAGTCTGCATTGACGGATAAGTAAAATTGCACTACTGCCCTACAAATGTCAGTACAGGCCGTAGGATTTCGTGCATTAACCGGTGCAGCATGAAGGTACGAAATATACTGCTAATTAATGTTCTTGTGGGAGTGCAATCCACTTCAAAAAGGTACGATCGAAGAATGTTTAGATACTCCTGACACCAAAAGACACCAAAACAGTAGTAACTCAGCGTACTCCCAATCGGGCCTTACAAACTTCGACAACAAATGTGATGGTAGCTATAAAAGATATGGCGTCGTTGAGCCTTACAAAATTACAATGGTTAAACTAAACTATTCTATGATATAAATCTTCACTCACAACAGTCGTTTAAATCACACTAATCATCAACGAGAAGAATATTAGAGACTGAAAATATGGAAATAAATAAAGCATTCAGAAATTATTGTGTTACTCGTTTTAGGTGACTATTGAATAACTACTACAAGAAAGGCTTGGCTATGTGACGGTCAAAACGCTTACGCGAACTACATCTCATCTGATTCTGCATAATCGGCTTATCAGCTTGCCTAATGTACAGGTGTCAATTTTTTCCTCAACGTGTAATTCTTATTTTCAAGGGAAACTTCAACCTAACGAAGAAATACTTACACCTGCCAAAGGAATCAAATTCTTCAAAATTCTGTATGTCCACTTCCAATTTCCGATCGATGATGGCAAGTCAACTGACAAACAAGTTTGCGTTGAGGTACAATCCACCTCCATATTTAAGACTCAAAAACCTTTACAGTTTTCTTTTTGCCTATAACTTGTTGGCCTCATTTTGAAGCTTATGGAGTACATACAGTTTATACCCCTTAGTTTGGTGAAAATCGGGAATTTTATTGTCTCCTGATGAGATAACACCGGGATGGCGGCCATTTTGAATTTCAAGATTTTGTCATTGTTTCTCCAGTACCAAATTTCGCACGGTAACCCCCGATTTGATTTTGAGACAGAAGGGTATACAGTTTGCTTCATGAAAGTTTGAGCAAACGTTTAAGTCTGTAGATTTTCAAGGCGCGCACAAACTTAAAAACTTCTCGGGGGACACATTGCCAGCTAAAATCTTAATTTTAATCTTTCTTTCCTATAAAGTGCATTACATTAAAAATGATCTCAATACATTTAACACTAAAATCAACAAATATAAGCCCAGGATGAAACCTAAAATTGTTTTAAAATCGCAGTAATAAGCACAAGAAATAAAAGAAGAAACCAGCTAGATCCCAAAAGCTCGTCATAACAACTGCGAAAATTACGAATAAAAAGACGTAAAAAGGTGAGTTTTCAGTTTACCTTTTAACACACCCAAAGTTTGTACCTCTATGTAATGGGAGAGAATGCAATAATCGACGTGTACAAATTGAAAAGGCCCTATCACCTTCATAAGCTGTATTTCAAAATCGGCTTCTATAGATTAACAACACCGGAATGAAGCGAAGAGTGCGCCGGTTGTCACGGACTGTGAGCAAAACACCTAGAAAGTTAATACTTTGGACGCGAGACCATTGAGTATTTTAAAAGTTGTGCTGAGGATTTTGTATTCACTCCTTTGCCTTACTGGAGCCATTGTAATTCAATGAGACATGGCGTGATATGGTCGGTGTTTGTTGTTCTCGTCACTTAGAGAGCTGCAGAATGCTGAATTGTTTGAAGCTTTTAAATTTCATAAGCAGGCAGGCCAGAAAGCAAATTGATACAATAATCTAAACGAGACGTGATGAAAGCGTGGACAAGTTTCTCGGCGGTACTGTAATCTAAAATGTTACGAATTTTCCCTATCTTTCACAACGCACGGGAGGCTGACTTACATACATTAAAACATGGGCAGACATGCTAACAAATATTCCACCACAGGCCAGTAAATCTGGGGAATGCTGAAATCCTGCCTATCGTGTACATACAACTTTTCGTCCAGATCACTTACCATCACACCTGCATTAGCACAAGTTATGCCCACACCCTTGTTTGTAATTAATTTACAGTATCGATCTGGGACTACACAGGAAAATTTACAAAGTTATTTTTTGCGCGTCGTACGAACATCAGGTAACTATTCCACTGTGAGTTATGGAAGTAAACAATTTTCAACAGCATTACTGCATCCTTCAACGTCCTGGCTCCTGTGTGCCACATTGTGTTCTATTCCATATTGACACAGTTATGTTCGACATAGATTGCATATTGGCCAGAGAAGAATTTTAAGCAGTTCGACAAAAATCAACTTGTTTGATATACAAGGACTGCATGATTGAATACCTTTTCCGAGCGCTGCGTGAGAGCGCGAAAAGTGCTGACCAATTTTTGGAAGCGAGATAACTGTGCTGGCAGACAGCGCCCTGTAAACTGGTATAGCGGGAACTACTTCAACAAACTGACCGTAGTACTTACATGACTTCTAATTTACCTTCGTCATTCGATCGCGGCAGTAATTTCATAATTGATAATAATCTTAAATCGATAAGACCAGTAAAAAATTTGATGCCTCACCTGTTTGGAGAAGTTGGGAATGACTCGAAGACAAGCTTTCTGTCGCATGATGTTTCACTGCTTTAAACATGCGGACTGATTTCTAAAATGTTTGCAAATGGACTGATGACATCACTGTTGTGAAAAACCTGGTAACACGTGACATGTTGTAAATAACACATATAATGACACCTCTAATTAATTTGTAAAGTTTATAAGTGTTATCGTAGGTACTGTAACATTATTTTATCGTTTAAGTCCAAATATGACTTTCACAATTTCAAAGGCGTATTATTTATGCCAACCCGCAAAAGTCTACTTATTAACTGTTGTTCAAACATATAATTATGCAATAGTTAAATTATAACCACTACCTTACACACAAATTACAATGTCGGCTGAATCAAACAATGAGTTTTTCGTGGGGATGTGTAAATTTTGAATGAATGCAGCGCCACAACAGGGCGTGATTCGTGTTTGCACAAAGGGGACTCATTCCAATTCACGTTTTCTCAGAGAAAATATGGAAATTGTTCAACTTCATTTCAATCAATCCTCTATGAATGAGTCGTTACCTTGTAAACGAAACCGCAAAATTTTCCAATCAAACTATGTGTTTTTAGAAAATTCGGCAATCTCACTTGATAGGCTAGTGATGCAGAGAAACAGCTTAGTGTATTGCTCATATTATTTTAGAAATCATCTCAGACCATTTATCATGTGGCGATCCGTGTTAAAAAATACACTACCTAAAGTAATTAAAGCGAATTCTCAAATGAACACATGAAAATTTAGGAAATGCAAGCCCTAAAATCGAGCGTTTTATATTTCCCGCCAAATTTTCCCCTAGAATGAAATTCGGTTTCACATAAATAAATTTGATCATGGATTTTTAAGTTCTAAGATTTCCATGGAAACCGAGTTGCCGAAATCTTTATTGCTAAAGTCAGAAAATACAGAAAGTTCACTACATCTAGTAAACGTCGAGAAGACAGTGAATCTCGTGTACCAACATATCTGCAATAGCAATCGCAGTCGGCTTCTAAGTTGTTTGTTGAGTGGCCTCAAAAACTCACCATGATTTTTTTTCCTGAGCAAGTTTTGAACGAAACATTTGCCAACGTTCGACTGCCGTCAACAGCAAACCGGGCTCGTCTTCGTTATTAACGGAAGTAAAATCCAGCCTTTGTCGAACTCTTACGATGTAGCGGGGATTCAATGAGCCATCCTCAGATACACATAAAGCTAGATCCTTTACAATATAAGGTTACAATTACTAGCCCACTTGCTCTACTATCCACTCGCCTTGAACTGATGAATATTTCAACTGTTCAGATGTTTTAAAGATGTTACTGTGACCGTGACTCTCGGTTTATCAAGACTCTACCGGCCTAATCAAAACGTGACATTCCTGGGAGTGGGAATATGGCCGAGCGGTTCTATCTGTTGCTTCATAGTTTCCTCATACACAACAATGTACAGTTAATCAACATGTCAGTAAAATTCTAAAATCAAATTTCTTGTAGACACATAAACTGGTAACCACCCTATAGTCTTATCAAGTACAGAAATATAAATAATCAAGCGTCTATAAAAACACAGATATAGCTACATTTTTGTATCATATTTTCCTCATAAGCTATATAATATATATTATAGTGAGTCAACATTTTTGCTGGTATACAAAAATCAAATTTCTTGCACAAACATGTACTTTTATACGGTGGCTTAATGAGGCTACAAGTGTAATTTTTTATTTCATACCGGTAATTTTTTAAGCCTGTAATTTTTATTTCATGTCTGTAATTTTTTTCATACTGTAATTTTTTTCATGCCTGTAATTGTTTTCAGTAATTTTTAATTCATGCCTCTAATTTGTTTTAACAGCTTCAATTTTTTTTATCATGCCTGAATTTGTTTGTTCATGCCTGTAATTTTTTTTCAGTAATTTTTATTTCAGGCCGGTAATTTTTATTTCATACCTGTACATTTTTATGCCTGTAATTTTTTCAGGCCTGTAATTTTTTTCATACCTGTATCTTTTTTTAGGCCTGTAATTTTTTCCCATATCTGTAATTTTGATATTTTTGAGTGAAGTACTGTATTTTCAACATTTAGCAATCTTATGGTTGTAGTAGTTGCGCAAAAAATGATTACCCATCCCCAAGGCATTCATGAAACCCTAATACCCTTCAAAAGTGCTTGCGCGAAAATTAGAGACCCACCCGCAAAATACACAGGCATATCCCGCTTATTTCCATCCAGTTCTCCACATAAAATATACGGCCGTTTTCAGGGCGGGCATTATTATAAAACAAAAAAGTGTTATTGTTTGCCCGCAAATACAATCTAAGCGTACATGCGGTTTTTTTACATCTTAATTGTTCTCATACGCACAGCAAATACTAGAGTATTTTACGCCTCTGCGAGCCACTGTATGATAATTATTTAAATCACGGAACGATTATTTTGCACGGACCCTTCCATTTGTTCCGAAAGCGAATTTTCGTCCGAATTTTAAAACACTTTGTAAGATTTTGAGGATACTTGTATCATCCAGGTGTTTATGCAACAGTCTATGTTCATGGTATGCCAACAATTTTTGTTTGAGAATCACTGACCGGTCGACCTCGTTATTCTCAGTTATCATTCAAGCGCCTTTATGAATGCTCAATGAGTTGGGGGTCTTTCATATCCTGCACGGGGGTCAATTGATCGTCAATCAACAGAAAAAGCAGATCAAGTTAATATTGTGAAAACTTAAGTGAAGAAGAAACTCAAAGGCATATTCTACCCTTAAAGGTATACTGTCACCTGTTTTAATTTTGCCACAGTTACCTTGGAAAGAGAAAATCTATAACCAATCACAGATTTTAAGCGGGTGGCCGTTTTAAAACAGTGCCCTCACATGGGCATTTTGAATACCAAGAAACGTCCCTTTAACCATATATGGGTATATTGAGATTATAGGTGACTGTATACCTTTAATGGATTGACGCAATCAAATCAGTACCAGTGAAATAAAACATCGCCTAGGCGAAACGTGAAGACGTATAGCAGACCAGATCAAGCGTTTAATAGACTAACCTTTAACGTGTATAGTGACCTATTTTATTTCTGATAAGAAAAACTCTTTTCAAAACGAGTTTACTTAAGTACATGGTGGTCGACTAAACAAAACACACAACGCCATTATCAATAACTCATAACGACACAAAAATAAAATGCAAAAATAAATCTGCTAAAATCACGCAATCAAATAGTAAACAATTACCAATAAAGTATATGCAAATACGGAACCTCAGCGAACCACATGCAGACACAGGAGCTCATGCATGGCGCATTATAAGAAAATAAAGAATACTGCTATTAAACCTTATTGTTTGTACGAGCCTTTTTCTTGTTCTCTACTCTCACCCCTATATTTCCTCGTTCTCTGCATGTGAGTCATGATAGTACAGTGGTAATTGTGTATACATTATGCAGTGCGCCCGCCCACGTGAACTTATTGTACAGGATTTCTGCATTGACCCCCACACTGTTGCTATACTAAGTAGGCTTTAAGGGTATTATATAGCGTTTCAAATGGTCACTAAGACAGAGCGTATGTACTTTATACTGCATACATAATTAACACATAGCCGTTATGACTAAATTCAAAAAGCAAGGAAACATATACAGAGAAGAGAACAAGGAAAAAGGCTCGTAAACAAAAATTTATGTATTTTTTTATTTTCTTAATGCAAGCATTTAATTTGAATACACAAACGTTACTTCATTTATGAAGGCCCCATCAAATTAAACTGTTTCGTCTCCAGACTCTACATTATTCGGAATCGTTTGACACACCTTCAAGCGTTTTAGAAAAGTAAAAACAGTAAACGCCTTAAACCTTATCACAAAGAGTAACTTTCAATAATTTTCAGCCACTGCAGATATACTTCAAAATATGCAAAGATTCAAGGAAAACGTTCACAATTCATTTTCGCATTTTTTGCGTTAAATACGACACTTTGAAAGAATGATTTCAGTTTAACTGATTAATCATTTTTTGGTTTCGGTTTCAAGACTGTTTTAAAATTGCTTTTAATAGGTCAAACTCTGTAATTTACAGTTTATTTACACCTTTGTCATGCATCATGTGGCATTAAAAGAAGTAAAATTTCAACGTACTGTGGCTTATTACCATTTTTTGTAAACAGCAAGTAAAACCCGGGTGACATTGCTTCGTATAATGTTCAGAACTAACATTGATGATGACAAATGTGCAGAAAGCATTGTCTAATGAAGTGTGATGTTCTCGGAATTCAACGTAGAATTTCTTTGTTTTGATGTCACTTTTTGCCTTCTAGTAATCTGCTTAAAATATGTCGATATACTCTTGTTCACATCTTTGCAGATATCACTAGAATTTGCTTTTAACACGTTGACATATTTAGATTTCACCCGATTCTGTCCTTCAATACATTCATTGCTCAATTCTTCAAGGCGCTTTTGAAAGTCGCGGAGATCTGTATAGAATGTGGATCCATACGACTGTATTTTTTGCCATAAAGTTCGATTGAAGTGTTTATATAAGTACACGTCAGCATTGTTCCACTGAAGTAGTTTCATCTTCAGATTCTCAGGTATTTCAGTCGGCTCAGAGTGACGAACATTCATCTTGAAGTATAAAATGTCGTTCATATTCCAGCAAAATTGCTTTTTCATCAGTATCAAAGACTCGTCCAGGTATTCCGTTATCAACACAAGATCGAAATCTGCCTCTATTCTAGCGATCAAATCACTGATAAATATTGGGTTGTCCATTTCTCTCAGAGGCAAACCAAGGTCAAAACTTTGCGGGTTTCTATCCGTTATGTAGAGATTTCTATTTCTGTTTGCAATAGCGTATTTTAAAGGTTGATTGAGAAATTCGGTCATATATGCAAATTTCTCCTTTACTGAAATATTAGCTTTCTTCATGAATCTGCGATCAAAATGAAAGAAACTAAAATGTGATATGAATTGCTGGACTGGTTCGCGGATAATTGTAATATATTTTGGTTGTCCATAAATGAGAAAATCTAAAATAGATCTATTACGATAAATTACGTGACCTGCGGATATGTTAAATTTATAATTCTCGTAGTCACCCTGGCGAACCCCAACTGGCGGATACATGCCGGGTAACGACTTCAATGTTATGGGTACTTGTCTGAAATGACCTTTCGGTTGTTTTGCGGTGAACAGGAATGACAAGTTCCTATGGTAACCAAACCGATACAAAATGGTAGCCATTGTAGTGCTTCCTGTCTTATGAGTCTTGATATAAACTATGTTCTTCAAAGTTTCGCAGGAATCTTCACTCGGGAGGGCGCCTCTGGACAAAAATTGCCTGCTGAGTGAAAAATATGTTATATGTACAAAATACGTAATAGCAAATTCAGTGATTAAGTCCTGATGTGCACACAGTGTAAGATGCGAGGTAGATGAACTTTTTACATTAATAATGATCATTTGCATACAATTTTAATATTCAAAAAATGCTCATTAATATAACTTGCTCAAATGAATACTTATCAACCTCGGCTATTGAACTCATTGCAAATATGATAGTGTTTGCTTTTGTTGGCCGTATATAGCACTACACTATATATCACAGTCTGTTGTTCGATACACCTGCTAATATTAACGTTCCTATTTTCTGTTAGTCAGCAATCTTGGATGTAAACTAACCATATGGCTCAAATGTGTTTGTTTTTTAACTGAGCAGTCAGAATTCCAGATAATATACCTTTGGCTTGTAAAATCATTCTGATAAATCTGCTGTCTGCGTACCACACGATGTGACAGACAATTTATGGTACTTAAAACGTTTAAAAGTGCCCTACCAAATGTGTGGGAACTTGTTCGACCTGGCTTTTATTACAGAGGGGTGACTTTTCTATCACGCTCTGAGTATTCCCTTCTGACTATTCATTTGTGGTGTAAATAGTGTATTATCTTGACAATGGTTAATACTAGTAAATTCAAGCTAGCTGGGCAAAACCAACACCACTCGAAGGCCAAGAAAACAATAATCCAACCTGTATGTAATGTCAGCAGTTTATTTGTTACCCACCAAGCTTGAATGTTCACGAACTTGCACAGACGTACATCCTATGCAATTACACGAGGCATCGGCCAATCAAAATCATGAGCGAAAACATAGCCTCGTACATTACAACCATGTGGTGTCAATATGGGTCGATTGTCACAAAAATTCTAAGGAATTAGACAACCATATTCATACTCTAGGCTTCCGAAGAACATGATCACACTGTTCTTATGAATACAAAAATGTTATTTGTCCGAACACGGCGTCATCTTTCAAATGAATGCAAAGCCTAACAGCTTTTTGAAAACACGCCCTTTAAACTGTGTTTTAGTCAAATTGCTGCCGACAATGCTGGACTTCCGACGAAACGCACTGCGGGATATCACCCGATGCTGCTTTTTGCTTGCATGAACACTCGCGAAAAACATTCAGCAATATTCAAGTGCATAATCAGAGGTGGAATATTGTTATCTACAAAAGGGACTATAAAAGAAAGTTGAAACGCTGTGACAACTTTCAAGAACATCGTCAAAGACAGAAAGAGACAAAGAGATAAATTACGGAACAAAAACAAGACAAGCTCAAACGGACATGATATCCTTCATTTGCCCGCCTTTATTATGCGACTTCACGTCAACATCTGTCAGTACCCTTCAAAGTTAAATATTAACATATCTCAATTGCTGTTTTACTGGATAACCTTTGGATATGATATTCGATGGTTATTGCCATGGCAACTCAAAAATGTCTGTATCTTTGAATCTGCTAAAAGTAACTGTGACGTCTTATTTTAAGAAACAACAGGTAACGACTTTCTCAAATGTTTTTCTTCTTTTTCTACCAAGTTAAAATCTGAGACCTATGGGCAAAATTTGTTCAGTTGTTGATTGAAGAAAGGGTTAATTAGGTTGACCTCTGTCTAACGGCACCCAGTGTGTACACTCTGACCTTCTACCTCAGATCCGGAATTCCAATTGCTGCAGGATTGAAGTGTGAAGTAGCCCCTATTTTATTCTATGACATTGTTTGTGTACTAAATTACCGTTCCCAGTTCAAAAACTGGAAAATATGTCGCACGATCGGTGTTTACTCATAGACAGAAGGAGAACCACATTCTTCGATATGCCGTTGTTAATGTAAGCGTGTGCTTAACATTTAGGAATTCTGCTTACAAACCAAATTTTCGGCATTGTTTGAAAGAAATTATGGAACAAATCTAAAAAATGACATCCAATCAAGGAATATATACTCAACATAAAATTATGTATGTTTTGTCGCCACCGTGACCTAATCGAAGCAAAAATGATTGTAACAAGTATTGTTGGAAAGAGGTAGTGCTGTTCGCGATATGATGCTGTAGACAACTCACCTTCCAAATTTCGTCATAAAACGGAAAGACCTCGTTCCATTGAAATGTGGCAAATTCAGCCATTCTATCAGGTACAGGTTGGTTAATAGACCGCCCAGACATATGAATGTTAGTGTAAATGCTAACGCTCGCCTCTGAAAGAGAACCAATGAAATAAATCACGTTGGGCATTTAAATTTCGGTAATTTAACCTGTAGCAAAACATGTATTTTTGTATTTGTATAGCTTGATAGATAAACATGGTAAAACGCTTGATTGATATGTTAAATATATACGTTGTTAGAATAACAATGAAAATACTTAATCAAAGTGTTAGGTCAACGTGAAGCGTTTTAAGGTATTTCACACCTCCAAAAGGGAAGACTTCAACTTTTGCTCAAATTTGCCGTGAGGAAAATTTGAGTCATTGCCTTCCAAAATCAAAAATTAAAATCAGGGAGTAACCGTGCATCGGTACAAGATAAACAAACAGTATATCACCGACTCGTGCTATCGAAAATGGTCGCCATTCTTGTGTTTACTCTAAGGGGAAAGGTTAAATTTTCGATTTTCACAAAATTGAGCCAGTGAAAACTTATAGTAACTTTGTTAAGTTCAAAACGAACCTCAGAGTCCAAAATCAAGCTCAGCAGATGACGTATATGAAGACAAGTTTAACAAAAATGCATGCAAATCTGAAACACTGTGGTTTTTTGCTACCCTTCTAAATATGACTGTTACAGCTGTAGAGTCCCAATATTATTTCTGTTAAAAGTCTATTGCATATTTCTGACATGTCCCTGTACCAAATAAAACAGATTTAATCGCAAAAACGGCCAAATTTTTTGTGTCTGGTTAAACAATTTGCAGAATTTGATTTTAGCTTTTTCTGCAATTTTCAATGTAAACTTTGGGGTATGAGGTAAGTTTTGTTCATATTTCATGAATTGAAATAGATATTGCATGTTACAACATTTCATTTTAAAGATTAGTAAATTATCTTTCTAATGATACCTAACAAGTGAGGTTATATTCAAAAACAAGCTCAGCAGATGACTTATAGGAAGACACGTTTCACAAAAATGCATGCAAATCTGCAACACTGTGATTTTGCGGTACCCTTCAAAATATGACTATGCAACTGTAGCGTCCCAATATTTTTTCTGTTAAAAGTCTATTTCATATTTCTGACATGTCCCTGTATCAAACAGATTTCATACAAAGCATTGCATTTTTTATTATGCCAAGCTAAAAAATTGGTAGAATTTGAGATTTACTGTCATTTGCAATGTTAACTTTTTGTGTATTGGCTAAGTTTTGGTCATATTTCACAAATACTGTAGAAGATTTTGCATAGTACAATATGTCATCTTAAAGAAGAATAAATTTCCTTTCTAATGATACCAAACAAATGAGGTTATGTTAAAAAAAGCTCAGCACATGACTTACAAGAAGACAGATTTGACGAAAATGCATTTGGGTTGGAAAATGGTGATTTTGCGGTACCCTTCAAAACAAGACCATAACAGCTATTGCGTCCCTATATTTTTTCTGTTAAAATTCTGTTTCGTATTCTAGAGATCCCAAGGCTTCTGAAAAATACAGGTTTGTTATTCTGGGGGGGGGGGTGCACGTAGACCCCCTCTAGCCCACGGGCTATTGGTCAATGTCATTAGGTTCTTCAGTTAGTGTTTACTCAACGGGAGGAGTGCAAACTTTGAGCCAAACAACAGCACCTCCCTTGTTATACTACAATATATCCCATTGCTTCATTTATTCAGAAGAAATATTTGGTATATCGCGTGAAATATCGCGTGTTGTCATTAAATATATTCGGACCTTTACATGCCGACACAACTTCTACGATCATAAAAGTGAGACTCGAATGCGTATGCTTCGATTTTACGTCAATTCTGATACAAATGGACGCTCGTCGAAGTCATGGAAACACATTCGCTGATGCCTCTGGTCTGTTTTCACAGATAAGTACAGGCCGTAGGATTTCGTACATGAACCAGTGCAGCATGAAGGTACGACATATACTGCTAATTAATGTTCTTGTGGGAGTGCAATCCACTTCAAAAAGGTACGATCGAACAATGTTTAATTCCTCCTGACACCAAAGGACACTAAAATGGCAGTAACTCGGTGCAAGCCCATTCGGGCCTTACAAACTTCGACAACAAATGTTATGGTAGGTATAAAAAATATGGTGTCGATGAGGCTAACAAAATTACAATGGTTAAACTAAACTATTCTATGATATAAATCTTCACTCACAACAGTCGTTTAAATCACACTAATCATCAACGAGAAGAATATTAGAGACTGAAAATATGGGAATAAATAAAGCATTCAGAAATTATTGTGTTACTCGTATTTAGGTGACTATCTGAATTACTACTACAACAAAAGCTTGGGTATGTGACGGTCAAAACGCTTATGCGACTAGCAAAATTACGTCTCATCTGATTATGCATAAATCGGCTTATCAGCTTGCCTAATGTACAGGTTTCAATTTTTTCCTCAACGTGTAATTCAACGGAAAGCCTTTGGAAACATTCCTATTTTCAAGGAAAACTTCAACCTAACGAATCAAATTCTACAAAATTCTGTATGTCCACTTCCAATTTCCGATCAATGATAGCAAGTCAATTGACAAACAAGGTTTCGTTAAGGTACAATGCACCTCCATATTTTAGACTCAAAACCCTTGACATTATTCTTTTCGCCTACAACTTGTGGGCCTCATTTTGAAGCTTATGAGTACATACAGTTTATGCCCCTTAGTTTTGTCACAGACAAATAGTCTAGACAGACTGGAAACGCGGCATGCCTTTTCTTCCATGGTCGTCTCGGTAGATTATTGGCTTTATATTAAAATGAGCTTCAAGGGTGTTGAACGTTTTGGAGGTTTTGTTTGTGGTTGATAATTGCACGAGGTTATACGATGAGGTGGCATCGTACTGCCAGTCGCGTAGCAACCATAGTTACTTTGTGAGCTCTCAGGCCAGAAACACCACTTCACGCAAATCAAAACATAACACGCCAGCAGTTTCATAAACATGTCCTACCTTGACGCACGTGTAAAAGACGTTATGACTGACCGTAAACCATTGAGTATAAAAGACTTTCAAATTTGGTGCAAACACACTCATTATATAGTCATAAAAATATAAGAGGAATTTTTAAAACGGTAAAACTCACTTTCCTGAAGCTCAAAACACTCCCGTTTTTGCCAGCACTTCAATTCCGCTCAGCACCACACGACAACAACAACACAAACTTTGCCGAACATACTTTCGCTTAACAGTTGGCGAAAATCCGAAAATTACCGAAGGATGCATGGTCGGCACTCTTCGGAAAAGAGAGGCGAGAGCAACCTGAGGCGAGGCGAAAATGGATGGGTTACGTAACCGCTTCACGTCTTAAACAATGCCCGTTGCGACTCTGTCCATGTTTCTCTGTGGTTTGTGAAAATCGCGAATGGTATCTTCCCCTGATGAGATAACACCGGGATGGCGGCCATTTTGAATTTCAAGCGTTTGTCATTGTTTCTCCAGTACCAAATTTCGCAGGGTAACCCCCGATTTGTATTCTTGATTTTGAGAGAGAAGGATACACAGTTTGCTTCATGAAAGTTTGAGCAAACGTTTACAGTAAGTCTGTAGATTTTCAAGGCATGCACTACCTTAAAAAACTTCTCGGGGGACACATTGCTATAAACATATAATTTTCATCTTAATCTAAATTTCCTATATAGCGCATTACATTAAAAATAATCTCAATGCATTTCACACTAAAATCAACAAGAAACCTAGGATGAGACCTAAAATTGTTTTAAAATCACAACGAAAAGCAAAGAAAACAAAAGAAAAAACAGCTAGATTCTAAAAAGTCGTCATAAAAACTAAGAAAATTACGATTAAAAAGACGTAAAATAGGTGAGTTTTTCACTTTGCCCTTTAAAACACCCAATTTTTGAACCGTTCGAATATGGAATGGCAGAGAACGCCATAATCGACGTGCACAAATTGAAAAAGCCCTACCACCTTCATAAACTGTATATCATAAAAAGCTTGTAACAGTTATTGATTAACAACACCGGAATGAAGCGAAGAGTGCGCCGGTTGTCACGGACTGTGAGCAATTCACCTTGTAAGTAAATACTTTGGAGCGAGACCATTGCGTATTTTAAAAGTTGTGCTACGAATTTTGAATCCTTGCGTTACTGGAAGCCAATGTCATTCATGGAGACATGGCGTGATTAGTCGGTCTTTCTTGTTATAGTTTCTTAGAGGGCTGCAGAATTCTGAATTATGTGAAGTTTTTAAATTTCATGAGCAGGCAAGCCAAAAGGCAAATTGCTACAATAAATTAAACGAGACGTAATGAAAGCGTGAACAAGTTTCTAGGTGTAGCTTTGATCTAAGATGTTACGAATTTTCCCTATCTTCCACAACGCAATGGGAGGCTGACTTGCATACATTAAAAACATGGGCAGACATATACCAGCAAATATTGGCAACACGGACCAGTAATTCTGGGGAGTGCTGCAATCCTGCCTATCGAATACATAAAACCTTTCGTCCAGATCACATGCCATCACACCTGCATTTGCACCAGTTATGCCCACACCCTTGTTTGTAATTAATGTACAGTATCGATCTAGGACTACACAGGAAAATTTACAAAGATTTTTTGTGCGCGTTCGTAAGAACAACAGGTAACTGTTCCACTGCGAGATAGGGAAGTAAACAATTTTCAACAGCATTTCTTGGTCCTGTAGCGCCCTGGCTCCTGTATGCCATATTGTGTTTTATTCCGCGCTATATTGATACAGTTATGTCTCGCATAGATGTTCTATTGGCCAGAGAAAAATTGTAAGCAGTTCGACAAAAATAAGCTTGTCGAATATGCAAGGAATGTATGATTGAACACCTTTACCGAGCGCTGCATGAGAGCGCGAAAAGTGCTAACCAATTTTCGGAAGGGAGATAACTGTACCGGCAGACAGCGTCCTGTAAACTCGTATAGCGTGAACTCCTTCAACAAACTGACCGTAGTACTTACTTGACTTCTAATAATTTACCTTCTTCTTTCTACCGGCAGTCCTTTCATAATTGATAATAACCTTAAATCGATAAGACGAGTAAAAATTTAATGCCTCACCTGTTTTGAGAAGTTCGGAATGATTGGAAGACAAGCTGTTTGTCGCATGTTTCACTTGTTTAAACGTGCGGACTGATTTTGAATATGTTTGCCAATGGACTGCTGACATCACTGACGTAAAAATAACAGGTGACACGTGACATATTGCAAATAACACATAAAATGACACATCTAATTTGGTTTGTCGACTTTTATAAGGGCTACCGTGAGTTCTTAACATTACTTTATCGTTGAAGTCCAAATATGACTGTCACAATTTCATAGGCTTATTATTTATGCCAACTTTTAAATACTTTAAATTATGACCATTACCTTTGATACAAATAAGCACTAATCAGATGTCGCCTGAATCAAACAAAGATTTCTTTCATGAGAATATGTAAATTTTGAATGAATGCAGCGTCACAAGCGGGCGTGATCCATGTTTGCACAAAGCAGGCTCGTTCCAATGCGCGTTTTGTCAAAAAATGCAGGAATTGTTCCAATTCATTTCAATCAACCCTTTATGAATGAGTCGTTACCTTGTAAACGAAACCATAAACTTTACCGATAAAACCATGGGTGGAATTATTTCAAAGTTCGACCATCTGACGCGATAGGCCGGTGATGCAGAGCAACAGCTTAATGTATTATGTATACATGCTCATATTATTTTAGAAATCCCCTTCAACCATAATTGATCATGTGGCGATCCGTTTTAACGTTATCAGAGTTAAGGGGTGAGGGTTATGTTATTCAATCTAGAAAAATAGAGGGGGCATTATACCACCTGAATTTACTTCATCCTTGACATAAGGGTCTGTGTTAGTGTTAAAATGATAAACAAGAATTTCTAACAAGAAAAAAGTATGTTCAATGCAAGCACTTTATTGTCCATTAATACGTTTAACAATTCGCCTGCGGGCCTACAAATTTCACAGGATTTTTGAAATAGTAAAAGTAGCGAGAGCATTGCAGCAAAACACGCCCGCATACTAATGCAAACACTTGCAAACAGAAGTTTTTAAAAACATGTGATATAAAACACCGGGTTTATGAGAGTTTAATCTGTCTACGTATAGTCAAGTGCGCTCCTCATAAGAGACGAAACGATATCGACCGACTCCGCTGTACGGTGACGGTACAACGACCCATTGTGACTTTCACTTTATGCGCACTGTATCATGGGAGATCACCAGCTGGTGGTTGACCAGACAACACCGTTTTTGGCAAATTGGGAATCAACATCTGGACTCTCAAGCTTCAATATTACTGTTTTGATCTTCTAATTTTGAGGGCTCAATTTGAAGCTCAAGAATGATATACCTGTATTTGTTATTTTATTTTATTTTTTGGTGAAAATCTAAAACTTTATGTTTCCCCACTGAGAAAGTTTACAAAGGGATGGCGTACTTTTTGAATTTTAAGATACTGCAAATCTATTTCGCTTTGTTATTCATTAAATGCCCTTAACATCATATATAATACATTCAATATGTAAATATCGGTGATGATTTTACTTACTGATTTCAATAAGCTTAGTCAACGAGGAAAAATGGACTACCGTATTGACATCAATGGCGAGTTGTTACGGTAAGGTGCACGTCGAAAGTGAAGGACTTTGAAAACCTTTGCTCACACTTTCCTCAATGAAATCTTCGACCAACCTACCAAAGTAAGACTGACAGTCAGGGATCACCATGCAAAATTTGTTAAGAGCGAGACAAATTATTCACGATATTCAAAATTCAAAATGGCTGCTTTCTTGGCCTTAGGGGGGAAAAGAAAATTTTCGATTTTTGAAAAACTAAGAAGGAAAAGACTTTTATTTCACCAAGAGCTTTAAAAGTATTAAGTCAGAAGAGAATTGATAAAATTTGAATGCCCGGATGAGGCTCGTTCCACCTTAAATGGATACAGTCACCTGTAATCTAGATATGCCCATATGTGGTTAAAGGGGCGTTCCTTGGCATTCAAAATGTCTATGTGAGGGCGCTGTTTTTAAAAAGTGGCCACCCGCTTAAAATCTGTGATTGGTTAGACTTTCTCTTTCCATGGTAACTGTGGCAAAATTGGAACAGGTGACAGTATACCTTTAAATGCTAATTTTCTAAGACGTATCAACAGAGTAGGACCAGTGACAATAACGACAATTAAGAAACATAACCCGGTGCGCTTTGCACTCATTGTGTGGCCAATAATGTGATACAAAGTGGTGAGGATGATTCCGGAAAGTCTCAGGCTTCAAACCACTTACTGACATTTTACCAGCTTAGAATATACAGTCAAGTTTAAGTACGCATATGTCTGCTGATTTGAATGAAAGGAAATGGGTTAGAAACTTGCTTATAGGGTTCGCTTACATGCTGACAGAGCTCCCTGGGTATATAAGAAAAGAGAGCATAACATCGAATCGACAAGTACACATCTTATCAGAACCAAACCGTATTCATCGCCATTTGCAAAGATAGATGTACCTGAGGATCAAGTACATGCTTGTCTTAAAAGTGTTTGGCGCAACCCATACATCCCCTAGGCCTGTAAGAAAGAAAGATGGACATAATCGATTTTGCATAAACTGCCGAAAATCAAATAAAAAAGAATGTTTTATGGTTAACCAACGCCTAGTTTTAAGGAGTCGCTTGCTTATTTGTTTTAAGGGAGTTATCTTTCAAAGTTTGATAGGAAATTTCAAATGACAGGCTATGTAAAGAAGAACTCTACAATGGTTACACCTAGGGATTACTGCTTTATCGTTGGCTTGCAGTGAAGAACCCTTCTTTATAGGTTGGACTGAAACTTGGTGAATTTTATACGCCGGAGCAAAGAAGCTTAAATATTAACAGTAGAGTAGATATAAGCTTATAAAGTGACATTTTGGTGTACAGTGGGCGAATTTAAGCATTAAACTACAGTAGACTGCTGCGTGATTTACAGTTATCTGAAAGACATACGAAGTGTTTTGATATTTGTATATTCATCAAATCGTAACTAATTCGGGTGATTTAATTTTTCCATTATCTCCATTGATTTGAAAGATATGTGTGCGATAATGTTAAGTGATAATTTAGCATGTTTAATTATGCACACTTACATCATCTGTGTGCATTGGTAAGCCATTATGTCTGGATTATAAAACAGCTTTTAAAATTCAGGGCAACCTTACACCAACTATATTGCATCGACTGCTACAGAAAAGACTTCATCATCATGCTCCTAAAACGGTACAGTTCCATCACCGATCAAAATATTAAAGGAAGACCTTCGGTCGAAATATGGTTACCACCCGTAAAATTGTCTGTGTTTGTCGACTTTACAAGCATTTCTCCTTAAGGGTGTAACCAAATTAGAGGCGGGGAACATATCTTTATTCAGGCGATGACAACTGTTGCTTCACGACTTGCCTATGGAACAAATCTCTTACATTTTTTGAACGTTCAACATTGCATTTTTGCAGAGCACACTCCCGTGTAATCTAATGACACAAAAAGATAGCCATCAAACTATCAACTGGTCGTGTTTAAAATTAAAAAAAACATGGAATAAACCGTTTCTCCATTTATACCGTCAGAGGGGGCAAATAGCTCTCCGATATATACCAGTCAAAGGAGATTTAAATTTACACGAGCCAAAATAGCGTTTAAGGCCGGTAACAGCAACACTGACAAGACACAAATATTCAGAAGAACGGAAGCGCACCGTTGAGTTCAACTGCATACATTTAATGGAAACTATGATCAATACTCTTAATGATAAAAGGAAGTTGTTTGAAAACAAGCAAACTTACGTTGACCCAGTTTGCCGCAAGTGATGCTTAAAATACCTCGCTACATGAGAGCCCGCATGGTCTCAATATCACAGTCCGGCCTGGCAACGAGCAGAACAGTGCTGCGGGCCTTCAATAAACACTCCGCTTAAGTGGTCATTGACACTGCTCCACACATACTGTACAGGGCGACAGTCAGTTTCGGCGATCTTGGTAAACAGTCGACGTGCAGTAATCTTCCAAGTCAGAGGAGAGTGATCTTTCCAGTCGACGTGCAGTAATCTTCCAAGTCAGAGGAGAGTGATCTTTCACATTCATTTAGTCTCCCGTTAAATTTGACAGCACGCCCGTTTACACCAGCAAACGTTTGATTGAATTATAACATTACAATTGACTCTAAATATTTGGTTGCGAGGCGTGATTGCTCGTACTCGTGACGACATACCCGAAATAGACTATGATCCTCTCCTATCGATCTGTTCTGCTTGGAGCGAACAAGCTAAGTGTGGGGCGCATTGTGCCAGTTGATTGTTTACCCATGTTGTATAATCTAAAAGTTGCATAAACATGAGACAGAATTGTCGGCGGTCAATCTTGTCAATGTGTCATAGTCGTGAAGGATTACGAATTAAAAAAACTAGGTTATAGGTAATCAAGGCTATAACAGTGTTATGAATTGTGCGTTTGGGATATTTTCATCTTAGTAGAGCAATGACCTCAAGTATTTCAATCGAGTTTTGTACTAGCCAAAGAACACTATTCATTAGCCTAAGGACGTAGATATTATATATCTATATCTGAGACAACATAAACATGGCGGAATGTTTGTATTTTTGTATAAATTGTACCTTTTGCTCCGGGACAACTTCGGAACACGTATCTTTTCAAAAACGAGGCAATGTCTTCTGTAAATCTTATTTACCAACTGCTATTGTGATCTTCAGACGTCATTTCCTTGCTGGTAATGGCTTGCTTATCAATGTCAATCTTTTTCCAAACTGCATAAATTAAAACTATATATTGGGATATGTGTAATATTATGATCCCCGAGCGCTCAAAAGAGACACTCCCCTATAAAGTACAAAGCATTTCGACACGATTTCGGGAGTAAAATAACAATTAGCTTTTTCAACACAGAAGAAACTCTGAATGATTACTCCTAATTGCGACTATCGGGTCAGGAGTTTTAAAGGTGCAAAAGTTGTAACTTTTGATAATCTTTTCACAAACTTTGTTCCAGAAAAGAAGTATGTTTTTCTTAGTTTTCACTGTCAAATGTCTTGAAGTAAAAAAAGTTCGCCCTCTAATAAGCAAAACGAATGATTTATAGTTTTCAATGATAATCTCTTGTCCGGAATAATATTCAGTGTTGTGCAAAGAACTTGTTATTATTATTTTATTTTATTTATTTTATCAAAACTTGAACATTACGTATTTAGGGAGCATTCGTTTTTTATGGGGGACGGGGTTAGTGCAACTTAAGCTACATTTTCAACGCAAAGGCGACCCCCCTCCGCATTGAATTTCTAAAATTTCTAAACTTTGACACCAACATTCATCAATTGAAAAATATGACCTTCCGAAAATTTTTCATATGATGTGATTGATTAACCTTTGTACCCTAAGGCCCCGAGGTGGAGTTGACTGTTGGAAATACCATGTGGCGTGACTTCTGATGACATAATCCAAAACTGTTCCCCATAGGGAACTGGACAAAATTACAGAGGGCGGTATTTCTTTTCAAAATGAGGCTGCACAAAAAAATTATGACCCTTCGAAAGTGTTTGCAAGAAAAAGAGTGACCCTCAACAATTTCATGCGCAAAAAACAGTATCCTCCCAGTGCGAATCAATAATAATTTAATTGGCATATGATTTCTCTTTTGGCCTTTGAACTTTCAATGAATACCTTTTAACAAATAATCACTTGGATGAAATTCCAATATCATATCTGTTGTTCACATCTGCTCTTTCAAACAACTTATTCTCATCACATATGTTTTAATCAATTGTCAAATATCTATAAAAGGCAGCACAGATTTAGCTAGTTTTGTATGAAATTGTAAAATATCTTTAGTTTCCTCATAGGCTATAATATAGAGTGAATCGACAATTACCTGCATTTCCAAAATCAATTTTCTTTCACACATTAAAAAACAATTAATCGCAGTTTCCTTATAGACTACAATGAATAGTGAATCAACATTTCAGTGATTCCAAAATAACATTTCAGTGATTCAAAATTAAACTGATATACAGGCACTGGCAAAACATTGTCCTCCAACTGGTGAATGATAAGTCGACATAAACTAGACTCGCTTAAATCCCATCGGTCAAATTGACTCATCAGAACCAAGTAGTACAAAAGGTACTGTACAGTTTACTTCTGTGAACTTGACAGTCAGTCAGAGTGACTCGTCAGAAAAACTGACTCCCCAAAGTACTTGTCCCGGCCCATTCGTGTTCTCAGTTATATTTATTAATGATCTTAGTTGTTTGAATGTATGTAATTACAAAGACCAAAAACCTATGCAAACAATCTGTGCAACACCATATTTTCAAAACTTGAAGCTATTTTACCCAGTATTCAAAGCGTTATAAAAGTAATATCGTGAACATGGCATGATACTTATTTCTCTTGGTCAACTCGAAAATGTAATTTTGTGAACAAAATGCTCTATTCTGCTTGTTATCACCTTTTCAGAATAAAGGCATGTTCGCATTCTGTTTTATATACATTTTTGTCAATTCTGTCAATTCTTCGTTAAATTGACCCAGCCCAAATCATTGATTGTAAAATTTGAATCCCCTTAAAACGGTTTTGTACAATGTAAATGTTGAACTCCCCTGATTTCCATCGACCCCTGCGTGCCCCCGTAAAGAGTATATTGACAAATCAACGAGCCGTATGGAGCAGACGACACAATGTAATCTACACAGGTGAAAATACTAGCAAGTATGTCAAATGTCACAGGCAAGAAAAAGTGAAAAAGACAACTGCCATATAGAGATACAAAAGCTGACACCTAAAACGTGTATTATATTTGACAGATTTCTAAGTTTACTTTTGAGCTTAGATATCAAATTAGCTGAGTTTGTTGGGAGAACGTCGTTCATTTCTGACCATCTTAAATAAAGGTGATGATTACAAACAAACATGTCATACATACAATACATTGTTAGCAGAAAACCAAGGAGGGAAACGGTTTTAAGTTGCTACTTATATTTAGCACTCTCGTGTTCATGACTTAGAAAAAGATTTCATTTCAAGAGACGTCGGTGGCATGAAACAGAAACGTTTCATAGTTAGGAATATTCATGGCTATAAAATCGTGCATAAAGAAGACTTTCTATTTAAAAGCATGTGACGATTGTATTCATAAGGCAGTAAAATCAAAGTTTATAAAACAATTTCAACTATTTGAAGCTAGCTTGAGTAACTTGACTGGGGATATCCATATTAATGAGAGGAGCATCGGTGAGGTCTCAACGATCTCCACATATTGTACTACTTGGTATTCATAACGATCCGAAATGTAATATACATTTCGATGATAACTTCAGAATACACTTGAGTGGCGAGGCAGGTTAAGTCTTCCTTCCGATTGTGCGCGCCTCGAATGAAAAGACTTAGACTAATTACTTAAACTTCCCGTAAGAGAAATTTAAACAATTCATTCCTGTCGACATCAAGAATAAAAATTAAGGATCACCGTTCAAAATATGGTATTGTAAAAGTTTAAAGCTGAATATCTTGTCCCGAGACATGTTGTACATCGCTCTGGGCGTATCATGGATTTATGGTTAGTAGTCCGTTCGCATACACAAAATGCTGCCCTACAGTTGTTTCCCTAATAAGAACGACATACGAATACTTTATCTCAGGAACACTGTGCAAGCAGGAATACACTCTGAAATTAAAAGAAGGCTTACGCGAGTATTTTCCAGAATCCTCTCTCTTTATTAATAATACTTTACTGTGTACTGTGGTTCAATTGAAATGTTATGAACTCAGCCAGAGCAACTTTAAGAATCATCTACCGTTTCAACTCTCTTCACCTCTTTACTAAATTCTAGACTCTGCAATCTCGTCCGGGATTCCGTCTTCAATGACGCGTTCGACGCTTGGAACGAAGCGTCTTTTCCCGCTTTCGTGATGTGACTCTTTGCCTTTCGATAATCAGTCTGAAATATGACGATAAACTCATGTTGCCATCTTTGCAGAGAGTGGAACTATTTGCTTTCAACTGGTGAACATAACGTAGCTTCGTTCGCCTCTGCCCAAAAATGCATTCGGCATTTAAATCCTTTAAACGAATTTTGAACTCGCCGAGATCGCTGTGAAATGAGGGTCCATACAACTGTATTTTTCGCCATAGAGTTCGATTGAAATGCCTGTACAAGTATACGTCAGCACTGTTTAATTGACGTAACTTCACCTGAAGGTCTTCCGGTACTTGTAATGGATCAAAGTGACGGACGTTCATCTTAAAGTATAAAATGTCATTCATGCTCCAGCAAAATTGTTTTTTCAAGAGTATTAGAGATTCGTCAAGATGTTCCATAATCAATACAAGATCGAAGTCCGTTTCCATCTTAGCTATCAAATCACTGATGAAAACTGGATTATTCATTTCTAACGTTGGTAGACCGAGGTCAAAGCTCTGCGGGTTTTGATATGTTACCTTTGTAGTTACGTATTTCTGAGGTTGGCTTACGAATTCTGCCATGTATGGGAACGGTTCTTTCGAGGAAATGTTTGCTTTCTTCATAAATCGACCTCGAAAGTTGAAGAAATTAAAATATGAAGTGAACTGTTGAACTGGCTCACGGATAATTGTGATATATTTTGGCCGTCCGTGGATAAGCAAATTGAAAACTGAACTGTTGTGATAGATCACGTGACCAGCGGATATGTTAAATTCGTAACTCTCGTAGTCACCCTGGCGAACCCCAATTGGCGGATACATATCAGGTATCGATTTGGACGTCAAAGGTACACTTCTGAAGTGACCTCTCGATTGTTTGGCAGAGAACAAGAACGACAAGTTATTATAGTAACCGAACCGGTACAAAATGTTAGCCAATGTAATGCTTCCTATTTTATGAGTCTTGATGTAAACTATGTTCTTCAAAGGTTGACATGACCTTTCCCTCAAAACGGCAGCACTCGGCGTATACTGTCTGCAAGTAAATACGACGAAGGGGATAAAATTATGAAGAATGAAATCACGAAATGTAAGACTGGAAAGAATGTAAAATGAGGAATCTTCTTCATTCATTGTACCATCGACACTTGCCATATGAAACGTCCAGTCGGGTTGCATTTTGTCAAATTTATAGTCCCAGAAGAGTGGGTCGATGGCTAAGGCATGACCTCCAGAATTTTGAACCAGGTGCCTTCCTTCGTGCGACGTGAGTTTCTCATAATGTAGGTCACACACTTTGCACAAACGGTATGCATGGGTCAATGCAATTCATCGCTTTAGGCTAACACACGGACATTTTTCAATACCTTTGTATGCAGACAAAGCGATGTAATGCAGGAAATAAAGAGTACATATTGTGTTTAATAAATACTATCTAGTTACTGACTGAAGTTGTCGCTGGACAGAACATGTGTTTAGGTCTATGAATATAATATGCAAATGATACAGGTTAATGCGTGGGCCATCAAGACTATGTCGTAAAAGTTGCTCCTTTGACATGCGTGACATTGCAAAATATATTCAAAATGGCCGCTATCCCTGTGTTAACTCTAAAAATATAAAGATATACGATAAAATTTTTTATTTTTAAATAAACCTAAACAATGAAAGTTTTTCTTACACCAGGAACTTTAAAATGAGCCCCTTATGTGGTAGATCAGAGAAGAATTATAAAAGTTTGAGAGTCCGAATATCTGTCCCTGAGGCACATTCAACCAAAACCGAAACGAATCCTTGGCCACCTGATGATAAAAAACTTACTTCTCGGATTTTGACGTTAAAAATAACGACCTTGATCCATTGAAGTATGATAATTTCAGCCATTTGTTTACTGGAGTCTTTAACAGGTACAGGTTGACGAATACGCAGCATGAAAAAAGACATGCTAATCAACATGCGACCCCTCGCCTCTGAAAGAAGAAACAAAATCCGTTTGGTTTACTTGGGGACGGCTCTGTATTGCTTATTGTCTGGGTTGCCATCCATAGGAGCTTTGAACACGTTGCTGTGTTCCCCAAAGTGATGATAACCGTTTTCTCCTAACTATATGACACAATAATCAATTAAAAAGACAGTACTTGGATGTTATCATCGTGGAAATTGAATGCAGTGGGAACGTTAGTGATCTATTTTCTCTTTGACCCAATTTATTCATTAGGACTGACCCCGCGTCCACTATGTGTGTGTGATCTGTTGACCTAATGCAATCTATCATATGACCAGACGCGGTCTCTGTAGCTGGCCATACAACTCAGTCTGCACCTTAAAACTTCCATTCAGTTGCATACAGCAGCGACAGAGCAGGCAAGGTAAATTTCGATCAATGCTAAATATGGTATACAAGAATGGCAGCATATACCTTTAAATCCCATAGACTTTGACAAAAGACAATAAAACTCCTAAGTTACCGTAACTGTACGTAAAGTGGTGTTTTTAAGAATCAACGACAATCCTTCAAGATTCTTGTCGCGACGTTCAAAGGACATATACGTGTGGCTTATTTAACGCCTCATTCAGCATTTCGGATAAACATCAGTGCCCCTCCATTGATGCAAACGTCAACCTGTGTACCTGGCTTTAGAATAAATGACAGCTGAAGACATTGCTAGCGCTTAGCCGGTGAGAATATTTAATAAGATGATTGATTGAAAAGTGCTGTACTGACAGCATCACCAAAGTCTCAAGCAATCTTCTGGAGCTATTGTATCTCCTTCGAAATCAATATTTTTGATACTATTATCAGTTCTACCGCGCCAAAGTTCATTTGTAAGGATATCTTGTAAAACTGTACTAATTTTGATAAGACTCGTCGTAGGTACCTTGAAAAATACCCTCGGTTGGTTTGTGTCAGATGTGCGATGGCACTGAGGCGATGTGCGATGGCATGATCGACTGTGTTATCTGTACTGAAATTCTCAGTCCACATGTCTGGCTCTGACTATACATTTGATAGCCATAGTGAATAACCTTCTATGTTAAATTTGCTTAGCCATTTGGGATGACCCTTTACACTTTTATAGAGAAACAAATCGTCCCAGATCTATTTTAGCCGTATGAATATTTTACACTTCCATACCAGGTTTATTGACGTGAGAAAGAATGTCGTATAATTTTTATCACGGCTTTTAATCTTCGAATTAGTAAAAAGCCTTATTGGTCACAAAAATATTCCGGGATACAGAGATGGCAATCTACATATTTCCCTCCTCTGAAATCTTTCACTGTAGACTGATAACAAGAGTTATCGGTTTTGATAACAACTGACCTTGTAATTAAAGGCTTGTCGGGCCCTAAATTTCTGAGGAATGGAAATGATTGATTTCTAGGACGCTTTGGTAAGGCAATGCAAGGGGTCAAGGCGAACGTAAAACTAAGACCGTCGTTTGTTCAAAAGTTCAATTTCCGCTGTTAGATTGCTGTGCTGTTGATATCTAACCGTTATGTGGAAGACGAATTTTGGGAAAAGTTAACAGAGGTATATAAATAAAGAATTACATTTTTCATTGCCAATAAGTGTTATTTCAGAACGCAATGCGAACAAAATACATAGTGTATGTGTCTTTGTATTATAAATCTCTTGAAATGAAAATTAAATGCATAATTCTATTGTAAAAATTATTTTAGATGGTATTATAAACATTTTTATAGAAAACCGTTCTCCCTACGATAGTTCTCGATACACTGGACGTTGATGCAATAGCGTGTCACTGACAGGTCTCTTTAAATTTGTTTCTCCCGTATCTTTGTTCAAAGGTACCTTAGGTATATGTAACTAATCATTTTCCTGAAGACAGCGCAGTACTATTTTTCTAGCATTTTTGATGGTATGACTGTACACAATGCAGTTTGTGTACAGAATAACGCATCACGCGAAAATGCAAACTTTCGCTTGCTTGTAATCCTCGTGGTGACTTTCTTGAATAATTGGATAAATATGAACAAAGGGAACATGGTAGAAAACAGTGAAGGCCAAGGAAACAAAAAAGCAGAAAACAGGTAGAATACTTTAAGTGAGTGCCGTCATACTAAGGAAAAAGAAGAGGATTACCTTACCTTGCCAACAGGATTGACAAAGATTTTAGCGCCATGAAAATAAAATAGTTTGGCATAATCGAAAACGAGTGTAGTCAGGTCTTTGCTGTCTAACGTTTTCATACTCACGGCACGTTATGCCTATTCGATAGCATTTCAGGTTGAAATATAGCAAACTAAATGGTCACAACGTTTGTGATACGAACAACACACATTAGCAATGGTTTGTTTTTTGTAAATCTAACATAAAAAAGTCATTATCGTCGACAGTTTCTGATAATTTACCTATACAAAGTATTTGCTTGGTAAATGCACTTTCTGTTTACCTAAAGCGCAAACGATTTGGGACTATAAAAAGGTATAATTTATGGGCTGAAATACCAAATACCGATCTTGTCAGGCTCGCTTTACATTCAAAGCAAAATTTGTGATGTATTGACGTCGTCTAATCCACCTGCACTGGAATTTGATATTGTTGATATGTTATCGCGGGTGAATTGGGCCATTGATATAGGAGCTTTGGTATGTCGTTATTTCTTTTCAACTTTAGTTACAGTTTATCCAGGGTTGCAGTCTTTAACACCAACTTAAATTTTCAGCATTTGCGAGTTAGTTTTTAAACAAACTCGTTGTCTTTCAATTTTATGATGTTTGAAACAGACGATCTTGGTCATCGCCTATTGTACATTCCTATTTACCTTTGACTGAGATTCTCTGTGTGCAAAATACCAACTCTTCCATGTTGACACAATGAAATAAAAAGATTCTTTCCAGAAATGTGAGTCGTTTATCATTACTCATCTAAAACACGATTGGAACTAATTTGGCATAATTGGATAGTAAAGTAATGCAATACACTAAGCTTGTTCTTAGATGTAATTTGTAATATTGAAACATTCAGCTATAGGGCTTTTAAAACTTTTGAGAAATTTGAAAAATATAAGGATCCGATTGTCCCAAATAAGTTCCAATCGCGTTCTAATGATTTTTAGGGTTTCGAATCCATGAGTCCGAAACCCTGTTGTAATCCTTCTTCTTCTTCCTCGCCTTCTTCTAATTCTTTGCAAACTTCTGTTGCTTTTTCTTGTTTCGTAGTTTGTTTTGCTTTCTCCTATTCAGTGGAGATTTTTCATGCACCTCGCATCTTGCCTTTTGTCAATAACAAAATTGTGCTTTTTTCAGATTTAATTGGTTTCCTTCCCCATGTTGAAGTGATGTACTTACCTATTTGCCTTTTCACCAGTTCTCTCCGTCTCGCTCTAGCATCAGTGTCATAGCCATTTCGCAGTTTTTGCTGCTTTTTTATTGTTCAACTTTGCTTAGTATTTTCAGTAATTGACCATTATTTGCTATAAAGCATTTGTCAGATTTCAATTTTGCTTTTCGTCTCAAAATTTGAATTATTTTGATATGTACTTTTCTGTACAGGAGATTAATTTTTAGTAATAAAAGTTCATTTGAAAAATCAAAATCTTCTTCCTCTCCTTCTTCTTTTTCTTTGCAAATTTCTGTCGCTTTTTCTTGTTTCGTAGTTTGTTTTGCTTTCTCCTATTCAGTGGAGATTTTTCATGC
Source organism: Ptychodera flava (assembly GCA_001465055.1). NCBI lineage: Eukaryota > Metazoa > Hemichordata > Enteropneusta > Ptychoderidae > Ptychodera > Ptychodera flava. Next base: position 215,013 of record LD349117.1, on the reverse strand, counting down.
ACCTCGCATCTCGCCTTCTGTCAATAACAAAATTGTGCTTTTTTCAGATTTATTTGGTTTCTTTGCCCATGTTGCAAGTGTTATAGCTACCTGTTTGCCTTTTCACCAGTTCTCTCCGTCTCGCTCAAGCATCAGTGTCTTTGCCATTTTGCAGTTTTTGCTGATATTTTATAGTCCAACTTTGCTCAGTATTTCAAATAATTGACCATCATTTGCTATAACGCATTTGTCAGATTTCTTTTTTGCTTTTCGTCTCAAAATTTGAATAGATTTGATATGTACTTTTCTGTACAGGAGATATACAGGAGATGAATTTAGTAATAAACGATCATTTGAAAAATCAAAATCTTCTTCTTCTTCTTCTTCTTCTTCTTCTTCATAAGCCCTGTCAATTTTAGAAGATTTTTGAAGTATGATTTTTTATATTTTTCAATGATTTCGACCTGCCCTCTACCTATGCAACAGCAGCTACGCTATGGCAACGGCTTATTCCGGCCAATGTAAGATTCCGATAGGGCGACCACATGGCACATCAAATTTTTGGGATGCCCCTTGACCTTTGACCTTTGCATCATCCAAAACCTTATTAGTTTTATACACATATTTAATTCTGGGCTTTCCAACAGATTCATCAGATTTCTGGTAGACAGGGATAAGTATGGGAACATAATTTTATGACGTCACACGACCAGCCACCTCCTGTACCTTATTAATTATGCTCATTGTGGTCTTACCAATGGAGCGAGAAGTATCATTTTTGGTAAACAGGAATAACTATGGGAGCAAAGTCTCTCTTACAAACGTCACGTGACCTTGATGACCTTTCACCTGAAATATACATATATGCCTATAAATCAGTAACTACAAGTGCTACATTCTTCATGTTTGTTATAATGGGAGACCTTTTGACGTCGCATCCTGTACCTCATTAGTTATGTGCATACCTAATTCTTGGCTTGCCAATAGATCTAGAGGTCTAATTTTTTGCACACAGGTATAACTATGGTAAAGATTTTTTGACAAATTTCACGTGACGTCGATTACCTTTCACCTCAAATCTACTGATTTGCCTATAAATCAGTAACACAAGTGCTACATCCTTCATATTCGGTATGATGAGAGACCTTATGACGCCACATCCTGAAGCTCATTCAGTATGCTCATATCTTGTCCTGGGCTCGCCAATAGTGCTAGATGCCTGATTTTTGGTACAAAAGGAAGACTATGGTATCAAATGTTTGACAAAGGTCACGTGACCTCGATGAGGTCAGGTGACATTTTAGAGCTAGATGAAATAGACGTAAAGCTAGATGTTCTATAGAGCTGGATGTCTGATTTTTGGTCGACAGGAATAAGTATGGGAGCATTTTTTTGAGAAAATGTCAGGCAACATTGATAACCTTTGACCTCAATTTCACAAAAATAGCCATACCTCGAGCTCTTTAAATATGTGCATATCTATGTCTATTATTGCTCATGTCCATTGAAATGTCTCGAAACCCGGTCAGTGCTGCTTGCAGCCATATTTAACATATGGAATTAAATAATTCCTTTGTTGGCTATTATATGTAAGAAAACCCTTACGATCATGGTTCCAAGACATGTAACGGACCTTTTTAAGCTAACAATTCTCAAATTGTCAATAAGCTAAGAGCCCCCGTAAATTATATATTTTCGGAAAGCCTAGATATAGAGGAACGCTCTGGTTACCGTTGTGTCACAATTGTTTACATAACTATCACGTGACAGGTAATTCGCATAACCTTTCAAAAAATCGGGTTTCCCTATGTTTTGTTTCAATGCTTTGAGACATGTGGCTTAAATTTGTGTGAGTGTAAGCTTTCCTAGGGATCTTCCAAAGTGTGTCTCAGAAGTTTTAAAACCTTCTAGAACAATTTTTATGCCAGAAAAACTTCCAAGGCGGTGAATTTAACCCTAACTAATTTCTTTAAAAATCTGAGATACACTTAGGAAGAGCGTTGTGACAGTTTGCACTTACGCAAGTTTGAGTCAGATATTTTGAAGTATTGAAACAAAACATTGGGAAAACCGAGTTTTGAAAGGTTATGCAAATTACCTGTCATGTGATAGTTATGTAAACAATGGTGACACTGTGGATACCAAAATGTTTCCCTATATCTAGGCTTTCAGAGAATTGTTAGATTAAAAAGGCCAATTAATTGTCTTGGAACCTTAAGTGAAAAAGTGTCACCCATATGAAGATCATACATCGAATTCAAATGCAATTGGGGTGGGAATTTTGCTTGGTTAGTACATGTACTTCTCCACGAAAAATCAATGCATGAGTCTGAAGTCTGACTATTTAAGCGAGTCGTTAGTGCCTTTACCCACGATTTGAAATAGTGGAATTGCCTGATGGTTTTCTTTTTATAGGTCTGATATCGGATTGATCTTGAAATGCAAGGTAACACAATTGTCGTTATCAAAAGTCACCTACTGAAATCTGATAAACGTGTACGACCGTACTGTACAATAGACTGATATATCCACCCGGATAATTGAATAAAAAGCACGACTATTTTGTTGTTGTACAATGAAGGGGAAACATACATATACAGCAACATTAAATATATCAAATAGTTCGAGCGAAGTAATTAAAATAGGCCATTATGCCCTGTATGGATTGCATAATGTATTTGTACTTTGCAAGAGGTACCCTGTGTGATGCCAGTTACAAGTGCACCTGTTAACAGTAAAGTAGAGTAATCCATGCGGACACTATTATCGATGGGTGGACAGTTACAGAAGTCAGCAATTGTTTGTATAGTACAGTGCAAAAATGACGGCGACCGTCAATAGGCTAAAATGGAATGCTTTCCATTTTTCAACCAACATGTACACGAAATACAGCCAAGGAAATACAGCCAAGGAAGACCTGTTTCTCCAGTTCCGCTGTGTAAGTGTCTCTCACCACATTTACTTTGCATTTGCATTGCGTTTATCAAAATACGCAATTTAAACGAACACATATATTGTGTTTTGGGGATAGTAAATAAAGCGCAAATTGCCGGTGCTGTGTGGGGGACAGAAGCAATGTCAATTGATACGTTTCTTATACAGTCGGTCTACTTTCAATTAGATAACTTGGTGGGAGTGCTTTTACGGCAAGTATCATAAATCGAAATTTTTACACCGTAAATTATGAAAAATGACAGAATACTGTAAATTGTTTTCATCGGATGAAACAGCAAAACACATCAATTAATTTGACATGTACACTTCAATCACAATTATTTCTACGAAAACGTCTTATTTCTGCTTAAACGACACGATATGAATATCGGTTATTACGATTATCGTTTAACAAATCATAGAAAAATATTGTTACATTTCTCACCTTCGTATTCATATTCGCCGGTAAGGACCATCTGGGAACTAGAACCCGCACTTATTACAAAAAACAGGCGGATGACTTCATTGGTGTCGAATGGAGAAAGCATGGCACCAACTGCACGTCAAGTTATTAAAGTGCAACCCCTTTTTGACTTCCTTCCCCAACTAAGCTCAGTGTTTTATGACGTGTATGCTTGATTTTTAAAAAGAGGGGAAGAGAATGATCCCATAGATTAATAATCTGCTTTGTGCATTTTGCTAGCAACGTATTTCAAGCTATTACCCCTCGACATCAAATAAAGGTGTCCGTTATTGTGTTTTTATTTGACTAGGATTGTCACATATGTACACAGACGAGTTACCAGATTTAACGTTACTAAATGTTGCTGGTCGGTCTTTGGAACACCATCCGAACAGTGACGCCGAATGCCTTTGCTATGTGGATCATACTACGTTAAAGAGTAACTTCTGCGGTTTTGTCATCGTTTACAACCACACTAAAGTATTACAGGTGGACACATGTTGACCCTTTGCAACCCAAATGAGGAATTATAGATCTCACATTTGATAGCGTAATGTTTTACTGTCTCATATTATTCTTGTCTTGCCTCGACGTTGAACAAATGCTTAATTAATTAGAGGAGTAAATACTTAAAACATCACTGTTAAAAGACCAAATTTACTTCTGTACCCGAACGATTAACCTGAAACAGCAATTTTACTCCTACATATGTGTAAATTTATGTAAGACCGTTAGCTGGCATAAATACCATGATTTACACAACAAAGACCATTTCAATGAACATTCTCTCAAAATGAATTGTAAGTGACGTTTTTTCTTTCGATTTCAAGGACTTTTTGTATACTACCATGATCATTCGAAAATATTTGTTGCGAAGGAGGGAAGCAATAACTGACACGGAAACAGGCAAAACGTCACAGGGTTTGCACTAGTTCGGAAATAGTCAACCCTTGACCTGAGGAGATGGAGGTAGCAACGCGATTTAAAGTCTAGACATGATGAATGATCCCGGTTGTCTAAATCATGTTCAGTTTTACGTCCTCATGATTTCCGTTGGGATACCTTTATCTTTTTCGTTTTCGTTTTTTCGTTTCATTTCTGTACCTCTTGTACCGGAAGCAGCAACGCTACATTGTGTATTGTGCACTGTACTACAAGAGAGGCTAAGATATCGTTGTGAGGAGAGAAAATACAATTTTCTTGGTTTAAAGCACCGACTTCCCCAAGCGTTTCAGAGTGAAACATAATTTCCACGTGTATAATGGTTTTTCGAATAATATCTTATGTACGAATGTAAGATGCATTGAACATGGTGTTGCTACATTAGCAGATCTTCGGAAACGACCATAAAGCAGTATATGTTAATCAGACTCTTGATTCCACCCGCCATATTGTTTTCGAGTAACGCTCCATATGTTTTGCCGAAAACTAACCCGTAGCGATTACAACTATTAACAGGTGCAAGCAAATAAGGGCCGATTATAGCGCATTTGTTGCAGGTGCATTGGCCTGTGAAACGCTATACTGAGTTCTGTAGTTAGACACCAAGCTGTTTCATAAAGGTAAATTTAAATAATGTGCACTCCACTCCCAGAAGTCCGAACTTAAGGCGTTTGTTATACCTACATTCGGAACAAACAAGTAAGATTCGCAGTTCCATGGAAAGCCATTCTGTGAAAGTATATACCATTAGATTAATCGAAGGTAACGAATTTAAATTCCTCACCTGTGTGCAAAAGTTGATCTTGGAACTCCTCGATTGTTGCATGTTTGTTGGCAGAGAATTCCTATCCATACTAGTACATAGAACTTGCAAACAAGTGTGTGACGTCATTGATATAGTTACGAGATCACATGGTACTATCTGCACGTAACGTATTCAAATTTATAATGAAAGTCTACTGCTGCTGAAAAGGTTTGCATTCACGCAGTAGTCTGTTTGTATTGGTGTAAAATTATTGAAAGTCAAAATTTGATCATTGCCGAGTCAGTTCAATGCGGAGACGAAGCATGGGGCCTTGATCTCCGAGGGCGCAGTTCATAGTTTTTGTAATAGCACAAGTTAAGTAAGTTTGTGAAGAACTTGTGGTGCCATTCATACGAAGTACCGTTTAGCCAGTACAGACAGTAAATTGAAAAACTGAAATTTCCATCCCAATCAATCAATCAATCTTGTATGGATTTGTATAAAACTATCCAATGTGCTGCATGATGAATTTAGTAAAGTCTTGAAAGCACTAGAACTCACGAAGTATGGGAAGCAGGACTAGCGAAGACATCAAAACCACTCAGCTAAATTTGAACCCTTCGAAAAGAGTGGTTCAATAACCGAGCTAACATGTTGCAATTTTTTTGAATGTAAACCCTCTACACACTTTAGAGTTTATGAAGCTCTCACACATACTCGCTATCACATATCGTGCATGAATTTTATCAAACCAATGATCACCTCGCTTAATTGGGCGAAAGATAGAATCGGGAACAATTTTGTTAATCAGAGCTATCAGCCCAGGGTAGAAATTCAGTATATTCTCCATCGGATTCGAACTCACAATGTACGGCCCCAGTCATTTGGCGACGACGTCATAGTCAAAACCGCTCAGCTACATCCCTAACTTTAATAGGAGTCTATATTCAGGTGGTTATAGTACCTCATATAATAACCTTTAATTTGCATATTGAGTAAGGTCATTGTCCCCTGATTATCAACCCATGTCAAGGTTCTTTCATATTGACTATCAAAAATGATTGGTTGTTTTGATGGGAACGAGCATATGATGAAGAAACAGTGATACCGGTGTTACCTGTCTGCAGCCATTACTGTCAAAAGTTAACCTCTCACCTAGGGAGTGTAACACCTGGCAGAAACGGCCTAGTTGTGAGCATACTTATTTCAAATGACACCATTTACCAAATCGCATTAAGGTGGCGGTAAAGGCTAGAGCGTCAGTTACAAACTTCAATAAAACTATTAAAACATAAAAGTTGTCAACATTCTCTGTGGAATAAAAAAACTAGACATTCGGGGTCAAAGGCATTGCAGAGTTATAGCCCGTTGAAACTTCTGAAAAACAGATCAAATAAGAGGAAGTTGGGGAGTCCTTAGTGTATTAACTATGGTAGAGGTCCCCTAGCTTTTAAAAAAATGTTTGAAAAGGGAAATTCATTTTTTACTGTTTTTCAGGAAAGTTTGACAAGGCAGTGCTTCCATTCAGAATGCGTGACTGCTATTGTAAATGCATTTGTAGATTCTTTGAGTATCAAAGAGGTGTCAAAAGTGAGATTAACCAAAAAGACTACTCTGTGACTTCAAAAGAGGGGTGCAAATATGGCCTGTTTTCAACATTTTTGACAGAATAACAGTTTTCCTACATAATTTTATACCAATTTAATCCAACCTTTGAAATGAGATATGGACATGGAATTTTTACAGCCTATTAACACGATTACAGATAAGATTTGTACGGCACAATTTTCCTGTATTTGAAGTTCTTTTTGAAAAATCACATTTTGAAATTTGAAAGAAATTTTAATAATTGTTTGATATGTAAACCCATGTCAAATCATAAAAACAAATTTTATTTACAAATCCTGCCGTACAAATCTTACAATTAATAGTGTCAACATATTTATAACTAATTTGGTAATATTAATACTATCCAATTATTATTAAATTGAAATATGTAAAAAAATATGAAAAATTAAATTTTAATATTGATTGGTATCATATTTCAAAATCATGGCTACAAATATACAATTTTTACATTCTTTGGAGAAAGTATTAACTAAGGGAGATATCCTGAAAATTTGAACTAAATATCTTGATTCTAACACTTGAAACTCGACATTAACTCTGAGAAAAGAATTGGTGCAAAAATAGCCTTTACCGCTACATTAAGTCACAGGTATGTCCGTTACTCACTTTTCATGTCGTTTTATTTTGCAGTTTCTCTTAAACACTGTGGTTTCAACTCCGATCAAAGATCACAATTATATTATACACAGCCTGATTCAATACAGAATTAAGACGGGACTGTCTTCACCTTTGAATGCATATGCTGTAACGTCTTTGATAGTAGCACGCTGACCTTAGGTATGACTATGTGCCTTTAAGTCCGGTGTCCTATAAGTGGGACCGTATGTTGCTGTACATTAAAGTGTAGTACAGTTAGGCGATATTGGTTAGTTTCTGATCTTAAAAGATGCAATATACGGCTTAAAGTGTGAGCCACATGGTTTCAATGTGGGCTCCGAAGATGATATTCATTAAGATTAACGCTATTTTGCTAAGGGAAGGCTATATATATAGTTCGCATATTCCAACACGTCGCCGATCATCTACAGAATCAGATATTTGTCTACCTGCGTATATGAACGTATGTCTTGGTATAAATTGGGAAAATATATCTCAAAGAATTTTGTTGTAAAATGACATATTTTGTCACTGGTTTATTTCGCATTTAGGTAACACCTAGAAATGCGGACACTGAAAACATTAACTGAATCATGTAATTTCGTAAGTATGGTAATTGCTTTTATATGATCGCACCTTACGTACAAGGACAGAAAATATATGTGACTTCAAAACTAGACACAGTGTCTAATGGTCTGTGATATTTTCAGAGTACGCTTTTTTGTTCGTTTGTCGTGAAAAAAACGGCTGCCTTTTCGTGATCTGCTCGAAATATGACGATAAACTCATATTTACATCTCTGCAGAGAGTGGAAGCATTTGCTTTCAACACGCTGACATATCGAGATTTCACAAGAGTCTGTCCTTCAATGCAGTCATTTTTTTAATCATCTAAGCGCTTTCGAAAGTTGCTGAGATCTCTGTAAAATGTTGGTCCATACGACTGTATTTTTGCCATAAAGTTCGGTTGAAGTGATTGTACAAGTACACGTCTGCACTTTTCCACTGCCGTAATTTCATCTTTACATTTTCGGGTACTTTTACTGGCTTGGAGTGCCGAACATTCTTCTTGAAATATAAAATATCATCAATTCTCCAGCAAAATTGCTTTTTCATGAGTAAAAGTGACTCGTCTAGGTATTCCGTTATCAAAACAAGGTCGAAATCTTGCTCAATCTCAGCTATCAAATCATTTATAAGCATTGAGTTATCCATTTCTCGCAAAGGCAACCCAAGGTCAAAACTTTGAGGATTTCTGTTTGCTATGTAGATGTTACTTCTTATATTCCCCATACTATATTTTGAAGGTCTTTTTAGAAATTCTGCCATGTAGGCAAGGGCCTCATTTGATGAAATATTTGCATTTTTCATAAATCTGCGTTGAAAGTTAAAGAAACTAAAATATGATGTAAATTGCTGGACTGGTTCGCGAAGAATTGTGGCAAATTTTGGTTGCCAATAAATGAGCGAATGTAATGTAGATCGATTGCGATAGATCATGTGACCAGCAGATATGTTGAATTTATAATTCTCATAGTCACCCTGACGAACACCAATTGGCGGATACATGCCGGGCAACGACTTCAAGGTTATGGATACTTGTCTGAAATGGCCTCGTGGTTGTTTGGCGGTAAACAGGAATGACAAGTTCATGTGGTAACCAAACCGACACAAAATAGTGGCTAATGTAGTGCTTCCTGTTTTATGGGTCTTGATGTAAACCATGTTCTTCACGCTTTTGCAGGAACTTTCCGTTGATATGGTGACACCATGTGAAAACTGTCTGCAGAGTTAAAAAAGACACAAGGCGTTACTGTGGTAAACAGGCGTATAGATAATAGAGAATAGGTACGAGGCCGAAATGCAGTTAGTAGGGGATCAAAGCTTTTACATAGCTTTGGTAAGGGTTCACCTATCAAACTAAATTTTAATGGAAATTTTGCAATCGTCAGCCTGAGGTCACTCTGACCTTCATAACAGCAAAATACTCTGTCCATTCCGAAGAATTGCCCTTCTAAAACGTAAAAGGATTGAGAGAATTGCAGGGAATGATATCGTTCGGTCTTTCTCCAGGAGGTTCTATCGTGTGCTCCTATTAACAGACGTCATACGTTCTGGGTTAAAAGTGTTGTGTTTGGGCATTTCAGAATGGTGGAACAGACACAGAGTGGTGGAAGATAAAGGATGTCACAAACACATCAACTAAGGGAAATTCATTCCGCCATATTTACCAGCCTTTATCCATCGATAAGAATATTTTGTACGTGCAGCTCTTGTGCCTATAAAAGTCTTGATAGACTCAAAACGCATCCTGATATCTTCACTCGTTCAAAGGGGATTCTTGATTAAGCTTAACACATTAAGGCCATGTTTTCTATAAGTCATATACACAGGAACAGGTCCCTGTGCAAAATCCATCATTTGAGTCACTGTGCATCTAAGAAATCTTTTTTGTCTATACATGAGCTGATGGGCGTGTCCCCCAACTTTGTCCAGTCGACTTTTTTGCCTTTCCGATGTTTGCCCGACGCTGTATCTTCTTGGTTCTCTAGCTCGTGTATTAGCATGACATTGTTACTTGAGGTAGCAACATACCAAATAGACACTTTCAGATTTTTATTTTTTTCTCAGTTATAGAAGTCCCATCTTCCAATAAAGTATATATTTTCTGAAAGCCCTGATATTGAAAAATCGACCGGGAATAGTACACAGTCATTCTTTTTATAAAAGTCATGTGACAAGAGTGACAAGAGTGTTTCTGAACCTCCTGAAAATCGTATTTTCCTCCATTTAGCGAAAACGCTACAGGATTTCCGGCTGAAATTTCTGCATTGATAAAACTTGATAAAATCATTTGTATCTGTGTCTGGAATTTCCTTTATATGCCTTTTGTTTTTTTTGTCCCGCACTTTTTAAGGTGTTTACTAATGTGCTTTTCAATAGCTTTTAATAGGAATTGGAATGAATATGCATGAGTTAGTGTAATGGAGAATAAATATCAATTACAATCAAATTATAAATTTGGTTACAATGAATATAAATTGGCACAGTAGCATAACATCTTCCAAGCAATTAGATGGTATTACTGAAGTTGAAAGAAATGATGACAAACTAACCTGTTCGTTGATTGCTCGAAACATCATTGTGACGTGTAAAACGTAGCGTCCTCTTGTACCATGTGATTCGAAACCTTCCTTAATCCGATGCTTGTCTGGGAGTTGGGATGACTTCGTTCATTTGCCAACTGATTTCGATGTTAACCAATATTTATGGGTAAATATGAACATGTGTAGAACTTCCTCATGTTCTCAGTTCCAAACTGTGCCAGAAAATTTAAGAGAACGGTTTTAATTTTAAAAAGAATGGAAATGTTTCATCAATCAAAACCTATAAACCTTTTTGTATAATGGCATGGAGTCAGTTCAAGATATAAAATGTCTTAACGTTTGATATTATAAAGTTCAAATAACAGATATTGACGGAAATTTTCAAAGATAGGCCTAACGCACATAGTGTAGACAATTAGTTTTTTTATTATGTATAATTGCGATGGTGGCGAACCCTTGACATTTTATTTTTAATTTTATCCGGAGATTTTACCGGCTTGATGAAGTAACACGGTTTTAAAGTATTTGGTCTTCAATAGAATCCTATATCCTGAAGGTTGTAAACTTTCAGATTGATGGAAGAATGTGGTCTTGCAATTTAAAAGAAACTTACACCTTAAATATTGATGGAATACATACATTTGTGATGATATGACAGATGATATGACGTGCGAGTTGTAGACAAGCCTGTATCGTAATGAACACCAACTGTCAATGATTTCTGTATTATACAGGGTTAATTATTGAGAGAAATTGATATCATGTGTACTCGCAGGTGCTACATTTCACCAAATCTACACATTTCCATTGAAAGCTCATAAAATATATTGGTGACATTTGATGTGTTATTTTGACAATATGCAATAATTAAACAAGTTTTATAAGTAACTACAAAAGCTAATGACATCTAAACGGGACCTTGAAGACTGCGTTTGAATAATTGTATGACATTTTGTCCTGATTGTGAACAGAACGTTGTCGCACAACTAACGTTTGAACGTTTGGATGTGATACAAATTAGAACTTACAACACTTGATTCTATCATATAGTGTTATCAAATCCGTTTATTATCCTTAACAGTAATTAAACAATTTGTGACATTTGCCTTGGCATTTTCAAGATATGCAACAAATCAATTGACAATTGACAATTATGCGTTCGTGAAATAAATAGTATCGAGTTTCATAAAATTAGCCTTTAAACGTCAATACCCTCACAATTCACAGTCTCCATGCGAACCATTTACGAGCATATTTGTACATAATTATTAATTTTTTCAATTCATGGATCAGTTGGTCCCTTAATAAAGTACAGAGGATGGTAATGATCCATTCCAATATCACACAACTTTCTTGATTTTATAATTGACAAACATAATTTTCGATTTAAATGACAACGTTAATTAAAAATGACAACGTTAATTAATTTTCATATGCTACCCGCAGTAACAGGATAATACACCACCTCCCAAATGGAACATGGTGATTGGTCAATCAACGTCAGCAGCGAACAATTACAATATCATCGATGGAGCTCTCATTTCTATTCGTCCATATTCTTTGTCATTCTGAGTGTTATCGTTTCACATAAAGTTTCCAATTATAGAGTAACAAGAACTGATACCAGATGGAATCAAGCCACGTGTTTTAGCAATGAACGCTTAATGAACAATCGTAAATACATAAAGGTTACTGAAAACAACTGTTTTTCGCACGGAAGTTCTCATCGGTCAATTCTCTAGAAAATTCTGCCAAATTTGTCAATTTTATGAGAGAATTTCCTACCTATGGGCTTGTTTCCGTGTGCTTTTTCAATACAAGAGTTTTATGTTTGGCTTCACTTTATTAAGTCTGCGCGACTGTCTTTTCCATTTGGGTACACCTTTATGTGGCGGAGTATTGCGCGAGATCATGCATGATGTCAATATGCTGTTAGTATCCTCTCTAGTCGTTAGGAAATGTGTGGATAAATGTTCCACATCGGATGTATAACAAGGAGCAGCATTATTCAAAGCTTTTATGGGTGACTTGAATAAATTTTACGTCCAATGGAAACGTGAAAGAATTTTCTCACGGTGTGTGTAATTCTGCATCCACCATTGTATAGTAATTTCAACTAACTAAAAAGTGCCCATATGTTTGATGGTGAACTATGATTGAATGGAGTGATTTAGCATTGCAAGATAATGAAGATACTTAGCCGCCTGGCGTTGAATCGATGAGGGCATATACCTCCATCTGACTGATTTCGCTTTTATGTATGCTCTTGTACTGATCCAGCTTAGACTTAAATAAGTAAAATTTGTATATCATGACAAAGTACGTAATACCAAGACTGTAGGCTTACAGCTTCTCAAAGTCTACAAATTTGTCAAGCATGCTTTGCTTCGCTGTTCTCATTGATTGAATGAGTAGTTACAGACTTGGAGAAGCCACGTGCAGATGGTTGCTATGATATAAAGCGCATTAGAAATGAATGCATGTCACAAAGAAGTTTTCCTTTGAATGTGCAGTAACACGCGTATCTGGTGAAGCACACAGCGAAGACATCGGACGGGAGAAACCAAACAACAATCCAAGTATATCGTAGATTTCATTTGGTATCTCTAGAAACACAAACATTATGGAATTGAATAATATGTAAACAATTAATTTTTAGTTAAATGACACACTGCTAAGGTGCACTCCATCGCACACTTTAGCTCCATTTTTATGTTGTAAAGCTTCATATTCCAAAAATGAAAATTACAATAAAAACAAAGTAGTGCGGTTACCATTTGCACGTTTGTTCAAATGTCACGCCAAAAGACATGTCGAACAACGCAGATGGGTTGTATCTTCTGAGGGGTGTGCAATTAAATTAGTCCACACTAGTTATCAAAACACTTAAATCCTAACCTGACTGGAGATTCTTCGAAACAGGGACATGCAAAGAGTAGTGTCTTCTTGTACCATCTGATTCGAACCCTTTCATAATGCAAAACTTGGGCAAGAAGTAATAATGTGCCACCTAATATCAACGTAAAGCAATACTTTAGACCGGCAGTGTAAATAAAAACATATGTAGAACCTTTTAAATGTTCTCAGCTGTAAATCGCGACTAATATTTAATGTTTAATCACATTAGTTTTAAGCTATGTAAATTAGCCCACTCAATTCACCCCACAGATATTTTTCATCGACCAAAACGATAAAACTATTTTACACGGCATTGCGCCACCTCGAGACGAAAAAAAGGACTCAGCGTTGCCCATTTTGAGTAATCTGCACAGAACATGGATGCAGATTCTGTCAGCGGTTCAGGATAAGGCCAACAGAAAAGCATGGTGGAAATTATGTACTCCCTCATGTACTCTAGTAAGGTATAAGTGTGTGGTTACACAATCTTTGCAGTTGAGTATCAATGCCACCAACGGAAATGATGTAAACTAAAAGTCTGTCCATGTTTGGAAGATCTCACGCATATTATTGTACAAATAAAGGTGCTGTATGGTGGTGTATGCAGGGAACGCTGATAGATTCTTTTTGGCTGTTTATGGATTTCACTCCGTATATTCCCCAATGTATAACTGCTGGCGTAAAAGTAACTTGCATTGCTGACTTGATTTACTCGTAATTGCTACCATTGTGTGCAGGGAAACTAAGTAGATACCAATAATGGCTCTTCTTTATTGCCAACCACTTAAGCACATATTGGTGCAGTCTGCACGCAAACACTACCAATTGAGTTAATCATATTGGAGTATTACGTCGACCTTATAACCATCCATGACGTATGAACTAAAGAGTAGATGAAATACGGCGAGTAGTGTTTTACGTACCCGGCTATTAAGTCTATACATTACCCTGTAAATTAACATTTTATGAACTTCTTCTCGTATATTTGATATGATGATTTGAAAGATTTGCTGCAAATTACCAAAGTCCATTATATTTGCCATGTGCTTCCTCAAACTCGTGATATCTACATACTCTACCTTGTTTCTTCTATTTATTTATTGTAATGATCTCTTTGCTTTGTATTTGCACATATATTTGGCTCATTGCAAAAGGTTGTGCGTACTACGAATTAGAACGCGTACAAAGCTGTGTCTGTTTCATCATAGATTTACAGCAACATGAACGATTGGGTAATAAGTTTCATCGACTCAGCCACCAACCAAATCATCATCAGCCGCCAATAAACCCGTTACACGTATTACATAATTTTATCAGTGTGTAAAATAAATATTTAAATCTGACGAGTGATACTTGAGAAATTAAATAATAACTCCGGGACGTTAATACCCTCTCGAGCTGACACAGTTTATTGTCTTCGCATCATGATTCATATTATTTTCAATAAAGTGACGCGCAACGTAATTCTCTGCCCGAACATTTTGCATTTGGGACCAGACAAACCTTAATATATACAGTCTCAAATCGATGACACTGTAATTGATCGATGGCTGTATCACTCGTTTTCATTGAATTTTCACACCGTGTTCGACATTAAGTCCAATTCACGGTGCCAATTATCTAGCTCTAGACAAGCGTTATGTCGATAACCATCGACAAACTATTTCTTAAGGACTGAAGGAAATATAACAATATGACTTATTTGACGTGACTCAACAGTTCACTTCCTCACTGAGATGTAATCGCATATTATACAGGTATTTCAGGTTCACTGTATTCATTAAGTCTTGTAAACGGTCAACCTGAAAGACCTGCATCTTGCAATTTCTACGATAGACAGCTAATCTGAAAGACAAGAAGCGGAAAGGACAAACTACGTTTGTGGTATTATGTTTATTTGTCCGACGTTGTTTTACTGTGACCTTTAATGGGAAGAAAATCTTATGAATAATGTGAATCATCGACGAGAGGCTGTGCTGGCTCGGTGCCCGTGTAAACTGTGACGAGATCTTCTTCTAGAAATAGAGATTTACTTTAGCGTCTGAAAATTGCGGATGCCGGCTTTCGCTGTGACCTCCACAGCCGCCGAAGATTGTGATTATGAGATGACATGGTTGCGCATCATTTTTGCCGCACATTGACGACATTGTTGGTTCAACTTTTTTGCCACTTTCAGAGGCACAGCAAGTATGGAATAGGTAAAATCACAGACTACGGAAACTCATGTCTCTATCTAGCTAGCATGTGCTGATATTGTGCGGACCACAAATTAAATTTCTCATTCAAAACAGACTGGAGTTTGCTATTTGTTCAATCGTCACCACAACCGAGTTTTAGATGTCACCTCATCATGTCTATTCCATCACCGGTGTAATCGTGTCATACAC
>LD349117.1:166001-179895 GCA_001465055.1 Ptychodera flava | reverse complement strand
ACACTTCCTTTCAACAATGATGATTACACAAGAGATGACGTAACGAAAAGTGCTTTTCTCAACAGCGTGAACCGAACAAGTTCTGAACATGACGAAACAAGTGCGAGTAATCTACCGCCATTATCCTTAAAAACCTATCAGGATTTCCCATAGATTATGTTTGGTCTGAGTCAGAAATCCACTGGAAAATGGATCATTGGAAGTGGAACACTTACAAATGTATTTCCGAACGCTACTTTTCCAAGGTATAGAGATACTGTACTAATATAAGGCATGGAGCTAGAAACGGAATAAGACAATGCATAATTACGTCAACATATGTTGTTCTCATTCTGTTGTCGAATTAGACTTGCTCCAAGTCAGTGGACATATAAATATCAAAGCAGCTTACATTGAAGGAGTAGACATTAGCAGACTGTCTCGTCAGTGGTAGGCTGTTGCCTAAATCATGGGGTGAACGCGCTCGGCCAGCCAGTAACTGCCACCGAGAAAAAGCCGAGCGACTTGGGGGCAGTCTTACCATGGAGGTAGTCTACCTCCATGGTCTAACGTTGAATGTGTAATGAAAGCTATGATGTCACTCTTTCCTGGGTAACAATATTTTGCAAGTTGACATTGTTTACGCTCAGCTTGAAATAATTTGTCTTTCCTTCTATCTTGTAAGGGAGTGCGTTGTTTGGTTTCTTTTACATGTATTTCCCACCATTTTTCCAAGAGCCCAGAGAACCTTGGTTAACCCACGGTAAAGTTCCGATGCTTCATCGATTTGTTTATGGATGGATCGAAAATAGTTGCATTGTGCCGTAATGTCGACAAACCCTTGGCTGTTTCTTTTGAAAATTGTACAGATTATCATGAGGAGAATAAAGAGATCTCGGCATCATCTCAGTTGTAGCAAAAATAGGAAGCGTTTGGCTTGACTTTCTTGCACCCCCGATGGTCATGTGCGCTGTTGCGTCTCCTGCACGAATTTTGATTTTGAGTGTTGTATAGTTTGCGTAACACATGGCGTATAGCCAGTTGCTTTCGCAACATGTGTGGCTTGCCGCTTTCCTGCTACCGGCACACTAGTGTAAGAAATTGATTAGTATCGTTGTAATGAACAAGGGTCTGCGAGAGACTGAACTGTGGCGTACCTGAGGTTCTTGTCACAACACAGTTAGCCAAATGATATGACAAAAAGGAAGCAACGCTCCGCGATGCACACGTTTGCCAAGTTCAGCGACTGTTCATCTCACGGAAAAAGGAGAAATTGATTTCACAAATCAGCTTTGATGGCTCCTATTCCATATCATAATACACAATCTGCTATAATTTTGCCATCAAAAGTGATCTTCTTTGCCTTTTGTGGGTTATTTCTGAGTACGGAGAGAAATCTACGCGGGGGTTGCCCCCAAGGAGCAAGCTTGAATAAATGTTATTTTTTTTGTTAGTGAAACCAGTCTCCGAACTTGGCGAAACGTGTGTACGGCGGCGTGTTTGTTTCAAACTTCCGCTTTTCCTCATGTCACCATGGCTGTAGTTGGTTCATGCACGAAGGTAGTCTTCCAACCTCCATGGTTCATGCATAGACTGAACCCTCTCAGCCGTCTATCAGTATAACTGCGTATGTGTTTCTAGGTTGTAAGAAGTTGTATATGGTTGACTTTTTAGCATTGGGGCCATTGCGTTGACGCGCTTGAGTCTCTCTACTTGAGAATGAACCTTGCTTTAATATTTGCAACGTTTCGCCCTCTGTAATATGACATGTCGTCACCTGTCATCTGTCGATGGAGGTGATAATACCCTATCCGTTTTACCTCCATGCTAGAATACACTTAGCCACCGTTTACAAAACACCTTATCACAATCATGGCTTTTACGAACACAACTCCACCCAACTAGGAACACTGAAACTTGGAACTGTGTGGCACTGTGGCTTCACAAACTAGACTACCCACGAAACGTACATCGGTAAGAAGTTTGACATTCGCTGTTGAACCGTTCCACTGTTTTTCTGCTATGATCATCATACACGTATAGTACTCTGCAGCCATGACGTACGCAGAGTCCCCTCCTCCAAGACCGACTTTTCCATGATTCACCAAAGTAAACATATTCCATGGAAAGGCTGAATAGTCTTTTCCCGTTTACGTCAACACTTACCCGATTGCAGTAAATTCTCTGAAATCCGGGAAATCGGCCGTTCTCTGCTTCCTGCGTGGTACCGATCAACCTCAAGGACAACAGTACATTCGCGGGGAAGTTTTTCATGGATCCGCTCACAGCTTGCTTCACCGTCACTTTTTTACATTCGGAGCAGATGATTACAGAATAGGTTCTTCACACGGATATAGATCATTCACAATGTGTGTATCGTACAGCTAACGATACTAATCCCATCACATTGGACCCGGAATTACCACATTCAAGGGTGGCACACAGATCCACAGGCGTACGGATTGCCGCCGAGAATCAGACTGGTGTCCGCGTCACTGTTGTATGACTCGCTGTGCGTCCAGGATCAATGTAAACAGAGTTTGTATTCAGGTGCCCATTATTACCTGTGTTCTATTGTTCGGTCAAATTCAATCGCTCTTCTGGAACAAAGCGGTGATTAGCATTTGTTGCAAGGCAGGGCCACCCTTTTTGTTCTCTTTCCAGACAGGTTATTACAAATTTCTCGCAGAGCATATTTTAAGATTTAAGCATAGACAAATGGTGGCGAGAACCGACGTTCTTCGAGAAAATTCGAGGGCCTATAGTCCTACACACTTCCCAGAGGGACCATAATTAAAGTATGATGTATAGGGGGAAGAGTAATTGGCTTGACTATGGAGCTGGGAGGTACTTACCTCATTACGCTTAACCATGAAGCTAAAATTAGCTCCGTGAGTAAAGCTACCCTAGAGTGCCTCCATGGTTTCACTCTGGTTGCCTATACAAATGTATATACATATGCACACGTCTACTGATCTGGTTGTATATTTTATGTTTATTCTGTTGGTAATTTTGATACAACGTTTCGTCCTAAAAGTAGGACTTCATCAGGTTGAAGATGTCTACAAAAGGAGAATACAGACAAATACAGAACAATGTAAGGCTAGTGTTGATATTCATTAAATGCTGAACAGACTTTATAGGCTGAGTAAATTAGAAAGTTCAAAAGATATAGGGTATGACAATTCTTACCATTTATGTGTGGCTCAGATGGAAAGTGGCAATTCAAAATTGGCGGTAATGGTTATTTATGGCAGTTTTATGACAGAATAATAGATCAAGTCAGATGCATATTTTACACTTCTGAGCTTTTTTCATTCAGTTTCTTTATATACAGCAAAAAGTCTACAGATACCCGTTGTGTTCAACGTGTATTTGTATAACGTATGGTGTTATTGTTTTATTATTGTAGTTCGGACTGGAATTAAATTAGTAATGTATGAACGATAACATCACATATTGTGCATGATGCATCTTGATTACAAGGCCAATACTAGTGTTACGCCCTTGCAACAATGTCCAAAAGACAGAACCCGTTATCCCTTATTCTCGCGCACTGCTGGTAACCTCCGGCGCGCTAATGGGTTGACTGTGTTGAATGTAGTTGATAGTCTATCATCACTGATATCTGTTAATGATGATGACCTTTGTTTTGCATCATGATTATTTGGAGGCTTATATTTACGTACTTTCGGAGCTGTGATTAGAAGTAATTAAGTGCTGCTCTTGATATTATAACTTGCTTGTAGTAAGATTGAGCTCTCTTAGTGGTCGCAGATACGGTGTACTGCTGCAATTACTTGCCTGAAATTCAAGTACATGTACAGCGAAGCGGTGTCGGTAGCTTGAACTTGTTTTGTCACCGTGAAACTAATTTGCTACAGTAATACAAACTTTGATTGACAACTGACACATGTTGTTCCAAAAATGTGCAAAATGTTTCCAAAAATAGACGGTAGTAGGACACTGTCCCCTGGCTGCAACACAGCCAATACTCTTGCTTTAGGGAGAAGAATGGTATTGAAAATGTACAATTTTCGATAATGACGTGACACTATTGTCAAAAAATTTACAGCTATTGTCCCTTTAGAGGGACAGCTAATCCTTCAGCTTTATTATTCGAAAACAAAATTCGTGAAACTCAAAAGGAAAGTTTTGGAGTAGGCCTAAATCGGGTAAAGTATAATGACATGACGAACAGCCGTTCAGGACTGTCTGTGTTTCTTGAGGCCTTTAGTAATTTTCAATTCAAACGGTAAGTCGTAATGTCATTGACCCTTCATCTTTTTGACAAGACGAGTGAGGGACCGTGCTCAATTTAATCATACGTTGCCTAAGTCCGAACTACATTTTTTGCTGTAGCAAGTCTATTTGGCGGGATTTTTGGGTGCCAATGATACTCGGTTACACGTGTGCAAGTTGACTCGAGGTTCACGAGAGAAGTGTACTTTTAATTTTGCGAATATCACGCAACTTAACCTTTTATTTTCGATGGGGCCCGGGATGAACTTGATTGTCATGAAGGTATATTTTTCAAACCTCCATGACTTGACGCATCAACGTCAGTCCAAAGCCTTAGAGGATTGTTTTTAATCCGTTCCTGTCCTGTGTGCGGACTGAATTCGCTTACTCCAAACTGAACATCATCGATAGCAAAACTTGGTGGAAAAGTCTGAATTTTCCGGCGTACGTAGGTGCACTAACTTTACCATTACAGGCCCTGAGGCACTTTGAAAGAATTTACAGTCAACGCAAAAAGACATTTTCTTATTGACGCAAGACAATTCTTGTAAGGATGTGTGCTTTGAACATCAAGACATGGCCGGAATGAAAATAGAATAATCTTCGGTCAACGCATTCAACTTGCATGATTGCAAATATCGAAAAAGTTTCATTACAGCAAGTCTCCCAGAAAAATAATCCATCAGATTGCAAGGTTAGCTGAGACTGAAGAGAAATAAACGACATTGAACAGTTTTACCAATCAACGTGACCCTAACGGGTTCATCTGGTTCACAAAACTATCGGATGGCTCCCTCAGGAAACCCGAATGTTTTTATTTGGAAGCTTGGGTCAAGTGTTCTTCAGGATTGCAGTATTCAAGTTTAGCTACAAGCTGCTACATATATATATATATATATATATATATATATATATATATATATATATATATATATATATATATATATATATAAAAGACCGCCTAGATGCATTTCTTACACGATACAAAAGTTCTAATGGAATTTGATTTTCTTGTTTCGTCGCTTGATGGCGTCCTTCAATGATGAGAGTCATGATGGTCGTCGCTGACCCTGACGAGTTGTCCCTGTGTCAATTTTGTTTCTTTCATCAATGAGCTGTACATTTTGGCGTATGGAAACATGCTCGGAATAGAGTACAGCAAAACGCGTTACGTTTTGTTCATCACTAGTTCAGTAAAGGCAAAGAAAGTGATGACATACTTTCTGGTACTGGGAAAATAGCTTACTTTTCGACATGCTTCAGCATTACAAAACAAGTAGTTACTTTTCCTGACATAAAAAACAAATAAAACTTACATCGACCATGGTTTCACATATTTCATTTTTTCGGATTCAAACCACTAGTACGTGAACGGATTGTCGGTCACAACGGCCTTACCTTGTCATATGTCATATATAAAGGATTTTAAACACTGAATAGAATGTAAACTTTTTGAACGCATATACCATTTTCTAAACTCCAAGCATTGACGGTTTTGAACATTGTAACGGTTTTTTTTCTTCTATTGTCAATGGCTTGTCGGTTTAACACCAAGAAACATTGACAAACAAGCGGGAGATACTATTAACAGGGGCGTGTATATGCCGGTGTGTGAGTAGTACGCATGCGCATTCTCGTCAGTGATGGGGTCAGGGCGAGTTCTGTTGTCGCGTCATGAGAAAGAAAGTGCCTAAATACAGTGACCACTGCACAGCATGGCTATTCATAAGAAAATAATTGCGCTAATAGAAACATTCTAGTAAGGGGCCGTCGATAATAAAAGCTGACGCACGACAAACGTAATTCTTTCGTTTAGGGGAGGGGTAAAAGCTCATTTCATTTTGTGTGCGTCAAAATCGCATAAGGATTTTTGTCTATTATTTTCGAAGTGCGACTTTGCAGCGAGAACGTAATACTTCCTTCACGTTGATCGAGAACAGAATGACCACAAAATACGGAGACAGAAAAGACAACGGAAAGACATAAATGTGAAATTAAACTTGTATGCTCTTTCAACGTGAAACATGTACGTGAAACATTTTCTTACATGCGAAATACATTAAAATGTTCTGTCTTAAAAAGTGAAACGCGTAAAGTGGAGGTTTATAAATTAATGTGCCCTTCCGGTATTTTTTTCATGGGCGTACGGATCGGAGATGTGCGTATGGGTTTGTCAGAAACGGCATCATAATACAAAATTGATTTCGCATAAGAACTTTCGTTTTGAGGGGGGAGGGGGGTCTCAAGTAAAACGAGGAAATACGTTTCTTTTGCGTCAGCTTTTATTATCGACGGCCCCTTATGTAAGATGACCAAGACTTCAGTGTTTAAAATCAAAGAGTGCATGGGCGTTGTCCAAGTATGGAGCTAAAATAAAACTCCCATCAAGTTGCTGCCATATCAGTGCATCTCGTAAATTTATGAAGATTCATTGTTTCTCCTACATAATTTCACGGTCCCCACGGTCTGCTTTTCCATTTATTGCCTACAGTTATTTTGTTGCATGGAATTGTTATGAGGCGAGCATAGAAACGGAAAAGACGACAAACAAGGTACGGGATTTTGTTTGAGAAAGGAGATACACAGAGAACGGGCTAACAGCTGATTACATTAGAATATTGTCACAAATTTCGACGTGATCATGATACGGATGTAAAACGCCATGACACGGTCCCTCTATCACATAGAGGGACCGTGGCCTTGACTTGATCGACCCGGTCAAACTGCTTTGTATGTGTATGAATTGGTATAGGTGGCAGTAAACGGTGTATAAACCGTGACTAGGGTGACAGTGGACGTAATATGAGACGCGATCCTGCCAGGAGGCATGCCCCCCCCCCTTTTACTTTCATAAAATTGTATCAGAGAAGAACGTTCAATGTCGATGACGGTATATTGCGCCTGATCGACGCCAAAATCTCATTAAGTCATGTATTTCAACAGTGCCTGGAATTACGATATTTTTTATCCCGTTATAGGTAATGCCATTGGTCGTCTATCATCACTCAGTCAAGTCTTTTACGAATTCCTATCGAAATTTGCATTATTAACATGTTTTATTATCTATTAAGATTTTTAATCATTATATTTACATTTAAGCATATTAAAGCTACTATTTATCATTCAGTTTTCTTCCTTAACCTGATAATACAGTGTAACACATATCTGTTTCCATTAGCGAGTCAATACATATTTCTAAAAAAAATACGTAAAAACAAAAACATATTTACTCCTAAAGTCAATGTTCGATATAGTATTCAAACTGTACAACTTCCAAAATCTACATATTTGATGTTCACAAAACTTAAAATTGAAAAAAAAATATATCTGTTCTCTGTTATACAATACAAGGCACTCTTCTTTCGTCAAATTTCTTTACCGGAGGGGTCACCGTGACAGTCTTTGCTATTGAAACAAGCTATTGAAACAAAAAAAAATATGCGTATTTCCGATAACCAGATCTTCCCTTATCAAACCCCGACCTTAAACTTTTATACTATTTTTATAGTCTTGCATGGTTTCGCAAAAATTATGTGTCGCAACCAACTAAAAATAAAACAACTTCCCGACCGACCCTTTCTGAAGGCATATGACATGGACATGCATCATTTGGCTTAATTGTTTGGGCTTTGTATTGCCCTTATTTGAAATTCAAAATGGCCTGTCCCTATGTTAGCTCAATGAGGAAATTAATACAAAATTTTCGGTTTTCACAAAAGAAGACAGGAAAGACTTCATGAGATTCAAAAAGCGTCAAAAAGAAGCATACAGCAAAGTATTGTACGAATCTGGGAGTCAGAATATTTGTCCCTGCTGAGGTGCATCATCATACGTAAACATGGCCCATACAACGACAGTGACAACAACTGGAGTCAGCTGTGAAATTTTAAAATGTGCAGCTACATGGAAGCCTGTCTTTCTTGCGTTTGGTTAAGCTCACAGCGAACAAAAGAACTGGCAAAATTTCGATTGATCTCCAACACTAAGTAACTGGACAACTTGACAACTGCCAATGTGATTGATGATCAGTTCGGGATCATAGTCCACACTGTACGTATACACTATAACAGTCCCCATGCTTCTACTCGAAAATGTCATATTTACAATAAGTGTTTGAAGAACAGAATCGCTCTCCTTGTTGTTGTTATTTGTTTGTTTGTTTGTTTGTTTTTCAAAAAAATCTAGTCAATAGCAAAAATTATATTCAATGTAAGCTACTGACTGTAATGGAGCTGCACCACTGAGTAAAATTTCGCCATCGTTGCTTTGCTTTTCTAATAATGTTATATTGTGTCTACTTTCTCATTGGCTGGTGCGATTTTCTCCCTCTTGGCGGCAAGTTTAGCTTCCATACGGGCATCACAGATCATCGACAGAACTAGAATAAGCAGCAGTGACCCGGCGACACCTGCAGCGGCGAGTGCGTAGTAGTTGCCGGGGTCGTACTTGGTCGTGAAGACGACGCAACTCTGCTCTGTCGTGTCATCGATCAAAACGGAAGTGACGCACGGGTTGTACATCGTCCAGTGGTCCAATCCAGTCAGTGCGTACGAGGTTGTGTTCGTGTCAGCGATGGTTACTGTGGCTGTTCTGTAACTCAGCTGATATTCCGTAATGTTCTCGGTCGAGGATGGGCGACTCCATATTATTGTAGCTGACGTTGTTGTGATGTCCGTGACATTTAAGTTTTTGACAGCGAAGGTGGCGTCGGCAACTCTTGAAGAAAACACGACGCAGCAAACAAACAAACACAAAAATATTCTATCCATTTTTATGTTGTTTTGCAGGGTCTGAAAAAGATTACAAGATAAAATACTAACTAGTAACCGGTTGAGTAATTTACGTTCTTTTGTAGCCTTATTCAATGTCATTTTCGTTCAAGAACATGTTCATCGATCCAAATTTCGACTGTTAGATCTTTGTTTCACTATTTCACTTTTTTGTAACTGGGGAAACATTGAAGAGAGTGAAATACAACATTCTGTATAACATTGTGATTTCTGACCTATATAATTCCTCCATGGTCAGTGCGTGTCAACGGAGATACAAGTAGTGTGTCTAACTCATTATTGTTGGGTAATCGCATAAAATATATACTGGTTGTGAATTGCTATGCATGATGTCAAAGAGAATATGCGTTGATACATCTCAATTAATATTGAATTATATGCGACAAAACCCTTATCCCTGAACACTGGACTGTGCCTGTCCCAAAGAACCAATTTGATTTACGAACATTCAAATCGAAAGCCCGCTTCAACCCATGTCAGCTATATATTTACTCAAAGCAAAATTCAACTGACGTTTCCTTGATGCGGTGATGACGTACTACTTCAGACGTGTTCTCTTGATGACCTTACGTTGCGTTGTGTACAATGGCCTTGAACATCTGCCTTGTGATAACAGTAGGGTGGAAAAGACAGTATAATCCCTACGTTGATTTTTATAGTCAACAGGGAACTATTATCGTACCTTTATTACTACAAATACGCCACCTTCAGCAGGTCTGTCCATCTCGCATTTTGTACGGACGCTTTGTCATTTTTGGACACATTCCCTCGTTCATATATTACCTTATATAAGCTGAAATGCCAAAATCATTTCTGATACGAGGACTTTCAAATACAAGGTTCTCCAAACTACATTTTAAAGAAACCCATGGGGAACTGGGATGGCCAGAAACATGCGAAACGTCAAACACAATACCGGAGGCATTGTTGCGTCGTGCTGTTGAGGTCGACGAATACAGATGTAAATCAAACAAAACGTATACCGTATCCTGTTCAATGTTGACATTTATGTACATGAAGTAAAAGCACTAATGTTTGAAACGTTGGCAGGAAAATTATGTATACCGATGATAAACACTTACAGATCCACTCTCTTTGAGTCTGCGAGATCACATACATGATCCGGAGAATGATTTTCCAGTGACTTACCTTCAATAGATCTCGGGGCATTCAGGAGGCGGCACAGAGATACACCATTTCAGCGGCTAAACAAACTACCAGTGGTCTTTTTTATTGTCGTTAATCATACAATGCGTCACCTTTCCTTAGACTGTATATGCATGCCAATGCGCATGTCAGGTCGCGTCCTTCGCGGTTGCTAACACACATTTACAAAAGTTACTTTTGTTCGGGGCAGAAATCGCCTCCGGGGAATAATAGTATTTTTTGATTCAGTGACCGAGTAGCTCAACCAGGTGATGTACAACTCTTCAGCAACTTTGGAGGATGAAGGCAATGACTACCCAGAAAAAAATAGCAAATGTGACGATCAGCCGCTACTTACATGACCCCATGACCCAAGCCAAGCTATCAGAACCAAACAGTTGCGGGTGCCAAACTTAAAACCCCATAAATCAAACGGTGTTTTGTCACTGCACCTGTTTGATTCTCTGAAAATTACCGACATGGGTGTGATTAGTACTGCGTCAGACAGCCTTAAACATTCTGACTTGGTGACCCAATCTCAGGTCATGTTCTTCGACACTGTATGTCGATAAAAGTGCCGAATACACAAAGTTTGACGACTGGCTGTGGCAAGTTTAATTCACACAAGGTTTATTTTGCCATTGTGTCTTATTTCAATTCATTCTGAGTACGGTGCACGAATAGAGGAGAGGGGATCTGCTGTGTACAAATTATGATAAGGCCGAAGAAAAAACATTTTGCTGTTTCGATAACCCGACCTACCCTAATTTTTACCTGCCAAACATTTTAGAGCTACGTAAACACGGAAGTCAAAAAAATGAAAGAAAAAACCGTAAAATCACGCGTTCTTTACTTGCCATTGAATTTTGCTTGAACGAGGATGTCTTTTATGTCTTTTTTCTTTTACGTATGATACGTTTTTCTTGAAATGTTGTGGTCAGTGTTTGACTGCCCTGAACCCCTGAAAAATGCATATTTTAAAATTAAAAAAACATTTCTGAAAAAATTTCTGCCAACTTATCCTATTTTTGAAAACCATGTTATCGGAACAGCATAATTTATTTTTTTGGCCTAATGGTAAGTGACAGAGAACAGTCATATTTTTTCCCATTTTTGAGTCAAGGTAAGTTATATATACATGTGGTTGGCTTTCATTAAAACAATATTTTGGCGGACATTCGATTCGAAATTCCATCCCCGTCGAATCAAGAAGTTCCAAGCAGTAGCCATACTTTTCACACCCAGTCTGTTCCATAAATGGACCGTGATCTGACTTAGAGATTATGAGTAACGGATTTTTAGACATTGTAAATTTACCAACTCTAGAATTCGACTAAAATAGACTACATTTGAACTTTGCTCAGAAACTCGCAAACACACTCAGAGAAACATTGGTATTTAAAACACCGTTATAACATTTTACAATTTACTATATTTAAACTCCATATTACAACCAGTAACCATGGTTATTCACAGAAGGAAGAAAAATGGTAAAGTCTATAGAGTGGAATGTATCCAGAGGTGTCACGTGATAATTTGAATGTTTTTATCGACCCGCGTCGGGTCACATCATCGCATTAAAAAAGTTGAAAAGTGTTCGACGATTATTTCAGGAGTAAAATTTATTTTGTAGAGAAAATGTTGAGTTTATGAACGAGATTATATAGTGAACATTTCTTGCTAAACCTTTTTCGTAACTGTAGAGAAAAAATGCAACATCACCGGCCGAATTTCAGTATGAAACACCCGCTACGCAAAATTTCAGTTGTCCTTGACATTGTGATAACTCCCTGAAAATCTTAATTTCCGACCCATGATAAGTTAAGGTACAAACTGAATACTACTAACCATCTTCTGTTTCAATTTGTGTTGTTGTCTTTTTTTCAACTATTAAAGTGACAAATTACCTGGAACACTGAGAAAGAACTTGAAAAAAATCGCCTTTAAAGCCGCAAAAATTATGGGGATCATCCAAGAAGAAAAAAATTGCGATGTGAACTGCGTGTCGAAATGATAACTCGCCTTAGTTCCATGTGAACAGGTCCACACTTAACATTTACGGTGGGGAATTGATCGGGTCCAAGTCATGGTGGTCATGGGAACACGATTGGAACTAATTTGGGATAATTGGATGGTGAATTAATGTCGATTTAATGTACAATAATCTTATCTGCTTTTCTTTTAATATTACACACTTGTTTTTATGAGCAATTTGCAATATTGCAACATTCAGCTATATGGCACCTAACAAGTTTGAGAAATTTGAAAAATATGAACATCGAATTATCCAAAATTAGTTCCAATCGTGTTTGGGTTTAATCAACTGTTCAGTAGCTTTTTACATTTATCTTCCGGTATCTATGAAATTCAATTTATTTTTCCATTCTAAAAATATAATTTTTAAATGATGCCGGCTGTTCAACTTGTATAAGTGGAGACGTTATGATGTTATCGTGTCGGCGACAGCTAATTTTTAGGCCGGACGGAATCCGTCCCTTTCTCGGGGGTGGGGGGGTAGAGAGCGCCCTCGAACGGCGGATCATTCAGTCTAATAGTAACACTGCATGTTTTAGAACTCCATTTGATGAGTAAGATATTCTGAGAGAAACGGCGTTACGCAAACCGTCGCAAGATTCATTTTCGAGTGACTGTCAAGTGCGATAATCATCAGTTAGAGTGCTCTTTCGAGCTTTAAGTGGAGCGATTTTATGTGACAGATAATTCGGCCATGATAATGGTGTTTACATTGTACTTTTGTACATTGTACCTGCTTTCTGTTATGATTGTTCCGTGGCCATGGAGCCATTCAGCTTTTGAAAAACATATAAGAACAATGTTAATATGCAGCATATGAAATCATGACATCGAAAGCGAGAGCAAACCTGTGCATAGGTGCTGCAGTTTTCACCGAAGCAAGGCGTCTAAATCGAAAGAATGCTTGAACAAGTAAGCTTTGACAGTAGGTAAAGTACGTAAGAATTACATCTGCGAACTTGTCTTAAAGTTGGAAAATTATTATCAATTTTGAACGGTTGTAGCGGGTAGAACAGAATGATACACTCTAATAACGCTTTGAGTATGAATTTGCGAGGGCGACCTCAAACGACATAAACAGACTGCCTTTTGTTTATTGTAAGGGGTGTCGCTTTCGAAATTAGGTCAGTGACTTTACTGATATGGCTCACAGTGGATAGAGGGACTGTGTGTGGCTGAAGAACATTGGCCTATATTCAGAAGTTTCATATCAGTAAATTAAACTAGAACATTAAGCTAAATAGTTATCATCTATTGACATTCCAAGCGAAGTCGAGTCGCCGTGTTATGATGGGAACCGCTTTCATATCTTCCCAAGTGGCTCTTTCGACGATAAGGGTTGCCACTTCCGACTCTGGATAACTGGTCCCTGGACCGGCTCAGACATGGGATAGACAGCATGAACGTTCGCAGTACTATTGAATTATGTATAAATAATCTCCTGAAATGAAAAAAAACCCCGCTATTTCTGCAAAGCGGAATTTCAATCTGCAATCCTGTGATTTGTTTTGAATTTTGTGTGATGATATGTATCAAAATATTGTTCTTTATATTTTCGAGGTAGACGCATATTTGTATATGTTTCGCATGTTATCATTATTTCTCCTTGGCACTTTGTTGAACAATGAAATCTTTACAGTTTATATGGAATGGGGTCAGGGTGTTTGTTTGATAATATTTACATTACTCTCGGACTTTCATAT
>LD349117.1:117343-129728 GCA_001465055.1 Ptychodera flava | reverse complement strand
CATTTTAATGAGAACTACTTCCATTCCCACAAAGCTTGTTGACACTGTTCACGATCATTTGACATCTCAATGGACCGATCGCGTATGTTGAGGAACTGTAGATTAAAACCAATCGGCGCTCAGATGGCTAAAAAACAAATCACAAGGTATTTTACTGCGATATTTCGCGGTCAAATCGTTCTGCACTGCCGGCACGGTTGTCTGTGAACATCAGGTCGCCACCCGTCTTCGCTCGCGTAATCTCCCAAACGATGAAGACGCGTCAAAACAGTGAACAGATAAACCTGGTGTCAATATTCTGTTCCTCCATACCTATTATGTACAAATAAAGAGACGAAAACACTTCGTCCTGATGTGCGTAGAGCCAGTATTGGAATACATGTCTGATTTGACTACTACAACAATCTTAACATGTGGGCCGTGCGTGGGTATTACAAACGGCATATCCAGCGGGCCGGATAAAACCACCAACGCACGCACAGCCCACGAGTTACTTACTGCAGCAGGCAGATAAGGGTGCCTTCACAAACTATTGGCAAGCGACGGACATTTCCCTAATAGCTGATAACACTATGAAGTGACGCTTTCGGGCCTATAAAAATTCGAGCCCGCCCAGTTTTGTAACAGACAATGGAGGTGATGACGCTCACACGGCACGAAGTTACCAGAAGAGAATTTTCATGGAATCAGACATTTTTGTGGCGTACACGTATTTACTTTGTCAGAATGTAAAACATGTTCATAATAACACACGGAATACGCGCTGCGGCTGAAACAAGTATGTTCACAGACTGGCAATTGCCTGGGACTTGCTTGACAACACATATAAGGTAGTTCGCGTCTAAAATTGAAAGGGTTACTCAAGTTTTCGCAAACTCTCTATAACGAAACTTTAAACCATTCCACGACGAGATCAAGGATGAAAATTATGGATCATCGTGCAAAATTTGGTACTTAAGAAAAAGAATTACCCAGTATTTCTCGGCACTTGATATTCAAGGTGGCCGCCATCGGTGTTATCCCTATGATGCATATGGGAAATACAGTATTTTCGATTTTCACAAAAATCAGCCGGTTGAAACTTCATTTACTCCACCGAGCTTCAAGTGAACACTCATATGTTGTAGACAAAACAAGGTATTGTATGAAGTTGAGAGTCCGAATATATAAGGCTGTCCCTAAGGCGCATTCTACCTTCAGGGGGAAGTTATCCTCAATTTTCAGGTCGTCAAATCCGGAGTTTCCCAAAATGTTATTCGTACTGCCCTTAGTTGTTGTTGAGTTGAATGACTCAGATGCCGACAAACTTGAGGAAAGTACATGCTAAAATAAAAAATACAAAACCTGTGGTCGAGCTAACTGGAAAAGTCAGGATTTGCTTTTTGCAAGTTAACCCTGAAAATTGTCAATAAATATTTAAGAAGTTTGCAAGAAGACATTAATAGTTTATATGGTAATAAAGACTTAAAAGAGACTTATAACTAGCATTGAAAAGTTTGAGGTTTTTTAAAGATGATGATGATGATGATGATGATGATGATGGTTGTGTTGGTGGTGGTGGTTATATAATTGTTATTGTTGCTCTTATTGTTGTTGTGGTTGTTGTGTTAATGGGTTTGTAATTTGAAGAGGCAAGCTCCTCCAGCACTGGCTTCATATCAATATAACAAGAGAGTCTGTCGGTGAATATTTTCATCTATAGAAATCTGGCATTGTACGTCACGCAAAAATAGAAAAATATTGATATTCACTTCACATTATAAAAATAGCAAGGCTGTAGAACCGATAAAAGGTGTGAAAAGCACAGCTTGCTCAAAGCATTTAGAGTGACATTATTCTCAGTATCATGAATGCGGTCAATACTGATTCTATATTTCTGTAGAATATACGCCAACATTGCAACTGTTGCACCGCTAGGATGAGTATATGGTCTGTAAAATGAAGTGCTTTCGAAACTGACAGTCTACTGCTGTTTCACATTTTGCCGATAAAGAATGGGCTTCTGCAAATTGTACCATAAAAGTTTAACAGCATGGCAGACTTGCTCCAAGAGCAGTTGTGACTTACTAAGGTGTAGCTGCCTGCAAGTTCTGCCCACGCGGAGAAGTAAAATGTTTGCAAGTCTAAAAGTCCCCGGATGGTATCTAAAGTACTTTCGGACGAGTGGCCAGCATTGGGTTAAATGATTTATACCCTCCATGAATCAATAATAAGTTTCAGTGTCCTCAAACACACGGTTATTTTTCCAAGTCCCTTTCGTGAACTTGAATTCCCCCCTTCCTGTATTAAACAGCTGAAAAAAGGCGCTAGCGAAAATCGACAGCACATAACACAATTGGAACTAATTTGGGATAATTGGATCTTCATGTTTTTCAAATTTCTCAAAAATGTTAGGTTTCCTATAGCTCAATGTCTCAACATTACAATTTACTCATCAAAACAAGTGTGTAATGTAAAAAGAAAGGCAGATGAGCTGACATTTGTAGATTTTAAAGACATTACTTAACCATCCAATTATCCCAAATTAGTTCCAATCGTGTTACATATAAACATAGAATTGTCTCTTAGTACAGTGTTGATCAAAATGGTGACAATATATTTCTGTGGTCGAGATAGCCATGGGTCGGTAAATGACTGTCACCGGACGGATAAAACGACAATGAAAGAGGCAGTAACATTGCCAATCTTGTCAGAAATATCAGTATAATATACTCGCAGTTGGTCTAGATTTTCACTGTCGAAGAGACAACGTCCGCCAGATTAGCTTAAGGTCCAAGGGTCATGTTGACATTGATAACCTACACCCGCCATATTGCAGTGCAATGAAGTAATCCTTTCCAGTTGCTTGGGTGTAGTCAACTTCGGACTGTTGTTCCCATAGTTTTTATTGCGTTCCAACACTCTGTATTTAATGCGCCAACATATTTCACTTGTATTGAAAGGTTTGTTGGTGTGTTCGGTTGCAACTGTTGAGTCGGGGTTTTTTCCACGAATACAGGAAACATACGAGAAACTCGCTTTCTTCGTGTGTAGTCACGAGAACGCCGGAAATGTTAATTTTGCGGAAGATGGACAGTAAAACGCGAAATCGTGCCCGTGTGCGTCGGCTGTACGGCAAAACATTCCATAAAAAAACTGATAAGAAATATGGTGGAAATCTAACAAGACCGAAATACCGTGATGATAATGGGCTAAAGCCATTACATTTCGATATGTGGCTGAGAAACTAAAAGCCTTTTTATCTAAAACACTGACGCCAGATGATGGCCGGGTCGAATTGGAAAGAAAGCTTTCTGATAGATTACCGGCTCATGAAAAAATGCACTCTTCTGTTCGGCCACAAACACTGTGGGGGTGTACGTTGATCCGTGGCTCGCGTGTTAACCAGCGGTTGTTATTCTAAGGCAGTCGACGCTGATCACCATTGACCTTAGCACGGTCCCTCCATAAACCGTGACCCGGGTCAGGGGGCGATGTTGTATCACCATTAGTTCTGGTTCATAAGCTGCAACCTCTTGCACTGCTTTCACGATTTCATTTTTAAACTAAAATCACCGCAGTTCTGGTAAAATTCACTGACTGTATAAGATGTGTATATAAAAGTATTTTTAACCATTGACTGGGACTGTATTTGTAGATTTGGACAACGAGAGAAAATTTGACAAAACTTTTCTGTTTTTTCCACCAGAGAAAATATCTTTATGGTAAATTTTAACGTTCATGGATAATGGACATCGAATGGTTGGTGCAAATACTTTATGTGCTTAGAAATAAAATTTGATCCACGGGAAAGTCAATCCCTTTCAAATTCATTTTTCTGTCGTTTCTCCAAAGTTGTATCATCAAATAATAACACAGACAATTTACCAACTTGCGATAGTCATGTATCGTGACCTTCATTTATTGACAGATGGGAACTTAGGCACGGAAAAATGATATGCAAAAAAGAAAGATCGTATATGACATGGAACAACCGCACTGCAGCATGTAAAACAACTTTAATCAAGGTGGGTGACTACACAAAATCAAGAATAGTCATTTTCTTTTGCAGATATTCAAGTTGTAGATAGCGGTGAGTGGACAAGATAAACGGAGGGAAAAATAGTGTTCCGCCTTACTGTTTGAGATAAATCGTATAGTACATCGTAACATTTAATTATACTGCTTAATTGCTCTGCCTACCACTGCCCATTTGTAGTCACCTACCTTAACTAAAATGTAAAAAAAAAAATTACGTTTTTTACCCGTCATTTCGAACGTTGATCCCTGTACCAAGAATTTCATTCATGCTCAATCACTAATACATTAGGTTCAGGTACCCGCCTGGCCGAATATTTCCTTGACCGTGACCGAGCATGTTACCCAAATTCACTGCAATTCACATTTCTGCAGTGGAAGGTTGAACCCATAAAATTGAAAATAAGGTATAGTTTGTGCATTTTCTCAAAGCTCTCTGTAAATAATCCAAATTAGCGGCGACGTCACGTGACCGATTACACAGGAAGTGAAAGCGCCACTTTTAATTAAAATTTGATATACCACTTTTGCACTTAATTTGTAATCCATATTTGATATTTTTTAAATTTTGTTTGTTAGCTTGTAGATAATTTTAAATTATATAAATGTCTATTTGAATGAAGTCAATGCCCTTTAAACGTCTATTTCAAAGATTTTTGAGTGCCAATTACAAATCCTATATGATCTGCTGTACTACTATGTGACGTCGTACAGAAACTGTTTTCGTGCAACAATTAAAACAAATTGCAACATATTTTTCCTGGGTGTTTAGGCCTACTGTCCGTTTTTGTTGTTTTTGTTGTTTTTGATTTTTGTCCCTGGTTGGCTGGCTGGCTGGTAGGTTTTTCAAAAATCCAAGGACGGCAAACAAGCAATTTCTTTTAAGTGGCCTTACACATGTAATCAAAATCTAACTATGCTGGCAAAATACGCAGGAAAGATTATATGCTAATAGTAGACATTGATATCACATCATATCAAATATCTGTTTTCGGTGGGCCTTCCATGTCCTCGTTCAAATTTTCAGGCCGTCATTATTTTTCAGCATGCAAACCAAGCTTTACGAAGTAGAGGAAGATTTGCCAATGAAACTCCCCCGCCAATCTCTCCTATTACGTAGAAGCTTTATCACGGGAAACACACTTTTTTTGCCGGAATTTCACGACAATTGTAATCCCGTTCAATCTCAACGTAACACACCCGCTTTAAATAAAGTGGCGTTTGTGGCATTGTCACTTGTTCATATTTTGAATTGCATGCTCTCCTGTTTGTATTCATTGTGTCTGATAGAATAACAACTAAAATTATCTCAAAAAATCAGCCACCATTTAGTATCATTGCGTTTCCGATGCATTAATCGAAAGTAGCTTCAATTCTAAAATGCTGTCTTCAAAATTGATATAACACATTTTTTGGATTTCACGCCTCGCTTCGTTTACGCAAAGGGACTGTGGAGGTATGGTTTCGTTCGGCCTGATAAATGCGTGCTGTTACAACAAACCGTCTCTCCCACCAAGTCGTTCGAAAATCGAACCATACAAACCATAGTTCGTGACAGAGATTCCGGACTGTGCCTTCGATCACCTTTATAGAGCTAGTTATTGTATTTAGGGCGTGGCGTCAGTTTACGTAGGCAGTCGTTGCATCTGAAAGACTTCAAGACGGCCACCACATCGCGGCGAAATTTCTTGTTGACGAAGCTGTAAATGAAAGGGTTCAGGAAATTATTGACGAAGTAGAGAAAAACTAGATGTTTAACCGGAGACGGGTAAGTGTCATAGTGACGCCAGTTCAGTTTTGGGATGAAACTGAACACGAAGAGGGGCATCCAAGAAATCACAAATACCGCGGTGACGAGCATAAGCATCAGTACGGTTCGATCGATCCCTGTGCGTTTGGAGAGCATCGGGGTCTTCCGTTGGCGAGGCGCTCTCATAGTTGGTCCCAGTCTCCCTTGCCGCGACCCGCCGCTGGTTGTCGACGTCGATGTCGGAGAGCCCCTCCTCGCTAGCGATGCTACGCCCTCGTTCCCGACGACAGTTTTACTTTGCTCGTTGTTTCCGTCCTTTTCCTGTGCATAATCAAATTTCAGATTTCTCCTCTGTCCGTCATTGTTGGCAATGAATTTCGTTTCTCGCGCGACATTGACGTCGATGTTTCCTCCACTGCTCATGCGAGTTAGAGAACCTGTAGGTGTCGATACTTCAGATTCGTCAGCTCGGTTCATATTTGTGCTACCACTGCTGCCTGAGTCGTGACCTTGCACGCTACTCACCTTGCTCGATGAACTTGCAAATGTGTGCCTCTCAAACCTTTGAGGTAAATCTTTCCCGTTGCTTAACACGCTCATATTCATGGTCGACAGCTGCCCGCTCAGTTTTCTGTCGGTCCTCTGCAGTCCCAGGGTACGATTTCGCAGTCTGATCTGTGTTCGCACTGTCATGATTATTTTAGAGTACAAAACCAGTGTACTCGCAACGAGCACACAGTAGAGTGCGAAGAACACGCGGAAAAAGACCAGGTCCACTTTCGGGTTGCACACATAGTCGCACATGTACACAAAAACTCCCTGACGCTCACGATAACTTATCCCGTACATGAAGAACACGGGTAAGGCCAAAATTAAGGACACAACGAAACACGCAGCGACTACGATTTTAGCTTTCTTCAGCGTGAAGGAGAAGTTGAGCGGTCGGCATATAGCGTTGTAGCGGTCAACGGCGATGACCCCCGTGATCAGAAGAGAATTGCCTATGCTGACGAACCATGTGTACGTGAAAGTCTTACAGGCGGCGGCGTTCGTGAAATTGTCCACCGTGTGGCTGTACACGAAATACGGCAAAATCACCGAGCAAATGAACAAATCGTTGGCAGCCAGAGTCATGATGAAATAGTGCGGGCACGTCTTCCGCCGCCTCTTGCCGTACACCACAAGCACGAGACCGTTCCCGACGATTCCGATCAAGGCCAAGGCGACCATTGGTATCACTTGTTTCACTCCGAAGGTAAAATTGTCGCCGACAGCGCTGGTGAAATTACTGTGGTTCTGGGGACTCAGAGGCATATCGAGAGCGGATGGCTCAGAGGTGTTGAAAATTGCAGGGTGAGTGTGCGACACCATAGTGTCCCCACCAGCATCACTTTGAAGCCAGTATGCAAAGCGATATTCTTTGCAGCAGCACTCTTCTGACAGTTGCGTCGAGCGATGTTGCCAATCCTGCTGTCATGCGAGGGCGTTGTTTGATTAACGACCAGGCAGATCCTGCTTGAAGTTATTTCTAGACAGTGGAGGTGTACAATTCTGAAATGTGTCCATTAAAACGTAGAGCAGTTTGGTGAAACAAGATCCTTACATTTCCAAGAAAGGAATAGGTTACAGCGTCACGTCTGTAAAGTGAAATCGGAGAGATATGTCGTGTTAATACCGGAACCACATCGCGCAACTTTGGCTCGAGTTTATTGGAAGTGCTACAGAGACGTGAAAGCCAAAATATATTAAAGGATATCCTTGTTTCAATAAACAGTCTGCCAACATGAACGTTCTTTAAAATCAGTATCCGTTTGGTGAGCCACTGTGAAATGCACGGTTTTGTTTGAAAAACGCTCGGCCCACAGAACACTAATAACAACATATCTACCACTAGACGTAGTGGTTCCAGAGTGCACGGGGATACCAGTGGGATTTAGTAATCTTATTTTGTTTACAAACAACCGTTGAAATCTTTGAACGTCCTTTTGAGAAAACTTAACGTTCTGGAGGGCTAAGAACAAGAAAAAAAAACCTTCTTAGAGTAGAGGAGTTATAGGAGTAAAGTAAGTTATAGGTATAAAGTAAGGCCGAAAGGTAAATAAATAAAGAAATAAATTGTGCTGTTCCGACAACATGGTTTTCAAAAACAGGGTAGGTAGGTCGGCAGAAACTTTTTTCAAAAATATTTTTATTTTTAAATATGCATTTTTCAGGGATTCACGGCGATCAAACACTGGCCATCACATTTCAAGAAATGTATCATACATATAAAAGGGAAAAAAAACATAAAAGACATCCTCGTTCAATCAAAAACCAAATGCAAAGTAACGAACGAGTGATTGTTTTCTTTCTTTTTTTTACTTCTGTGTTTACGTAGCTCTAAAAGGTTTTGGGTCGGCAGGTAAAAAAGGGTAAGTCGGGTTATCGGAACAGCACAATTTTTTTTTCATTCGACCTAACCATAAAGAGCAATTCCATTTTTTTTCTGAGCCTCCTCTCTGTCCAGTAAATGTGACGACGTCGCACATTTCCCGTGATCTTTGAAACTTTGGAACCATTTCACTTTGACGTTCACATGGATGAAATCAAACGACAAAATTACGCCCACAATATCGCTGTTGCTGGTAAAAAAAGTAGGCGTGTTGTTTACCATAACGTTCAAGGACGCGTGGCCTCTGCGCAACTGCTGAGCTCAACACCGTGACCAGCGCAGAGCCTGCAGAGTCAAGTCCCCTTCTAAGTACGACTGCAAATCATGACAGCGTCGTTCGTTGTAAGCTTCAACTCACGATCGATAAAGAAATTGAACATTAAAGAAACTTCTTTTGTGTCAACTTCATCACCAGTCCGACGTGTAATATTTCTGTGGCATCAAAACGATCAAGTGCTTCCTCGTGGCAGTGGCGGGGACGGTGTACGTTTTGAGGTTGACCGCCTTTCGATGAATACTGTAAAAATCTCAGATATAATCACAAATCGGCGAGATGATCTCCGAATGAATGGTGTTCGTCAGCCGTGCCCTTCAGTCAGACATGCGATTATCTAAAGCGATATAAAATGTACACTTACACTTGCGGAACGGTTGTAAAATCTTGGCGATTTCTTCGCCAGGTAAATTCACTTCGTTCAAGGTTTGATGCTAAAGTCCCTCTTGATCATTCAGCAAACACTTGAGAGATAACGCGAGAATATTTGTCTTGCTCTTGAATCATTTCGGGCGAAGTGATCAACAGTGCAACCCGAGCTGCGAATCTTATCGGGGAAACTAGTTGAAACCGTGTCACTCTGTGACAGGCCGTCTCACGAACGACTGGGCGTGACACCCCCCGTACAGTGGGCATATGATTTTTTGAAGTCACGAGACGCAGAGGCAAGGCAAATCATATTCACGACAGTAGCAATTTACGGAACTTTACGCAAGTACAATGTAAGGATTCCACGACCTGTTGAACGATCGTATTACCGTGGACCAATATTTATGGCGGGGAAAGAGAAAAAGTAGTTCCCTTCGATAACCTTTGACCGCAGGAGATAAATTTTCAGAAATAACAGACTGCACAATGGTACAAAACGGGAGGAAAACTGGTCATAAAACTTGTCTCAATCTTTGGTAAAATGACACCTACATACAACTATGATTGTATAAATGTTTTGCCCACATAAGAATCTCTCTACTGATAAACCGCGATTGTAAAGTATACTATTTCTCTTGCGATCGTTGACTCAGAGAAGCCTACGTGCAAATCAATCCGAACTTACCATGTGGTCTCAAAGGGTTTTCCAGTCCAAAAATATCAAATCCACATTAAAATATATGCATGTAAAATCGTAGGATTTCTTAAACTGAATCAGTGAAAGGGGTATGTATGTATGTATGTATGTATGTATGTATGTATGTATGTATGTATGTATGTATGTATGTATGTATGTATGTATGTATGTATGTATGTTGTATGTATGTATGTATGTGTGTGTGTGTATGTATGTATGTATGTATGTATGTATGTGTGTGTGTGCGTGCGTGCGTGCGTGCGTGCGTGTGTGTGGGTGTGTGTGTATGTATGTATGTATGTATGTATGTATAAGTGCGTATCTATCAATCTACCTGTCTGTGCATACATCAAAGTTCGTTTAAGGTAAAAAATTGCGATTTGTGACAATATGTAAAGTGTGTCTCTTATGGAACACAATATATAATGGTGACAATGTGTGCCGATAAAAATGTGACCTGTATTGTCGAAACTCTAGTTTTTAACAATGATTGGCACCATTCACGCGGGACTGTTATTGTGTTTGTTTTTTTTTTTCTTTTTTGAAGAAACGCACTATCATTTGTAAAAAAACTTCCGTCTTAAGTCACGATTTACTGGAATTATGCGAAATGAGGGCAAAGGGCAGAGGTCAAATAAAGACCAGCAATTGACACCGATAGACCACAGCGCCGTGCCTTTATTACTAATATTGCGACCGCCCTTGTTTTGAGTGCTAATAATGCTTTCACAGAAAGATCTCAAAGATATTAAATTACTAATTTTGTCATGATTGATTGAACAAGTATTTGAGTGAGGTCGTTGATCCGTAAAAGGGGGTCTGCATGTATTACGTAAACAACCTTGTTGTAGCATTGATTATGAAGAAATATTGAAATTGACTGACATCGACATGGACTCAACCGATCTGAAAGTTCCTTCTCGCTGATTTTTGATGTCAGACAGGGCTTGAAATAGAGTAACCCACGGGAAGATATCTGATATTTCCACCATCGAATCCCAAAAACTTAAGACTCGGTCGTTGTCTAACCAGAATGAGTTCAGACGCTAGATACGTTATAAAATATCAGACAGCCTTACATTTTAAGATCTTTTATTATAATCCTGGACGACGCACCCGTGATGCAATTTTGATTCACGTATCACCGACTCAAGTACAGTCTATTATCTCTACAGCGAGATCTTTATTTTCACTGTTTATTTTCATCGTGCTGTGTAAACTTCTACAGTAATCAACTGTGTTAACACTAGCGCAATAATGAATGGTGTAAAAACTTAGGTATTTTTTGCCTTGACACCACAAATAATATTTTATCTTTCTGGGATAAAATCACTTTTGGCATCAACAAATTTGTTTTTGCTTTCATGATTTGTTTGTTGTGGACGAGTATGTAGGTCAATATTCGTTGGCGTGATGCCATTTAGTTGGGGTGGTAACATTTCAAGCTATACAATGCATAATTTTAATGTCACTGTGAAAAATAAATATTGGAAATTAACATTCATCATTCAGTCCTATGCTATGGTAGATATTGGCGTGTAATATTTTCAATGAAACGAACAGATGGAATGCCACGTTGAAGTTGATAGGGTCAAAGGTCAGGCTCTCTTGAGCATGGGCGTCTATCAATCTCTCCAAATGACAGATTCCGGACTTTTTCGTTTTCTCTACTTACGTGTAAGTTACCAACATCCCCGCCATCTAAGCTTCATAATCTACAGATAAATGATTAAACCGCCGGACCCCAAGATTTACAAGACATGACTTTCTGACTTTGAAATGAACCGGGACCCGAGAGGTTTCTCTCATGTCGTGTCGTATTGACAGCCACGCCCTTCAGAAGTGTGCTACTGACGGTAAGTGGGGGTCCACTCGGTATGTATTTTAATAAAGCACCGTGGGTTTCTTACAAAGAAAACTGTGAGATATTTGTAAGCCGAACATATCAATTAAGGATGATTTA
The DNA here is from genome assembly GCA_001465055.1 of Ptychodera flava. Classification (NCBI taxonomy): domain Eukaryota; kingdom Metazoa; phylum Hemichordata; class Enteropneusta; family Ptychoderidae; genus Ptychodera; species Ptychodera flava. Next base: position 118,227 of record LD349117.1, on the reverse strand, counting down.
AATGGGGTCGGAGTACAGGGTGAATAAATGTTTGCCAAGGAAATATCGCTGTCTGCAACTTAGATAATTACCAGATTAAAGTAGAGTGAGAGACACCGAAATGCATGATCGTACTCAAAGTCAAAGGAAAAACGAACACTTAAGCTAGTACAGGCCTCCATACTGAGAGACTTAAAATTGTCCTCAAGCCTTCTTTAAGGAAACTCAGATAAAACTCAGTTTAAAAACAGAACGATTTTCATCATCGAACGGCGCACTGATATATTCAAATGCAGTTTATCGAATTTTGTGCATAATTTTCTAGAAACCGACTCTCCTATTTAAAACACGTAATTTAATCATTTTGAAATTCCGAAGTTGCCGAGGTGATAAATACTAATTCCTGGTCACTTCAACTGAAATGATGACTGTACGGCCTGCTGCGTCGTCAACAAGTTACCATTGGGTGCGCGGCGTTCTATATGTAAGGCTCGTAATAAAAATACATGTATACAACACGTCAAATACTTATGACCCACATGTTGACGAATTCGTTTCCGGGAACAGAAACGTGACGTAGTACTAGCTGAGAAAACACTGTTGTAATTATTTTATATACCAATGCTTAGACCTTCTATTTTGAGTGTCTATGACCAATGGTAAAAGTCCGCAAGGTCATAAAATATCATCACAGAAATCGACCAAACATATTAACCTCACTCCATAGCACCCTCGTTCCAGAACTCACTGCGGCATTTTAGCCAAGGGAATTCTCTAGTCTTCGGTTGGAGCCGGGGTTCGGACCATTTAAGGAGCTAGTAGACTCTGACAGAGAAGTGCGTTATCATCTTGACTGAAGTTGAGGTTTACCGCCGTCGTTACGTCCACTGAATCGTGGAGAAGTG
>LD349117.1:21317-65023 GCA_001465055.1 Ptychodera flava | reverse complement strand
GGGGGACACCCCCCTCTCACACTCTCCCCCCGCGCTTCACTTCGTGAAGCGCCGCGTCGCGCTGGAGCACAACGCAAATCTGTGACTCACAACAAATCATGCTTTCTTTAATATGACTCAAAAAAATTTTTTTGGCCTTTCCTCAGAGGGCACACTGATGGTTTCTGTAACATAAATTACACAAACTGATCTCAACCTTTTGGCACCTTTTGCTAATCATGCAAACAGAGTTTGTACAAACGTTTGATTGACGGTCGGTTCAAATTGCCAACGGTCATTGATTCCCCACCACCAACGCTCGAATTTCCTAAAAAATTGTCATCCAGTCGCGTTAGAGTTTCATCGGCAGCAGCTTCGCGCTGACTGCTTGGCAGTCTGTCTACGTTTTTGCGGCCAGAAAAAACTAAAAAGTGGCATTTTCTAGAGCGTGTGCCCGCGTGTTGCCTGTTTAGTGTCCACTTACACAATGAATGGCGCCTAGTTTCAGGCCCTTTTAAAGTAAGGCTCTGCCTTTAAGTGCTGTTTACAATCGAATGATAGCACTTGTAGCATTAAATAAAAAATCCTCAAGGTTGTAAATACATTTCCTGCCCTCTGGCCATTGTAGCTCTTTATGTAAACATGGTCAATACCAAGGGGTGGAACATTTGATATTCAGTAGGGGGTACGGTCTAGAAGATTGATGAAGTAGCATTACTTTTTTACCAAATCCTTTGTACATTTTTTCCCCACTCCCACCTTTTCTTTTTGTCAAGCCTTCTCTAGCTGATTTTTTTGGTCGACATTTGCTTAATAATTTATATTTAGGATCTGCTTGTCCCATTGCCATAGAGCTGATATGCATGTTCCTGAAGATAACCTCCAGTACCAAAGTTGCAGACCTTATTTGCTTTTGTCATTCTTGTTTTTCTGGTTGAAATATTTCTTGAATGGACCAATTTAAACCAAATGTGAGCACATAGTGTCCTCAGTGGTATTTTTGTAGTGCAGGTGCTGGAAATGGTTAAAAAATTGCTTCTTCCTGCATTTTTTTCTCACTCAACATCGATTGACATACCAGTATGCAGCTAGACCAACAGCTTTTGAAACAACTTCCTAGCACAACCACTGTACTGGCAGTCTGATGGAATTCAGATCAGCGCTAGGCATTTGTATGTGAATAAAGTGCCTGTAATCAGATAAGAAAGAACTCTATATAAATGTTATTCAACATCCTGGCATCAGTTGTTTTTCAATACGTACAGTATGTAAAATATTGGTGTATTTTGTATCTTCTCCCCAGGAATACCAGGCTTTGATAGTATTTCAGTCACATAACAGCTATAACAAGATATTTTTGGCATGTTCAGAAATCAACTCACTTCTTGCAGTCTTCATACCGGTATATACTCTTTCTTATTTGTCTTAGATGCCTTTGATTTCTAAAGATGCTACCATACTTTTAATTCGCTAATATTTATTTCATATGATCTAGTCCTTTTACAAATGTGATGAGGTTCTCTGATGTCAGAATAGCCAAGACAGTATGTGCATTTCTCAATAGTGGAAGAGGAGGCACCATTTATTTTGGAATTCAATTGGATAATCAGGTACAAGGTATCAAGGTGACCAGGAATGAGGTAAGTTAAGCGAAGGAAAAATCTAACTTTTATATCTTGCCTCAGAAGTGTGTCATGTTTTTATGTATGTCTTATGTATGGGGTTTTTAGGTGTTTGTTGTATTTACAGCAAAATATGATATTCAAAAAGAGGATTATCATATCAAGTTTTGTGTGTATTTATTCAATGACTGTGTATTTCCCACTTATCAAAGGCCCAGCTGGCAATACAGACTCTCAGGTTTAAACTTTGCTTGATTTGACCCACAATTGATCATTAGACTTTACAGGGGGTTTTGACTGTAGTTTTGTTCTTTGCATGTTCTTTGAGTAGCCAATTAGTATTCATTTTCATTATTCTGTTGTATATTTTTACTTTGATTTATTATCAGCGTGACCAAGTCCGTTTAAGTATAGATAGGATAATGGGAAGAATGATACCAGCTGTGACTTACAACAAGTATTCCATTGTCTTTGCTCCTGTTATCACTGTGGACAGTCGTAATTGGTGAGTTCACTGTATATTTTTATGCAGAAGTTACCTTGGAAGACCTACACGTATTTCAACACTTTCACTACATAATTAATTTTTCTACATGAATTCCTATGCGTAGTTTTCTATGGAAATATGGCCTTATAAATATTGAGTTACATGCATCAACTGTATCTTTTTCATTATAAGACTATTCAGGACAATTTTTTCAGTGAGTATTGCATTATGACAGAGCATCATAAAAATGCACGAAAGCTCTTGTGACCCACCTAGAAGGTCACGTGATCATATCGACCATATTGGATTTACAAAAGGAATTCAAAAAATGTTGAATGTTTTTGTTATTTTCAATATATTAATGTACATGTATTTCTTTTCAGCGTAACTCTCTAAAAAATACTACATACGTTTTAAAATAAATTTCAGTACGGGGACACATACTCTAAAACATATTCCACATAAATGAGGTTAATGATCAGCTGGCCTACCTTCCTGTCTTCCTTGCAATCTCTGTCTTCGTTCGACTTGTTCGGGAACATATTCCAAAGACTTGTTCGGGAACATATTCAAGTTCAGGATTAGAGTTGTTGTTGGATGAAATTTGACCTCCGCTATCTCCGTCGAGTTCAGTTTCGCGATCAGTGTCAATTTCACTATCACTGTCCAGAAAAATACATGCTCAAGGGCTTCATCGATGTTAAACTGTGCCAGCGTCGCCATTTTTAAATACCCTCTGACAGAAAAAACAATAACCAATCAATGATCCTTACAAATTACAGCAGAGAAATGACTGAGTATGGCGGCATTTGTTTACAAATTTGGCGCCCACACTAATTCAGGTTTGACCTCCAGGCTAGGCTTGAGGTAATTGTCAACAAACATGATGTAGATCAGACAAAGCCAATGCACTGGTATATCGAACGCATATAAACGCGTACATACTTGGTGCGTTTACATGCCTCCCGCAGTCTGCCCGTTGGTGCAGAATGCAACCTCCAACGGTGAAAGTGTTAATCATGAACATCTCAGTGATTCTAGATACCAGATAGACTTAGGGTGTCATTATAATTGTTGATATTATGGCCTTCATACCAACTGTTTTCTGCATGGAATCACAAAATTAGGTAAAGTAAATGACATTTAGGTCACTTTTGGTCAAAAGTTTTTCAAATAAAGGTGTTCTGAATGCCCTTTATGTTACTGTGTTTTAATTTACAACCTCAAGGGTAATTTTAAATTGTGTCACCTCTTAACCTGATAATTCTTTTGAAATTTTCATGTCTCATTAGCAATTCAGGGAGGCAGCAAATTGAAGATGTGTTTGTTATAGAACTGCACATCAACCCTACATCTGGTATTATCTATACCACACCAGATCCTTCATGCAGGTGTTACTTTCGGAAGGGAATTCAAAATACTGAGGTAATGATAAACAATTTGATTTTCTTTTATACTTTCATTTATTTGATGCATTCTTAAGTGTTTTGTGGATGTTCTTTATTAAATATTTTTCCCTTGCACTGATATCTCTGCAATGATACACAATCATAATTTATCATTTCTGGAACATACTATCATGAAATTTTATCCAGCATTTCTTAAAACATAATTACCAGACATGAAACACAGCAAAATCAATAAGATGATTGTCCCTGTGAATCTGATAAGAATAACAAAAAAGGTTTTTGTAGTCAAAAAATTTGTTATAATTCTCTTTTTCTGGTTGAAGGTGTTCTGCACTATTAATCATTCATATTCATGACATGTCAAAAAGTTGATAACATGATTTACTGTCATTCTGCATTGTGCAACTAATTGCAGTTTGTTAGGTGTTATATGACAATGACATAAGCAAGGCATATTTCATACTTTCAAACTATGCAGAAATAAAGCTTATTATGATGATATGATTGTATAAACTAATGATTTTAGACTTTTCCTCCAACAAAGTCTTGTGGCAACCATTTAAGAACTTGTAACTCTTTTCTGTATAAAGTTGACATTGTTGCTAGTAATATTTCCAACAGTGTTACTGCTGTATGATAAAGAGGTCTCCGTTTAGAGTAGTACCACATACACAAGCTAGGGTAGTAGGCAAGAAAGGTAATTGCATTTGTTTGAACTTGTCATTTTCTGATTGTAGGTTAGTCATCAAGAAATTCACGAGATGATACTTGTTGAAGAGGAAGCTCAATTCAAAGCAGAAATCGAGAGGTAAACAGATAGTAATATAACCTGTCAAACAGATATAAAATGTAAACACTGAATATTTCCGTAAGTCCTGCAGCATAAAAACACTTGATTAAACTTCTCCCGGATTTTATAAGCAAATACAAATTACAAATCAATTTAGGCTGACTTTCCCTTCACATACCGGTAGATTTTTCCCTGTAATAACATTGTTTCAGAACCATTGGTGAAAAATGCCAAGTTGTTTCTCTCCTCTGAAAAAATACTATCTTTTTGTTTCTTTTACAGTTTGGGCAATGAAATAATGAAGATAAAGCAACCAAATGGAAGATAAAATAATGTTAGAGGCTTATTTTGTTTTCCACGTACACAGATGTAATTTTTATATCTTGAATGAACATTAGAGACGGCTTTGTCTTCATCAGCCTTATAGCCCTGACTGAGAGAAAAACTTTTGAAAGTGACATTCATGACCATGTAAATGTAAAAAATACTTTTATATTAAAGTTTATTATAGCGTATATATTTTCTCTGTACATTTTCTCTTTGAAAGGTAAACAACCCTCTCATAGCTTTAATATTTGCTTCAAGCAATGAGATAGTGAAGGGGTACAGCAACAGGTCATTCATGTAGTTTAGGTCCCTGACATTTTAAATCTCTTAAAGTTTAATGTCTTACATATAAGTATGCCTATTTTGACATATATGTGGGTTGTGTTTTTTAGTCCCCACAGACACCGTCCGGGGGACTTATAGGTTTGGTCATGTCCGTCCGTGCGTCTGTCTGTCTGTCCGTCCGTCTGTCCGTCCGTTCACGCAGATATCTCAGAGATGCCTCGAGCGATTTCATTCAAACTTGGTACAATGATTACTTCATATGTCATACATATGCACGTCAATTTGTTTTGTGATACGATCCAATATGGCCGCTGTGCGGCCATTTTATTACAATTTTTTCATGTACAGAGCCATAACTCAGACATGTTTCAACCGATTTTATTGAAAGTTGGTACAAGGACATTAATCTATGTCATACATATGCACGTCAATTTGTTTCACGACATGATCCAATATGGCCGCCAGGCGGCCATTTTGTTACAATTTTTTCATATCCTTAGCCATAACTCAGGCACATCTCAACCGATTGTATTCAAAATTGGTACAAGGACATTGATCTGTGTCATGCATATGCATATTGATTTGTTTTACGATAAGATTGAATATTGCTGCATCGCGGCCATTTTGTTATGGGTTTTTTCATGTCGAGAGCCATAACTCTTGCAAGTCTCAACCGATTTTTTTTCAAAGTTGGTACATGGACAATGGCCTATGTCATACAGATGCATGTTGATTTTTTAGATATTAAGATCAAATATGGGCTGTGTAGCGGCCATTTTGTTACGATTTTTTCATGTACAGAGCAATAACTCAGACATATTTCCACCAGTATCATTCAAAGTTTGTACAAGGACACTGACCTATTTCATACATATGCACATCAATTTGTTTCACGGCATGTAGCAGTACCACATCAATTACTTAAGTTTTGTAATTAGGCTGATATGTCAAGAAATACTACATAAAATTTCATGAAACTTGGAACTGATGTTAAGCTCACAGTGCTTTAACAGTGAAAGAGACATTTATCAGTGTCATGTTAATTAATTTGTAATTGCTTATGTAATGAACTTTCCTAATTAGAGTGATATATCCACAAATATTGTGTCAATTTTGATGAAACTTGGTACAGATGTTGATCTCATAGTGTCATAAATACCGCATCAAACTTTATGAAATATGGTACCGGCGATAATCTGTCAGTGTTAGGATAGTATGCAAAAATGTTTGGCAACATCCTGTCGATTAATTACTAATTGACTCATTTAATGACCTTTTGTAATTAGGATGGCAGCTTACATTGGTTTAATGTTTTCACTACCATGGAACTCATTCTTGGCCATTGAGCACAATCTGTATTGCAAAATTTTTATCACTGACCTAATTAATGAAGAGGACTCTATCCTCTCTACGGACTGGTAATTAAAGGGACAAAGTTGCCATTTTTTCATGAATTTTGTTTGATGTGAGATACATGTCAAACAATATAAGTAGTATCTCACATCAAACAAAATTCATGAAAAGTGGCCGACTTTGTCCCTTTAAAGTACCCATTAACAAGTGGGGATTGTGTCATCAACGATGACTTGTAACTCATGTTCATTCGACGATATTTTTCTTTATGCAATAGAATTCTTTCCATTATCTGTTCTTTTTATTTTCTCAGCAGTGTTTCCTAGATATACTTTACATGGTTGCTGTAAAAAGTGCATTTATTTGATCAGTATACCTGTATCATAATTCTGACATAGTTTGATTAAACAGTGGCCATAATGGTATTAACATTAAATTTAAAGTTGCCAGCCATCTCTTCAGTTCTTTGAGGATGAGCCGAAATCTTGTTATTTTGAACTAATTCAATACTTTACTTTGTCATCTTCATGTCTTGTGCAAAATCAGTTGACAAATTGACAATTTTGTCAGACAGTGTTCAGTAGTGAAGGAAAAATTGGTTACATGTTGACTATTAATGTCTATTTCCTGTACATGTCTGGTGGACAGAATTGTCCACAAGGCTGTCTTTTGCCCAGTTGAAGGAAGCCCTGCATGCAACACAGCATATTTTGCTCAAAAAGCACTTTTTTGCTAATATTCATTTAATTTTTAATGAATTTGTCAACCCAAATCAAATATTGGTTGGGTTCACCTTTTAGCTTGTCAAGCAGTCATAAGTTGCCTGATAAAGAAGAGTTAATATATGCAAATGTATGCAAATCACCTGACTTCCTGGCTCCGTTTTCCCTCCGAATTTCAAAATTTCTGAAGAATTTAACTCCAGCTTGGCAATCATGCTTGGAGTCATATTAGTTTTGCTAATCATGATTTTAATAACTTTTTTCAGTGCCAGTCTTTTAACACTTGCCATTCTAGAATGAGGATAGACAATGCCAAATAAAATATATTTTTTCTGCATATACTCTTCTTTCTAGTGAAGTATTACATTTCAGAAAATAGCGTCAAGTTTTTGACTGAAATTAACTTTGTATCATTAATACCAAAATTGAGGTTTTTTACCCCAAATATACACCAACGTCATCCTTCAAGTAAACTACTGCTACCATTCTAAACTTTTGAATCTTTTTTTTTTTGAAAATATATAGTATGAGGGGGTTTCCTTGTCATCTTTAATGGGAAATATTGCTATGAAAAAAAAACTATGTTGGCAACATGCAGCTCCACCTTAAGCGACATATTCGTCATTAGTCCCCACAGACGCAGTCCGCCGGGGACTTATAGATTAGGTCCTGTCCATCCGTTGGTGTGTCCATCAGCAGCCAATTCTCTGTCAACCCTGAGCCTTTTTTTTTCAAACTGTGTGTAAGGATGAAGTACTGTGGTATACATATGCACATCAATTTAATTCGCGATACAATCCAATATGGCCACTGGGTGGCCATTTAGTTGCGAATTTTTCATGTTTTTGAACCATAACTCTCCAAGAACCAATTTTGTTCATAGTACTTCAGCATATATATGCGTGTCGATTTATTTACCAATAAGATCCAATATGGCCACGGGATGGCCATTTGTTGTGATTTTTCATGTTTTTGAACCATAACTCAATTATTCCTGAACCAATTGCATTCAGTGTTGGTACACAAATAAAGTACTATGCCATATATTTACACGTCAATTTATTTTGTGATACGATAAAATATGGCCACCGGGCGGCCATTTTCTGTTTTTGAACCACAACTCAACTTTCCCCGAACAGATCTCGTTCAAACTTGGCACACAGACATTGTATTGCTGCAATGTTATTGTGGATGTTAATTAATGATGCGATGTGATCCAATATGCCTGCTGCAGTTTATGGTGTGATGCAATCCAGTATGTCTACCAGGTGGCCATTTTGTTACTTTTGCTATGTAATAGCATGTCTGGTTTGCTACCTGTATAACTTTGAAAGAAATTGCATGATCTACCAGGCCAGAGTGCATGTGTAATTGAAAATGTGACATGATAAATGTAACTATTGATCTTGCTATGGAAAACACCAGCAGCCATATCTTTACTGTCCCAAGTACACAAACATGACCCTCCACAGACCACTGTCATGTGATTTCCCAACATTTAACAAATTCACCCGTCTTCTCTGTAATGAAGCTACCAAGCAAACACCAAAATCCAGTGGGGACGGTTATCAGCGATGACTTGTTAAGATAAAGTTTGTGTGTGCGATGTGTGATAGTGAGTGTGTGATGTGTGATTACTTCTGAACTTTACAATGTGTGGAGGGGTCTCAGTCAGATAAATGGGGATTAGGCCAAGTGGTTCTGTCTGTTGCTTCTCTGCTAGGTGACTGGATGTCCTAAGTTGTGAGTTCAAAATCTGATTGAAAACACCTATTAACAGGTAGGTTGTGACAGGTTGGCTTTTCCTTTCACCTGAGCAAATAAGTAATGTTCATTGTGAGTCCTGAGCCAATCTTCATCTATTAAGACAAACTAAAGCAATCATTAGCTCACATTTCGTATAAAATAAGAGGTTATCGTATAAGCTTAAGTTGGTGGCGTCTGTATGTATGTATGTATATGTGTGTGTGTGTACGTATATTATGTCCGTCAACAACAAAAAAACTCGCAAACCGCTGCACTTTTCAGCTTGGTGTTTGGTGTGTGGATGCATCGTGGGCTATAGATGACATTTTGTTCAAAAGGAAGTTTGCATTGCCAAAATTATGCAAATGAGCTTAAAAATGTGAAAATGGTCAAAAATAACTCAAGAATCACTGTTTTGACTGCTTTGAAAATTAGTGTGCAAGTACCGTAGGTGGACCTCATACAGTTATATGTATATCATGAAGATATCTTCCAATTTGTGTTTTTGCTGAATTTTTGGGTTATTTTTCTCATGTAAGTAAAAATTATTCTTCTCTGAAACAGCTGATCCAATTGCTCTCAAATTTGGGTTAGATATTTGCAAGGTTGTTACCCTTCTAATTTGTTTAAGTTATGACAGAATTGGCAAAATTACCGTTTTGGGGCAATTATTTGTAATTTTTGGTCGAAAAATCGCTAATTTTTTTTTTCTTTAAAACTGCTAGACAGACAGCTTTTAGCTTTTATATTTGGTTTACAGAGCCCAGGGGTGACAATAGTCGGATATGTGGAAATTGTCCTGAAATATGCAAATTTGTATTTTTAAGAAAAGTTTGTCATTTTCGGTCAAGAAAACATTTTTTTAAACAATTTTGTCATTTTCGGTCAAGAAAACTTGTTCTCAAAAACTACTTGCCTGATAGCTTTGCAATTTGGTATAAAAGTCCTGAAGGGTGTTATCCTCTGCTGACAGTATCGGGAAACCCCAAATTTGTATAATTTAGGTAATTTTCTCAGTGTGTGCGCTTAAATGACCTATACCTACCCAGGATATGTTTTTTAGAAAGTGCTTACAGCTGTGAACATAATTTTGTCATATTTGGTATCAATTCGTAGTGAAATTTGATCCAGAAAACTAGGCTGAGGTTAATTTTTAGCTATTAATTTATAGACTATTGTCTATAGAAGCTTTTGGGATGGGTATCCTTCCGGTGTCCGTCATCAGTCCATATGTATGTATGTACGTATGACCATTAGTGAGGATGTCTGTCCACTCAAATATCTTGAGAACAGCAGTACTTATTGACTTGATATTTCTTGTGTTGATGCAAAATATGATTATGACAAACTAATATTTTTTCGTTTTTTGAAATTGTTTAAGATATGCAAATTAGCTCCAAAAAGGCGTTTTTGGTAAAAAATCTTCAGAACTGCTGGTCAGATAGCTTTGATATTTGGTTTGGACGTCCCTAGGTGTGACCTTATTTAGATTTGTTCAAATTGTGGCGAAATATGCAAATTTGTGTTTTTAAGGCACTTTTTGTCATTTTTGGTCAAAAATTCTTTAAAAATCATCTTCTTTGAAACCTCTTGTTAGAGAGCTTCAATATTTTGGATACGGGTCCCTATGGATGACCTACCGAGTATATCAGATTTGTTCATATTGTGTAGAAATATGCAAATTTGAATTTTTAAGACCATTTATGTCATTTTTTGTCAATTTTTTTACGCAAAAACCACTGGTCTTATAGCTTTAGTATTTTGGCATACAGGTTAATAGGTATGATCAAAATATCATATATTCAAATTATGATAAAATCTTCAATTTTGTATTATATTGGCAATTTTTGCATTTTTCGTAAAAAAATTGTTTCTCAAAAGTTACTCGTCTAATAGCTTTGATTGTTATACAGGTTCCTACAAATTGACTTAATGTGATGTATTGAAATAGTGATGAAATCTGCAAGTTTGTATTTTTAAGGCAATGTTTGCCATTTTTGGTTAAAACATTTGTTTCTCAAAAACCTTTTGTCTGATAGCTTTTATATTTGGTATACAGGAGGTTCCTAGGCTTTATCTTTATGTGATACATTGAAATAATGATGGAATCTTCAATTTTGTATTTTTGCAGCTATTTTTGCCATTTTTGGTCAAGCCATCCTAAAATAAATTAGCAAAGATAGCCACCTTTTTCATCAACATGTGTCACAAATAGTTATTCTCTACATAACACAGTGGAGCTCTATTGGCTCTTAGGTTGCTTGTTTCTTCAAAACCGCTAGTCAGACAGCTTTGAAATTTGGTATACAAGATAACCTTAATGACATAATTTCATATGGTAAGGAAATACTTAATTTTGTGTTTTGGGGCAATTTTTGCCAGTTCTTAACTGTATGTAAGGTGTCTTTAAGTATGAACCGTACTGAATCAATTTTTCTCCCATAAGAATATTGCCAGTGGACCTCTGCACTTTCTATATCAGGTATGTAAGTCCTCTATACCATCCACGTCTATAGTAGCTTCAGGGATATTGGCCCTTTTTCATCGGAACCAATGTTTACAACTTGTCCATGTAAGACACACAAGAGCTGATAAGAAATTTCGATCCAGGATAATTACAGATGTCATAATCATCCCCACAGTGGAAGACATTTCACCATCTGTTACTAACTTACAGTGAATTGCTTTGGAGCATTGGCATTAGACGAACTAGACACATAATCTAAATCGAGGTGTTGCCAACACTGTCAGGTGTAATTATCAGCTGAGCAGTAATTCCAGTCGACCACAGAGAAATCAACTCTGCCAAAGTTGAAACATTGTCTTGCAGCAGGTCAGATGTAGTCAAAACAGCTACACCTGAAAGCAAGTGATAAGACTTGGTCAGTGCTTAGACATATGTGGTGGTTTTGTTTAGACTACGTCTGACCTGCTAGACAATGTTTCAACTTTGGCAGAGTTGATTTTTTTATGATCGATTCATGTTACCGCTTAGCTGTTAATTGCACCTGACAGTGTTGGGAACACCTCGATTAAGACAATATGTCTAATTTGTCTAATGCCAATGCTTCAAAGCAATTCACTGTAAGTGCTGTTTACATTTGAATGACAGCACTGATACCGTTTTAATAATCCCCAAGGCTGTAAATAAATCACCTACTTTACATTTCCCTCTCTCCCACCTTTTCTTTTTGTCAAGACCTCCGTTGATTTTTAAATGACATTTGCTAATGTATTTAGGATCTGCTTGTCCCATTGCTGCAGAAATTGATAGGCATGTTTCTAATGTTTACGTCCAGTACCTATGTTTAAGACCTTATTTGCTTTTGTCATTTATGTTTTTCTGGTTGTACTGTGTAGAAATCATTGTCATAACATCAACGCAGAATTTTGCTGCACTGAACAGATAGAAACAACATTCATCGTTGATCTTTGGTACCAATACTAGTATGTCCCAATTCCGATCAAATGTGAGCAACACCATATCATTGGCAGTTTTTGTCCCCAATGTTTGTAAGTTAGATACTTGTTTGCCTTTTATATAGACAAAATAAACAAATGTGACATAGACAGGACAAGTATATATACTTGTGTTTACTGTGTGTGTTGGAGTGATAACAGATCATACATAAAACTTTGTTTATCTCTTTATTTGGACAAGTTCATGACACACATAGAAAATGTAAGGTTTACCACAGTCAAAATTGTTAAAAGAAGTGCTTTTGTAAATTTCTGTCTAACAAAAAGTCAAATGTAACATTCCTATTGTGTTCATATCACTACTTTGAAGTTTTCCATGTTACATTAACACAATCGGAAGTATTTTGGGAAACTAGGATGGTAGAGTAAATATTGGTTTAAGCTGCAAATGTAAGCTCATCTGCTTGTCTCTTTAAGCAATGCACTTGTTTTATGAGTAATTTGTAACATTGCAACATTCATCTGTAGGGAACCCAACACTTTTTAGAAATTTGAAAATTATATCAATTTAATTCTCCCCAAACTAGTTCCAATCGTGTTCAGTATAGATCATCTGAGTAGATGATACTTTATCTTTTACATAGTTTATATTTTTGAATAAAATAATTTTGTAATGATTGATAGTATACTAGTATTCACAGTTTCTCAACTGTTTAACTTTTGATAATGCATGATTTTAATTGCATACTTCTGCCTGATGTCAAATTTCTTATAAAAGTCTTTTCTCATAAATACAACTGTCACCTCTGTAATTAGCTTCTCTTTTCATCTTCCCTCCTTCAAAATAGAAGAATCTAAAACATAGGGCCTGTTGGCAAAGCACCTGTGACCGGATCATTCATTATAATTTAAATGAAAAGTCTGATGAATGTTAATGTAATATCAGTATTATTATTCCCTTGTTTACCATTTTTTCATTGGCTTATGTATTCTCCATGCAATTTAATTAATTACATTCATGTTTATCCTTCCAATAAAAAAAGAACTGCCTGGAACAGAAAAGCCAAAATAACAACAGAAGACCAAATTGTCGTGCACATCTGCACCAGTGCATAAGCATGAGTAATGTGGATGTGGTATGGTTTTGATTGTCAAATGATGAGCAAGATAAAAACATGAAATTTGTTGCAATTCTGTTACTTTGAGCTTTACAAGAGATTGGTATGATCACATAAAATAGGCAGTTGAAACAGGTTATTGATAGCAGTTAATTGATGATAAATAGACTAAATATTTGGTTTCAATATGCACACCTAGTAACCATGGTTACCCTTATCCAAACAAATGTCAGCAGGTTAAAAGGCTTGGCTACCTTCTGATCAGACATACTGGTGTAGGATCTCACAGCACACCAGCCTTCTTGGCATGGTGACAATGGAATTACTTTTATTGATATTGTTAACACTGACCGTTGTCCAGAAGGAAGCATCTGTCCCAAAAGGTATGTAATATCACCACCCTATAAGCATATATCCCATCACATCAATTTTCGGAAACTATAATAGGTCCCATAGTTGAGATAAATACTAAGTCAGTTGATTGCTGACTTGTAAGAATCTCCCCATGTGTGTAAGAGCCGTGAATAATTGACAAATGCACGACAAAGCAAATTCTATGCATTTAGGAGAAGGATTGGCTTTCTTTCGTTTATTGTTTGTCTATTTGGTATAAACTAATATGCGAAGCAGTTATGCCAGAGAAATTGTAGATATGCATGATAATCAGTTTGTTCTGAAACGATTTCCTAAAAACCCAAGAGCAGTTTGAACCTCTGACGACCTGTTTTAGCAGTTTGTTACATTTATAGGAAGTTCGATGTGTTATTTTGGAACTGCATCTTCCTCAGTGAAAACTGTTACTGTGGGAGGCATTTTGTCAAATGCGATGTTTTGTTGTTCGTAGCAGTTGTGCTAGAAATATCTTATGAATATAACATGCTAACTTATGAAAGATTAGGTTGTTGCTGATGTTTGTAAAAATCTTAACCTTTGACAGAAAGGTGCCTCTGCAGTGTATTTGATTGACAAATAGAGGTTTAGTGACACGCAATTACGTTCGATCAGTATGAGTAGCGTCTTTGTCACGTGACAACCAGACCGCGTACGAATATAACAAACGTTCGGAAAGGCAAACGACACTGTACTTCATCACGTAGTCATAATTACGTGTAGTATTTTTTTTAGATATTCTTGATGATTTCCGCTAATTAAGACAAGAAATTTTGTAAGGTAGCTTTGCAAATTGGCAAACATTTTTGATATAATTATATTTCATAGAGTTTGCAACAGCACAAGAAGTACTTGCTATGATTTCCTGACGTGACCGAAATGTTGTAGTCTCATTCAACTTTTTATTTGACGCATCCGCAAAAATATCGCTAAACCATATACATAACTGTATCAAAGAAAATCGGTGGCTTTTATTCGAGGATACAACCTGCTAGAATATTACTCTCGTAGAGAAGTTAGTGTTTTTAAAAACTTACGGGAATTTCGCATGTTTCTGACAAAAAATACAGCAAAATTATCGCGAACGTGCAACTAAACCAAAAATTTCACACGTGAGCGGGATACGCATACGTCATTGTGCACTGTCAGACGTACACATAATGACATGTAACTAAACCTCTCTAATATTCCTGCTATTAACACCAATGGAATTTTAGCTCCCATTATCTATATATATTACCCTTTATTTGCACACTTAACTGTATCTATAACCATCTGTCCTCTGCAATAAACTAAGAACGGCGTATAAGTATTTGGTGAGAATATGCAAAAATATGGGTTGTTTTAATTAAGTTTATTTAAACAAATGTGCTGATCTTAAACTGTAGAAAGTACACATGAAAATTATTAAAACTGAAGAATTTTTACTCTATTAATTCAATACCCGAGTTTGGCTGACATCTGGATTAACATTGTTCAATTATTACAAAATTTTTCTCATGAAGTCTTTTCTCATTTGAAGAAATGGTCTTTTAATAACTGAGCTAATTACCTAAATGTGCTCCATGGGTTTCTGGACATGCTCTTTCCCGGTTGGTTCAAGGGATAATTGTCTTTTGTCATCGTTGGGACAAACAAGTTCTCTGAAGTCCATTGGTCAATAGTGTTCTACCTCAATTTACACATTAATAGGGATGAGAACGTGACGACCAGTGTGAATGATAATGATACTTGCATATTGCAATTTTATATATTCAGTGTACACTTACCAGTATAAGTCACACTTGTACATACACAAAGAGTAGCTCACGTTACACTGACAGTATAACTTCTTCCAATGCCAGTCCAGCTACCGTATTTCGACCGCCGATCATTTTCTCTTTTGACACGAGCGATTACATCGCTAACAGCATGGTCAAAATGAATGTATTTTTTACTTCGAAGTTATATTTATGACAACAACGAATTTTACAGCAATGTTGTCTTTATTTTGATCTTAAAAGATCGGTTTTTTCATGCTGCAACTTACCCACTCTCCATAATACATAATCCATAATAGATTTTTTACGTAGATGCTTGACATTTTGATATATAATTTTGTTTTTTCAAGCTAAATTTCACGCTGTAATTTCTGATAACTACGTTTTTATCCCAGAATTGCATGATTTCTTTAATTTTGAACCTTAGAGAAGAATGTTATTTATAGTCCCAATGGACACCGTCCGGGGGGACTTATAGGTTTGGTCATGTCCGTGTGTCCGTCCGTTCACGCAGATATCTCAGAGATGCAAGTAGCGATATCATTCAAACTTGGTACAAGGATTACTTCATATGTCATACAGATGCACGTCGATTTGTTTTGTGATTTGATCCAATATTGCCGCCAGGCGGCCATTTTATTACAATTTTTTCATGTACAGAGCCATAACTCAGACATATGTTTCAACCGATTTTATTGAAAGTTGGTACAAGGACATTGACCAATGTCATAGATGTGCACGTTGATTTGTTTTGTAATACGATCAAATATGGCCGCCAGGCGGCCATTTTGTTACAATTTTTTCATGTACAGAGCCATAACTCAGACATGTTTCAACCGATTTTATTCAAAGTTGGTACAAGGACATTGACCAATGTCATAGATATGCATGTCGATTTGTTTTGTGATACGATCCAATATGGCTGCCAGGCGGCCATTTTATTACAATGTTTTCATGTACAGAGCCATAACTCAGGCATATCTCAACCGATTTTATTCAAAGCTGGTACAAGGACATTGACCAATGTCATAGATATGCACGTCAATTTGTTTTGTGAAACGATCCAATATGGCCATTTTGCTACAGTTTTTTCATGTACAGAGCCGTAACTCTGGCATATCTCAACCGATTTTTTTCAAAGATGGTACAAGAACATTGACCTATGTCATACATATGTACGTCAATTTGTTTTGTGTTACGATCCGATATGGCCCCTAGGCAGCCATTTTATTACGATGTTTTCATGTACAGAGCCATAATACTCAGACATGTATCAAGCGAATTTATTCAAAGTTGGTACAAGGACATTAACCTATGTCATACATATGTATGTCAATTGGCCTAGATTGGTTTTATGTTTTCATCAACATGGAACTCATTCTTGGCCATTGAGCGCCATCTGTATCAAAGTATTTTTATCACAGACCTAATTAATGAAGAGGACTCTATCCTCTCTATGGACATGTAATCAAAGTACCTATTAACAATACGGCTAGTTTTCAATCGGATTCGAACCCACAACATACTGCATCAGTCGCCTAGCTGAGAGGCCAGTGAGAGAACCGCTCGGCTAAATCTCCACTCCCAAAAAAGAGTGGTTCAATAGCTGGCTAAGTTGTTACATTTTTCTGACTGAGACCGCTCAACACGTTGTAGAGTTCGTGAAGCACTCACGCACGCATGCTCACTATCATACATCGCACAAGTGGGGACTGTGTCATCAACGATGACTTTTTTCAGTTAGGCTGGCATGGAGCTAGACTCCGTTTCTTGCTACTTGGAATCGGTAACCATCCGTCTTCGCGTTCGCTTTGCTTTCATTAATTTAGACAATACACTTTTCTGAAAAAAATATGCTACTCTCCTAATTTACGAAAGCTTTTCAGTTGCTTGATTGTCTTCTTCGAAAGCAAATACGTTCGGAATGTATTCTCATTGATCGCCATAGTGCACCTATTGGCATGTATAGCAAGGACGTTGGCAAGGCGACTTCGCAGCTGAACTAGGTCAAATCACCATGCAAATGATATGCTAATCTAACTTCCGGTTGAATGAGGAAAAGGTCAAGCATCGAGCATTCTCCTTCAGTTCGACAATTAATAATGGTTTGATCTGTAAAGTAGGCCGGCATTATTGCTGTTCTTACTTGGATCTGTGATACGTTTTGAATGTAAAATGTGTGACACATACAATCCGTTTTGGTCAAGCCCATATGAATGTATTTTTGTGACAATCAAATTAAATAATTCAGTACACACGACTGGGAGATTTAAGCGTTTGAACATTTTTGAATATGTTATGCTTTGCCTCTTTATCTAAGAGATTTGTTTGCCGATATTGCTATGGTGAATTTACCGGTGTAATTAAGTGTTCTTCCTAAATATGGAAAATCACATGACTTCAGCCATGTCTTGCCCAAAAAGAACAAGCATCAAATAATCTATTTCAAAAGTTCTGAAAGTTGAATTGAGATTTTTCTCCCCGTACAAACAGTCAGCCGCCTGAGAGCAGCTTCAGAGTACAAATAATAAAAATATAATCGCCGAAAAATATATTTGCTGCAGACATACGACTAAAGCGACTGTTCCTAAATGGAAGGACCTGAAATAGTTTCATTTGACTTTGATAATGCAATTTGCGATGGGTCTTCTAAGAAAGACCGGAGAATCTTCTATAAAGAAAGAAAAAGTTTGTAGACAAATTAATCGATGACAGGAACCAGAGCACAAGCTCTTATGGCACAATTTTTGAAGATGGTCAAACTGTTCCCTAGTTCTGAGATTCTAGGTTCTACCATGCGATAAAATATGATTCAATTTTATCGTCTTTCTTGTTATGTTGGATGTAGATAAGTTTTCATCATTGTTTCATCTTGCTTTATAACTATATTATGCTATATGAAATAAATATTAAAGGGATGATCTAACGTTTCCCCCTTGTAGGTCTCACAGATATTGCTCGCGGTAAAACCACATCGACGAGTTTAACAACAGCATTGTCAGCAGACGCTGTCGACGGCGATGTTAACACTTGCTTTCTCATTGATGGTGTGCAGCCTTCAAAGTGGTGGAGGATTGACTTGGGAAATAACCCTTTATACCGCATATTTGAAGTTAAGCTGATAAATACCAAACCTACAGGTATTAAATTTTTATTGTGCTACTTGCAATTAGGTTTTAACATTCATTGCAAAGGTGACATTGGACTAAGATTGTGATGAGAGGCTTCAGATGTGAACTGGAAATGCTCGTCTTTCAGTATATATTGTAAATGGAGATCTTTCTTTGACATTATTACCATCATAATTTCATCGAAATTGGTGCAATCAACACCATGAACAGTATTCACCATATCGTCAATTCCAAAAATTTTAAGTATACAAGTTAGTAAGTAGCTGAAATGAAAAACAACTTAAAAAAATTTAAATTAAAGTGCAACCCTGTAAGTTTCGAATGTCATACCGTTAAAGTCATTATACAGGCAAATAATAAATTAGCTGATGTTAACATTGAAAATGTCTTTCATATCTACTACATAATTTCGTCATCAATATACATAGCACTTTCATCAACTTTAGTTACGTCCTTCGGGATTTCACTACTCGGAAACGTTCATTAAATATAGAAATTACCATTTCGCTGACATAGCAACCTTCATCGTCATCATTCGTGAACATTGGCCAAGTCTTACCAGTTTAACTTGCCTAAATTGGAATGCTCTATAATCAAATAAGCTGTTGGCTGACATGAAAATTCAAAATGTCTTCCCCTACTAAAATATCGTCTCATTAACTTTTGTAGCAAGTTACCTCAATTTTAGCTAAGTCTTCCAGACAAATTTCAGTAAAAGTTTAATATCTTAATATTTTTAATTTGACATTCTAATGACTGATTGGTTTATGTTATATCATATCAATTTACACAGTATGTTTAATCAACTTTGATCAATATAATCCACATAAAAACATCTAAAAGGCTGGGCAGACAAAATATAAGTTCATTAAATACTAATATTGTTTAGCAAAATATAAAGTTCATTGAATACTGAAATTTGTAGTTAGCTGATCTAAAAATACTAATCGACTTTTATTAATGTTAAATAATTAAATAATTGTATATTCAATGTACATAGGAAGTTTGGTCATGTCAATGCAGATATATATCCCTCATTAGGAGATTTCGTTAAATATGCAAAATGCAGTCTAACGTGGTCATACACACTACCGACAAACAGTGGAAGCGGCAATTTCAAAGTGTAACAGGACAGTTACCCCCGGAACATTAAGTCCCCGGACATTTGCCACCTACCATTTACCCCCCCCCACCCCCCACCCCCTCTCTGTTTACCACCGGACACTTGCCACTCGGAGACTTACCACACAAGTCATTTACCATCCGGACAATTACTCCCTCTCTTAAAAATTAATTTTAAAGAATGTCTGATTAATTATCTTTATTTTCAAACAGTTTCAATTTTGTTTACACATAGCATAGACACCGTCTATGATTCAAACAACCTTATGGAGGGGTTTTATATGTCGGTGATGAAGGAATTAGCAAATATTTTAAAAACATATAACACAGATATTACCTGTAAAACATGGAAATTGAAGATGTGCGTAACATTCGATGCAACCTAGTTACCCTGTGTTAGGTCAAGGTGAGGTTTAGGGTAAGTCAATAAAATGAATGTTATGGATAAATTATTTTAGTCTGCTAACATCATATATTTGTTATATTTGTTATTTGAATGTCATTTATAGTATTCATTTATTATATAATGCATGGTTAGACATACAGTGTCATGTTCAAGATTAGCATTTCATCTGACAGCCGCAGACAACTCCATGTGGCGTAGTGATGAGAGTGTGGTCTTTACTTCGGGCGTCCCGGGTTCGATTTCCTGTTGGAATGGGTAAATTTTGGAATGTATAGTAACACTTGCGAGGCATAGTAAAAAGTAATTCATGTGTCACCCGGCAGGAGACAGTACTAGAAAAGATGCACACGCAGTGTTCGTCATTGTTTTAGAGCCTTCTTTTATCATCATTTTTCAATTGACATCATTTTCGACAAAGCAATATTGTCGTTATAAATAGTGTTAGGGGATATATATCTGGGTGATAAATGTCTTTGGTGGTAAATAGTTGCTGGTAATTAGCGGGGGGGGGNNNNCTGGTGATTATCTAGAGGGTATTTGTCTGGGTGGTAACTGTCCTAGAACCGTTTCAGAGAGGTTTGACGTGACATTCCCTTCGGTATACGTGTTCGACCTTGTGCGGAATTTAGCAGTATATTACAGTAATAATAAAAAATCAGTAACACACGCAATGAATTTCTAAAACGATTGTGATGCAGCTATAGCTATCAAAATGGTCAAAATATACTCATGTCTTTCTAAGATCTATAAGAATATTTAGACAGAGGTATATTCAGAGTCCGATATATTTACTATTATAAGCAGGTTTTGTGCATCTTGGAGCAGTTGCATGTGACCACAGACAACAAGAAAGGTGGGTGCTCAGCAGGGGCCGTTTAATTAACACTTTAAATGTTACAGGGCTACAACAAGTCGACCACTTTACCTATATAGGGCGGCGACGTCTCAGTAAAGGTAACCACCAAGCCACCACTCTATTGTGATTGACAGTTTGTACTTGTTAAAGTTTGGTAACTAAGGCTAATTCGATTTAATTAATTTCTTAGAATTCAATTTTAGACTATTCATTTAAAATACCCTCCAAAACTCTTGATTATATGAAAACCCTAGAGTAAATTGAATAAGAAGCTGAAGTTGCAGGTGCTAAAAATTGAACACTTTCTAGATAACGTTATCAGCGACTGAGATGATCGCATGATACCACCTATTAAACATGAAATTTCCTTTGTCGTGAACATTGAACACATCAATACCTTTTTTCTTGCCAATACAGATGCAACTTATTCCCTTAATTTACTTGAAATGTTGTGCATAGCAGTAAAAATGTCTATTGCAAAATTACAAAATTGTTATCTCCTCCACGGTTGATCCTTTCATTATTCATAGTAGAAAGTAAGACAGAAATGATAATCAAACCGATTCTGTCAGATTTTTGAAATATGAACCAAGCTGTAGTGTGTACGGAAGACATTTGCCTCAATTAAATGAGTGACCTCAGTGTGTACATATAAAGGATAATTGTTGGTATCACTTACTATGTAACACAAGAGTGCCGCCATAGCTCGTACTGGCAGAGAAGACCCTGTTGAGATGCCATTTCTTAATTGCTTCAATCTTTAAAATGCAGCACACCGTGATAGTTACATTTCACAGTAGTACACGTATATAAAAACTAATATCCGATCTTAACAGTCTACAAGTAGTTTTCCCTTTAATGATTTTGTTGCAGACAACTAGAAAAGATATTCACAGACAGACTCTGTGATGGTATCTCCTCATTAAATTCCTTGATTCTATGATCGTGACCCTAGTTTTTACTGTGTTTGGTAGGAGAGCACAGTAACTGTTAGATAAATATCAGGCGTACATTTTCTCTTACCCTTGCAAGCGGTGGTAACGAAAAAAATTACGCAGAATCTCTAAAGTTGGTATCCTTGCTTTAAGGTTAACTGTTGGCAATAGGACCAGGTTTTTTTGTGTTTTTTTTTATTAAAAGGAAATCCAGACATAAAATACCTCAACTATAAAAAAACCCACAATCACTGATATGCAGAATGTTCACCAGAATAAAGTTACATTAAAGTATCATTTTTTCTACAAGCATTACAAATTCTTTTTCTCTCAATTCCTTTTTCAATTTTGTATCTCATAACGATGCCATTTTTAACATTACACTTAACGGAATTTGCTTCTCCATCATCCAGTATTTTTATATATTTACCAGTTTTCTGATCAATATCAATTTTTTTACTATGTTTTCTTCGAGATTAGTGACCGAAACTGATCTACAGGAACAGTTAAAAATTACACTTAATTTGCCCAAAGCTACAATTCTGTTTAGAAATAACAAAAGGAATCTATGTTCTAACGAGTAAGTTACTTTACAACTAGAACAATTCATCGAAACAATTTTTCCAGAAGTAGAGATACTTGTTACAGGGTAACAATCTATGCAATAATTTCCACTGAAATTCCTTTAATTAACGTCTTCTTGTGACAGTCTAACTATTTCGCTATCTATATTTGTAGCGCCAAGAGAAGTACATCACTTTTTTAATTTATCCGTACACAGATTTTGACGCTGTTATAACATGATTGTACAAGTGGCATTTTTCAATAGAATAAATACATTGTCATTCACGATACCATATTGAATATTATTATTTAACAGGGACTTGAAGAAAAAACTTCTGTATTTCCGACCATTTGTACATAACATTCATATGTGTTCTCCGTTCCTTATTGTACACCAGTCATTCAACGCCCTTATCTAAAATTCAGGAATAAATGAACACAACAGCTTTGACAATGACTTCCAGAACAGGTTTTGTTGAAATAAGTCATTCGAGCCGTCTTATTGCAAATAAAACCATGGGATGGCAGCCAAAGTTTCATTTTTACCTGAAACAAGTCTTTTGGCCCACATTGCACTTACAGCACTAATCCGCTTAGTCACATTAACACTCTTGACACATCACTTTCCAATATTGATCCTTTAATGGCACGTTTCTTTTTGAGAAAGTAATTAACAAGACTTTGCACTTTAAACATTACATCCTTGGATATTCCTATTACCGATGCCAGAAATAGAATCTTGGACATCACCAGTACTTTTACAACAACTAACCTTCATACACTGTCAAATGTCTCCTCGGCCAATTATTAATAATAATTTCAAGTTTCTCGATTCTTTTATCCCAATTAAGTTTACGGCATTTTTCAGTATCATAGCCAAAATACACTCCCAATGTTTTGATTGGCTCTTTTGTCCACTCAATATTGCCAACCTTTATAGTAGAATCTTTGTATTTTTTCAAATCCACGTTACCTTTGCTTTTTGTTGTTAATTTTTTAACAACTACAGATATAAACTCATGCATTACAGTCAGGAGGGCATAACCCGATGACCCATCGTTAAACAAAAATTGTCGTATACCCTGCTAATAATGAATTTTTGCACTGTTATTATTTGATAGTTGAATGCCACACATTAGTTTACACTGTCTTACTCTTCAAGCAAGTACTTCAATAACCAATAAAACTAATAAAGCTGATAGAGAACACCCTTGCCGTTCTCCCGTTTGAAGTGGAAAAAATGGGAGCACCAACCTTATTGTACACAATTTTGACCGACTGAATAAAACGTGGACCAAAGTTGAATTTCGCCAGGACACTTAGCTTGAAATTCCAATTTACACTATCAAAAACTGTTTCAATTGCACGTCACCTTTTAAGTTGTTTTTCTCTGTGTGAGATATCAGAAATGAGCCAAAACACTTCTTTATGTAACCAGTTTGGTACCTGTCTATAAGTGATCGTAACACAAGTTTTAATCTATTTGCCAAAGCCTTTGTAGCAGTCATTTAGTCATAATTCAATAATGACATTGGTCTCCAATTGTTCTGATCAATTTCCACACCTTTTTATCAAAAGGGAAATAATACCCCTCTTTTGTGACAATGAAAGTTCACCTTACATCCATGCTTCATTCAGCGATGAGGTTACCACACTTTTAATGTCATTCCAGAAGAATCCAGCTTGGGTAAAATTCCACTGTTAGTCAGTCACATCCGGGTGATTTATTACAAGCAATCGCGCTTGATGCTTTTTAGCAATCCTGCTCTGTCAGAAGGCCCTGACATAATCGACGTTGCACAATTGACAATCTTGGAATAGCAGTATCCTTAAGAAATTCGCCCAAAGATTATTCAGGCTCCACTCGTTGATAAAGTGTCTGATAGAAGTTTTGCTGCACTTGCCTGATTCCTTCGATATCTTTCACACATTTTCCATAATCCGTTACCAACTCTTTGATTTCTGTTTTTGCGGTGTTGTGTCTTTCAAGACTCAGAAAACATGTTGTTTTTCTTTCTCCTTTTCGACCCACGCATTACGTGATCGTATTAACACTCCCTCTCTCAAAAGAGTGTACATGTCCTCAAGGTTCTTCTTTGTATCACTATATTTTTCCCATATTTTCGTTTTATTGAATGGTTACTATCATTTCCTCGTTTCCTTTGAGCTGCTTTCCGAGAATAGGTATTGTCTTTTTACAGTTTGTTGTCTTGTTCCTTGTCATCTCTTGTGCCATTTCCTTAAATTCGCTTTTAAGGTATTCCCATTCAACTTGATTGTTTTCGAACAGTTTTTTGTCGCACATCTGCATCATTTCTCTTATACTGGTCACAAATGTCTCATTCTTTAAGAGCTTATGAACTTCCATACACCTTGACCTCGTTTTTTCAGAGTCAGAATGAATTTCTAGATAAACTGCCACGTGATCTGTTTGGACCAAAGGCCTTATATCTGCCCTTGTCACTCTGTACACCAAATGTTCCAAAAGTAACAATCAGTCTTCTCGACTAAGAACTGGAACCGGGTGAAGTCTACGCCCCGTGAACTGTGAACATCGTCGTCTACGTTTATACAGCTCATACGCGGTTTCCCTGTAGTAGCCTGTTTGGAGGAAATAACGAACAAACACCGTCCATGATGCCCGCCCTCTAGAGGCAGACCTTCCTATATGAAGTACCTGTCACATTTGATGCTTGTTGAATTTACTGCCTGTGGAAAGCTTGCCGTACACAAAGAAGCCTTTTAAATTTTAAGAAATTAAATTACAAACTGAATAAGACGGTATTCTGAAAATGTTAAATACTGAAGAAAAATGCATCAATATTCATAGTATAAAAGATTTACTGACTGGTCAGTCACAATGAGGGGAAAAAACAAGGAAAATGTTTATGATAAAAAGTGTTTGAGATGCGCACATTTTAACAAATACATGATTTTAAACATTATAAATATAAGACCAAACTATTTTTCAGGGATGGGGCAGGTTAGAAATGAGGGGCGAGCATCAACGGCATTCCTATTGCAGCCACACCATTCTATTTACAGCATACTTATTCACAGTGTTGTGTTCAAGTTCTATATTGTACTAACTGTCATACAAGGATAACATAAGAAAATCAAATCAAATTAGAAAAGCATCAATGCTCTTGTGTGGATTTTGCTGAACATCGCTGATTTTAATATTCCACCCTATATATTTGGTATCCGGCAAAGGAATAGTTGAAGTAAAGTCAAAATTAACACTGCATTGCTGACAATATATGTTACCTTTTTTGCATGAACTTTTCTTCTTTAAATTATTGTAAAGTTGCTTCAAACAGATTAACATTAACAGATTAACAGATTTATGTCAACCCATAATTTTACATCCCAAAGACAGAAATTCTGCAAAAAATTTGTATTTTTCAATCAGTTTATAAATTTTGCACTGCACACCATCGAACAAACTGCAATGTTTGAATATGTTAAACTCAAGAATAAAAATCATTTGGAAACAGATTAAATTATTTTTTTTTAAATAAATTATTTATAAAAACTTTTTGCATATATATTTTACATGGTCATATATTTCAATGAAAATATGCCTATGCAAAACAGTAATTTTATCACTTTTAGTTTTTTTCAACACTATGACGATCTGCCATGAGGTTTAACAAACACAAAGTCCAGATAAGCATTGTTCATCATTTTCAAAGATCTGTTGGGAAATTGCACTAAAAACATTACAAAGTATAAGGTTCTACAGGAATAATATTTTTCTGTTCAAGGAGATCTTTGGTTGCAACCGCAGCAGCAGTTGCTCCCCCTAATTTTGCTAATTGAGTGAGATTTGGCCGGCTTGGATCACCCATATCCATCTTCAGAAATTTGCTGGAGATCATTAGATATCCCATCGTAAGTCCAGCGATTACAATACCATCATACATTGTGTTTACAACTGTTTTAGCATCCATGATTACTGTGTCTATATAATAGAAAATAAAATAAAATAATTCTAATCCATCTCATACAATGTAGAGGGACCGGGACCTGGTTTGGTGCTCCATTCTGATAGGGGCTCTGTACGAGCAGGTAAGGCAGGTATCGCTTTCCGAAGGTGCCCACACGTAAGTGCATTCCGAAGGGGACTCGGTCGCTTAACAGGACAAATATGCAGAGCACGTCTCCAATATAGTCCTGGTGCAGTCAATGAAACTCCTATAATTCCTAAAACAAGATAACAATTATTATACCACCTGTCACACTGTTGCGGCATACTCAGCACACTGACACAGTCTGCCTCAGTCGCTATCGCAGAGCCATCATTAGTCACCGATATAGCTTGGCGCTGCGCTATCACTTGGCGCTTCTTCTTCTTGCTCTGTGTGTTCCATTCTGCTAATATCTTCCCTGCAGCCTATCTCCCTGGATGTTTCGTTGGGAGTGTAATTTTCTCTATGTTGCACTGCGGCGTAGCCATCGAAGGGGCTTGTGGTGGCGGAGCCGTCAGAGCCGTTTCTTTTTGCTGAGTCGGTGGCGAAGTTGAATCCATTTATTTCGGGTATTATATTAAGCCCGATATTTTTAAAATCTACATGTTTAATCGTTATTAAACCAGAGAAAACTAGAGAAAGTAGGGGGCCCCCCATGTGTAGGCTATCCGTCCTGATATTCGCTTTATTTCACTGTTTAGAATAAAATCCTTTTTAAGATCAGAGGCATAGTTATCTCGGTCATCGATTGGAACTACCTGACTTATTGCGCGGGCTCCTAGGTCTATGAAACTTTGAGTGACGGTATCAATTATAAGGGAAATGTATTTCGCTTCATACAATTTGAAGGCTTTATTTACCGTATCACCATTCCATTTTTCCACATCTCCAACTGAAATCTCCTTGCCAAAAAATAACTTGCTTTGACCACTTGCAATGATACAGAGTAGTTTTTCACGCTTCATCTCTATTATGGATCGAGCATCTGCCCCCTTCGGAACGCACTGAAGCTTAGGCCCCCTTTCGGAATGGTTCCAAAGGCACTGTCGCTGTTGCTGCATTAGCCGCTGCCAACGATTTTATGAAATTCTCCATTGTTTGCAATATGTTATCTATTCTTAGTAAAAAATAAAAAATACGTTCAAATAGATGTAATATATTATCTATTCTTAGTAAAAAATAAATATACGTTTAAACCTGTATCCAAAATACAGTATCAGCACAGTCTGTAATGTGAGAATCATTCTGAAGGTAAAATACGGTAGTAGACTACGAATATGAAAATTCTCCTCCATTAAAATCTTTCTGTATATATAGACATATATTGCACTCATGAGTACAGAACACACTAACACATTCCAGATTGCCTTTCAGCTGAATAAGAAACATATACCGACAGTACAACATGCGGGTATTCCTTCTAAACTGAACGACATAAAACCCCTTCTCATGGACTTAGAAATATATTTAACGCCAACAGATAAGTTTACTTTCCATCCGCGGGATATATTCAAAGATAACGTAATCACTCATCGAACAGCCAAAGAAAGTAATATATACTGGGACTAGCAACTGAATTTTGCCATATGGTGCAGTACCACTGGTTGTGGTTTATCCTTCGCCAATTTCCTGGACAGCAAATTTCCACAGCAAATATGTTCATTCTGTCGTTTTCATGAATACTTTACAGTACGTCGGATCCTTCATGAAATGGAGGTTGCACTCCTGGACGATACCAGAGGAATCTTCAAAGCCGGCGACAATCCATACAATCTCATGAAATATGAACTTCTCTGTAATGAATTTGGAAATATTAGTCCAACGAAGTCCAATTTTCGATATCGCCAAGGGAAGTCTCAAACTCAGGTCTAGGCTATGGCTATGAATATTACACTGATCGCGGCCCTGTTCAGCAACCTGCCGCTGTATACAATAGTCATGACTTTTTCCTCTCCTTAAATAATGTTTATTACACGCATACAATTTTTGGAAAGAAAAAACATGTGCTACCAAACAAAGACCGACCACACTATTATTTCTTCAGAAATGATGGATCGGAGGGACAATACAATAGTTTCATCCCTCTGAAGGGGGAGACTCAGGTTCCCGGAGGGGTTTAACAAAGGCCGGTCTCGCCCGCCTCAATGAAAGCCTTGAAGCATATGTATATTGCATCCTTGGCGCACAAGTGAATATTCGTAGTACCATAGTGGGCGATACTGGCAGTGCAGAGGAAGTCCGAAAAGAATTCGGCATTCTCCTCGAAGATGAAATTCGCAATCAGCGACAAAGTAATCAGTGATCGGCGATACCAAGACACAATAACGAATACGGGTGTCCACCTTGATATGGCCGTTTCACCCAATTTACTTCTCTTGCCATCTAAAATGGTCATTCTTTCGAGTCCGGCGATTGCAGGTTACGATAATGAATTGCAATACGCAACAGAAACTATGGTCTTCGGGGTAAACGGAGATATAAACACAGAAATTAAAGAAAATGCTAAATATGAGATGGAGATGGATGGGGACGAGGATGCTGTGCAGTGGCAGGACGAGCTATTGCATTCCGGAGCGTTCCGAAGGGGGCCACCTCACGCCATCATGAGCCGTAGCCCTATCGGAACTGTTCCCATAGGGGTTCCGAAGGCAGCAGATACAGTCACTACTATCGCAGACGCCGACGCGGACCCTCTTTATGAATTAGGCAAAATTGGTTTGTTATCTTTAGCCATCTTCATTACATTTATGTACAGTATATAGATCAAATGCAACCACCATTCAACATGATTATAACTGGGCCGAAAATTCTGGCAAAAACGGAGTATGTGATGAATCTCCTCACTGGTCCATACTGAGGGAAATTTGAATACGTAATCTTCATTTGTCAGACATTCATGAACAATAAAGCGTATAATAAAAAAAATTCTTATCATATACCCATGCCCATATTGCTACATCCTAGTGACGTTCAACGTAAAATATCAGCCGTGATATTTCACGGTAAACATCGAGATGTGCACGATGAACGTCATCAGTTTTACTACATTAGCAGTTTGTTGGTAAACAACATAAACAACAAAATGGCTGCCGCTCCCCGCCTACGATGCGATGTCGCCGGCGTAAAAACTTGAAGGGCTTCGAGGAACACGGGTAATCTGGTTGCAAAATACGGAAATATCACGTTGAGTCTTGAAATGTTTTCCCATTGTATTTTTTTGGTCAAGTTCTAGCAAACATTCTGCCGTTCACAAGGCGCCAGCACTGTGCATGGTCTCCACCGAACAGGTAGTGAGCGCGTGGTGTGACAGCAATGTCGCGCGCGTGACGACTGTTGACATGGCAACTCTAAAGGTAAACTAACAAAATGGCATCCCCTCTCCGCGCGAGCTGCCGTACGACGATCGAAATCAGGATAGATTTAAAGCTGAGCAGTTTTTGATCGGTTACAGTTGTAATAGCATATTGCACCTTAAAATGTTCCTTCTGAATGACGATATTTGTATCCCGGTGTCTTTCTTCTTGGGTTTCATTGAGATATGGACGACTTGCAGCGATGTCGCGCGTGATTTTTACATCTTCGTCGTATACTTGATGAATGAAGCCTGTTCACATAAACATTCTGATATTTATGCGCAAGGCGTAATAAAGCAAAGCCTCAAAATTAAACGTTTTTCGTTCTATTAGTAAAAATTTCCTAAAATTATGGGCATGGGTATATGATAAATCGGTCATTACCCAATATGGTCTGTTCCTTGTGTCATATCAGCATTCGTGTCATTTTTGCTGCGTCAGACACTCGACTTCGTCTCGTGTCTGACACAGCACAAATGACACTCATGCTGATACGACTCAGGAACAGGCGATATTGGGTAATAACCTCTAAATATTTTTGGATGATTATGTATTTGTGTTTCCAGTCGGACTCGATGCTGTGGATGAAACTCTAGCCTTCGTATGTGACGAATGGGCCGGCACTAACACTCTCATAATCCTTGATGACTGCGCCTCGTCCAAAGATATGAAGGAGCGCAGTCACGTTTTAGTTAAACTTGGTTTCAGTGTCAGACGTACATGATGGATTATCTGTCTGGATTCTGACTCAACAATATACTAGTATTAGTAAACCCTTCAGGGAAAACATACAGATGTTAGTATTTTTTATACACCGAGCAAGACAGACAACAAGAATATTATAAAAGAATATTGAATGGATATCTCAGAAAGGGAGGCCTCAGACCCAGTCAGGCAATTGAAAAATACGCCATTCAGTAAACTAGTATTTCATTTACGACATCCCTATGGCGTACATTTAGTATAGGGAACTATATAGCTAATCATGGAACGTGACACCTATATATGGCATACAATTTTTCATATAATATAGCTAATTATGGAACCGGAAGGAACCCGAAGGCCTGGAGGAACTCAAAGAGAACTATATTACAACCCAAGAACTGGTTTTGGAGGCATACAAAAACTACACTGCGAATTCTTCTAGCTTTCCAGCAAGCTAAATTCGTGCTAAATTTGCACCGGTTTATTTGTCACTGAACGGATTGCTTCATTTTCCCTAAATTGGCTTGCTTTTTGGTTTATTTTCAGTTTACCTACATGCCACTTGATTGAACAGACTGGCAAGCTTACAGACCACACTGAGTGTAGGACTTGGTTTGCAGGCAATCCACTACGTGTATCCAAAAAAGCTTGAATTTAGAGCATATTCAAATAAACATCGGTTTACAGGCAAGCCAGCACTTCCTTGTTAGACTGGCATGAATGTTGTTTGCTTACAAGCCACCCTGTGGTCTGTCAGCAGGCCATGAGAGCATCCAGTTTTAGATAGGGCGGGGCTGGGCGGGACAGGGTAGGATATGGTATGTGAGGGCTGGCATGGAGGGATTGGGCACTGACGATGCCTTTACTGTCTGTTGTCCTCTTAAAGTCAATTTAATCCTCTTTCTATCAGGTTCCATAGCCAAGCTTGGAAAATTAATACCACTTAGGAGAAAGGGGATTAAAATAACTTAGTCTCGATGAATATATCCGGTACACTATACGCTGACAAACTGCATTATCCTGTAAAAAACAGTAAAGGAACCCCAATTGAATGGTATTTTATCCAGTGAAAGGGAGAGCCCTATAGTGGTAACCTGCCAAAGAGATCACACAGAGAAATGTCTTTAGTGTTATTATGATTATTATTGATAAAATGAAAATTCTTGACAAAGTTGTACAATTAAGGTAAATATCACTTTACAAGCCATACATGGTGATAATGATTCGAATATATATACATAAGCAAATAATAAGTGTAACTTGGTAAGAAATAAATTACAGCAAAACCTGTCCTATCTCAACTTTGCCTAAAATAGAACAGTCAAACTTTAGAGGTTTTTAAGTCCATTGCCTCTTGACACAATGACAAATATTCCCCAATATACGAAACACCATTTTGAAGATTGTTGTGGGTTCGAACCCGATTGAAAACTAGCCGTATTCCAAGTCCAAGTGGAGGTTGACAGGTTTTACTGTATATGGAAAATGTTTAAAAAACTACAGGCCTCTAACTACAGGCCTCTAAAATTAGAAAGTGCTCATGAAGAATTAAAATAAATACTGGCCAACTCTTCCGTGAATGGCATAAAATAACATATGATTCCAAATCATAGTGTCAGAGACACTATCACTAAAATCTAAATCAAGTCATTCCTAGTGACTAGAATACATCTGTCAAATGAGTAGTTCTGAAGAATAAATTCTTTGACTCAAAACTGAAAAAAATTGCTTCAATGACACTTGGCTCACATTTGGTTTGATGTAGCAGGCCAGGGTGAGTATACTTTAAGTTTACCCCTGGGGACATGCATACAAAGTTTCATAGCAATTGAACAAGCAATTTCAGAGAAAATGATCTTTTTAGCCGAAAATTTGAAACATTTCCCAAAATACAAATATAAGAAAATTTCACCAAAATTTTAAGACACTCAAATAAGGTTGCCTCTAGGTACATGCATACCAAGTTTAAAAGAAATCAGAATGGTTAATTCAGAGAAAATGATTTTGTGACCAATTTGCTGAATTTTCCCTTTCATACCTCGTTAGATATTTTTGACACTGACATATTCATTTGAACAAATTCACATCTCCACCTGAACATCAAATACTAAGATGGTAGGTGCCGCAGTTTTGGATTTTTAGATTTGGATGGACATACATTGCACAGACATACAGACACTGCCAACCATATAAGCTCTCTGGTATATATGCATAAAACATAAACCAAATGTAGGCACAAAACCTGCCCAAGAAATACAAAATATGCAAATCTCACTAAAATCTGTAAACAAGTGACCTAGCTGCCGATAGATCTCTGCTGTATTGTGTAGAGACTTATCTATTTATAACATACGTTTTGATGAATGTGGAAATCTTTCACAGCCTTTGATATGTTTGAAGGTGAAAAAAGACATTAGGATAAAAGGCCAAGAACCTCTGCTCAGGCTGAGAGGCAGGGAAGATAAAACTTTCCTGGCCGACCTTACCTTTGATTGAGATCATCCCTAAGAACATTTCTACCAAATATCAAAGGCATAATACAAGCAGTTTTTGAAAACAATTTTTTTACGAATATGGCAAAAATTACCCTAAAAATTCAAAATTGCAGATTTCAGCATAATTTCAGTATATCATATTAAGATAAACACTTGGAACCTCAACACTAAATATCAAAGCTATCAGACAAGTAACTTATGAAACCAATTTTTCTGATAAAAATTGCACCCAAAACACAAAATTATACATTTCATCATAATTTTGATACACATTACATTAAGATAACCCCTTGTTACCTGTATAATTATTACCAAGGCTATCACATAAGTACTTGTGAGAAAATAGTTGCCCAAAATGGCTAAAATAACCCCTAAAATACCAATTGTAGATTTGATCAAAAAAATTAAATATACGCGACACATTTTGGTCATCCCTATGAATCATGTATGCAAAGTGTCAAAGCCATCAGAAAAGCCGTTTTGGTGAAAAAAATTTTATCATGACCAAAAATTGCAAAACTAGCCTCAAAATTACAAATTTGCATATTTCTACACAATTTGAACAAATTTGAAATAGATCATCCCTAAGGAACTATGTACCAAATATCAAAGCTATCTGACATGTAGTTTTGAAGAAGATTATTAAGATTTTTTGACCAAAAATGACAAAATAACAAACTGCTCAACCTTCTCCTCATGCACAAAAACACTCAAACGAGGTAGTCTGCCATCGTTTTCTCCTTTCACTGTACGTTTTCCAGCATCCTATAGAGAAAGAATAATCCTGGTAAAAATATGTAACCAATTAAAGATAACATTCTTTATACAACTCTGAAAGGCTTTGTTCTTAAATTTGTCCAGCATGTGAACACGCAGTTAAACCACTACTGTGGTGACAGAAGCTACTCAAAAGTAGTGATAAAGAGCATAATGAACATGACATACTATTCCCTGTAAGGAAACCAAATATTAAATCATATGATACTTACATCAACAATGCCTACAATCTTCCCATGTGCATTTTGAACTGCAAAGGTCATCTCCAACACTCTGATTGCTGCCAATATTCTGATCCCTACAATGCAAAAAATATCATGCACTATGTTCCTTATCATAAACAGTTTGCTTATTGTACAACTTGGATACTTTGTTGTCCTCTCGAAAGTGTTCAGTTTTTATACTTTGTCCAATTTTGGAATGTACCATACCAGACTCTCTGCTAGTGTGAGTTGAGGATAATAAAGATTGATTTGGATTGAGTCTATTTACACTCATTCTATTACATTACATAAGTCTAGCATATTGTATGTCATATCATTTTGAATTTCAGGTGCATTTGACTCAAAATTGCTTCAAAATGTAAAATAATATAAAGCAATACACACTCAATGATCACTGACTTTAAGACTATTTACTACAACACAATATTCTACCCCACTAAATGTACAAAGCAAACATGGATAGATTTACTGCTATGCCAACCTTTCCAACTTTAAACAAACACCGCAATTATACGGTGTCGCTCAAATTTGATCAGAATTGGTACATACCAGTACGGGTACCAAAGATGAACAATAAATGTTGTTTCTATCTGTTCAGTGCAGGAAAATTCTACGTTAATGTTATGACAATGATTTCTGCACAGTACAACCAGAAAAACAACAAGAAATATTTCAACCAGAAAAAAAGAATGACAGAAGTAAATAAGGTCTGAAACTTTAGGTACTGGAGGTCAACTTTAGCAACATGCATAGCAGAAACAGCTAACCCCTCTTAGTTTGAGCATAGACAGCCTTCCCCCTCCTCTACTGTCTATGGTTTGAGCAGGTCTTGTTAATATGTAACAGTTCATAAACAATAACAGGAAATGACTCCAGGTCAGAGGAGTGCCTGTTACAGTCACTGCCATGCCACTACTCCTGCATATTTGCAGGACATCCCTTTTTCTTACCTCATTTGCACATTTTTGACACTGATTTCTTCATTTGAAAAACATCACATCTCAATCCCTGCATCTACCTGTACACCAAATATTGAGATGGTAGCTTTGGCGGTATGGGAGCCTTTGTGTGTGACGGACATACATCGGCACATACATATCCACATACATACAGACATACAGGCGCCACTGAATCATCATATAAGCTTTTTTTTGGTATTTATATAAATATCAAATATGAGCTAAAAACGGATACCTTGAGGTAGTGTCTGTCAATGTATGTGTACATCGTTTATGTTAAACTTCCATCAAGGTACAAGAATAGCAATTTACTTTTTATTGCTTTGCTGTCTATCACATTATGTCTGTTATTCATGCGTGTAATACCTGGTAATAAGGTTTACCTTTGACATCAATGTTTGAAAAGAAAAGATTGGGAAAAATGAAGGTTTGTCAAGTTTTAGGGTTGTTCTATTATAATTTAAACTCTATGGTTCGCTATTGTTGGGAAGTGACTACAGGAATAATTCGCTGTGTGAGTGATAAACATATTACAAAAGGTAATTCAAAATTAATTATATCCTTACTTTCTCTGGTTCCCTTTGATAGAAGGAATATCGCTCTAAGATTCCTTTAAAGTAACCTGGTTCTTGATGTGTTTGGTACGAGTCCAGATTTAGCAGATCAATACAATCTGAAATGAGGGGTGTATCAGGCATCTGCATAGAGATTAAAATCAGGGAAAACAGTACCGAGATGCATATGACACACTGTTTCCCTACTTCCAGTTATTTAAAAGTTATAGTCATGAGGAGACATGAGGAGAGACTGCACTAAACATAGATGGTGCTAATTTTCTCAATAAATGTCATCTTACTCACTGACCACAACTGTTACTTGTTAAATAAAATCAATATAAGTCCAAACACATAAACTGAACTTCATTACCACTTAACCGACACCTTACGTCCATTCCATGATAACTTTGATATTTTTCATTACTGACAGTATATAGTCAAGTTTGAAGTATAAATAGAACCTCCACTGCAGAAAGGACATTTTTCCTATTTCATGAATGCCTTTCTGCTAGATCATATTTATTAACTAGTTTTCGTGTTGATTTTTGGGGCAGTTGCAGCAGTTGAAAAGTTCTTTTATTAGAATGTGTACTTAGAATGTGCTATTTTCACTGGCAGCAAATTACACAAATATGTAAAAACGGTCCCTTCAAGTTTCAATCTTGCCGGATGCAATTTTCACTGGCAGCGACTCAATAATTACACAGATATGTAAAAACGTTGCCTTCCAGTTTCAATCTTGACGGATGCAATTTTCACTGGCAGCGACTCAATAATTGCACAAATATGTAAAAACAGTGCCTTCCAGTTTCAATCTTGCTGGATGCTATTTCCACTGGCAGCAACAAATATACAAATAGGTTATCCCTAGGCACCTATGTACCAAATATCAAAGCTATCTGACCTGTCGTTTTGAAGAAGAAGATTGTTAAGATTTCTTGACCAAAAATGACAAAAATTGCCAAAAAATGCAAATCTGCAAATTTACCACGATTTGAACAAATCTGACTGAAGTTACCCTAAGTAAACCGCATATCAACTTTCAAAGCAATCAGACTTGCGGTTGCAGAGGAGAAGGAAATTGTTGAAGGACAATGGACAGACGGATGGGACAGAAAATTAGTCTATTTGAAAAGATACTTTGGCAAATGTGAACTTCACAAACACAATTCTTTGTAAGGTACAATTTTTTATATTCAAATATAAATTTTGATTATTTGCAGATGAATTTTGTGATCAACTTGGATTAAACACAATAGAGGTTAATTTAGCATAATCAATTATGGTCACTGTGATGATATACTGTAAGTATTGGATTTAGATAGGGTGGCCTATTATCTCTGAGAAGATTATTCATTTGATAGAAGACACTCACAGAATACACAGTATAATATATTGCTATGGTGAGAAAGGAATTAAACCTTACCTTAACTTTCTCTAAGAACTGGAAAATGGCCCTTCGGCCTAAAGGATATTGATGTCATTTCATTTTAACGAAAGAAAATCAGGCCATTATCAATGACAATATCACTGTTCGCTCCCATATAGTTATCAAAACAAGCCAACAATTGTATGAAACATGGACATACATACATACAGACAGACTGACATAAACAGACTGGCACAGACTGATGACAGTGGCCCCCAAGTGTGCCTTGGCCCATGGAGATTGATAAAGATATAACAGCTGAATGTAATGATAACATACTTAAACAGGAACTTCTCCTATAAAAGCTGGATTACTGTAAGTCTATGCAAATATTAATAAGTGACCTAAAGGCTGATATAGCTCCGCTGTGTTTATGTAGAGAATAACTTTTTTCACACATGTGATGAAGAAGTTGGAAATCATTGATAGCTCATTTCAGTGGCCAGATAAAAGTGGCTAAATAGCTGCAAATATACAAAATTGAAGATTTCATCATAATTTGAATATATCACATTGGATCATCCTTAAGAACATGTCAAAAAAGCTATCTGACAAGTAGTTTTTTGAGAATGCAATTTTTTGACAAAAAATGATAAAAATTGCCCCCAAAAATTATAATTGCAGATTTCACCATAATTTCAATATATCATATATTAACATAATCCCTTGGAACCAGTATACCAAATTTAAAAGCTATCAGGTGACTAATTTTAGAAATACACATTTTTTGACCAAAAATTGCAAAAATTGCCCCCAAAATTCAAAATTGCAGATTTCATCATATATATATAATTTCAATAAATATCATTTAGTTCATCTATAGGAACCTGTATACCAAATTTCATAGCTATCAGATGAGTAGTTTTGGAAATACACATTTTTTGATCAAAAATAACGAATTACAGACTTCATAACAAATTCAATATATATTACTAAGTTCATCTATAGAACCTGTATACCAAAATTGAAAGCTATCAGACCCGTACTTTTTGAGACACACATTTTTTGACCAAAAATGGCAAAAATTGCCCCCAAAATTCAAAATTGTAGATTTCATCATAATTTGAATAAATACAATTTAGTTCATCTATAGGAACCTGTATACCAAATTTCAAAGCTATAAAATGAGTAGTTTTGGAAATACACATTTTTTTACCAAAAATGGCAAAAATTGCCCCAAAAATTCAAAATTGCAGATTTCATCATAATTTCAAAAGATATCATTTAGTTTATCTATAGAAACCTGTATACCAAATTTCAAAGCCATCAGATGAGTAGTTTTGGAAA
Source organism: Ptychodera flava (assembly GCA_001465055.1). NCBI lineage: Eukaryota > Metazoa > Hemichordata > Enteropneusta > Ptychoderidae > Ptychodera > Ptychodera flava. Next base: position 26,844 of record LD349117.1, on the reverse strand, counting down.
TACACATTTTTTGACCAAAAATGGCGAAAATTGCCCCCATAAATGCAGAATTACAGATTTCATCACAAAGTCAATATATTAGTAAGTTTATCTATAGAAACCTGTATACCAAATTTGAAAGCTATCAGACCAGTACTTTTTGAGAAACACACTTTTTGACTAAAAATAGCAAAAATTGCCTTAAAAATACAAATTTGCATATTTGTGCACAATATGAACAAATCTTAAATAGATTATCCCTGGGGACCTATGTACCTATGTATGGTAGTTTTGAAGAAGAAGATTTTAAATTTTTTTTTACCAAAAACGACAAAGTTACCTTAAAAATACAAATATGCAAATTTCACCACAATTGGAATAAATCTAATTGAAGTCATCCTAAGTAAACTGCAAATCGAATTTCAGAGCAATCGGACAAGCAGATTCAGAGAAGATTTTTTTACAACAAAACAGCAAAAAAATGCTCCCAAATAGAAATATGCAAATTTCACAATGATTTGAACAAACTTAAGTGAGGTCACCGCAAGTGAACTGCATATAAAATTTCAAAGCAATCGGACTTGCGGTTTCAGAGGAGAAGGCAATTGTTGACGGATGACAACGGACGATGGACGACGACGGAAAATCAACCTATTTGATAAGCTTAGCATCGCTGACAGCGGAGCTAAAAAGCCACGCTACTGATCGGACGTGCCGTGTTTGGTCAAAGAATCCCATAGTTTTGTCATGTTTCAGGTGTTCATTGTCACTGAATCTTGCATTATGACGTGTGTGAATAAATAGTGACAAAACTTGTGTCAGAAGTAAACTGAAAATATGTTTCGATTTTGTCAGAGAACACATGTATTTCAAAATGTGTTCCCGTACAACCATTTAATCCCTCTTGGCATATGTTACGAAAGTGCTCATCATGATTATTCAAATTTATGACATAGTCAAAGCAATGCTACGAGAATTCAAAACTCCGGTCCAGTGTACGCAAATGGATGCGTCATCAGAAATCCCCCTTTTGTGCGCTCATGGTCCTGTAACTTCTCGTTTAAGTAAGGTCTACAGGCACTGAAAGTTAATACAGCATTAAACTGGTCCAATAATCATTTCCATTCAAGGTAATATATTACCAGGTCCATGGGACAATTGTGATTTACAAATTTAAGTAGGACCATCCTGAACCACTGATAGTTAGTGGTGGTACCAGGTGTCTGGAATGGGTAAGCATACCCTGCAAGAATGCTACACCGGTCAGGATTGGTCCCGAAATTGTCTAACTATTGTATGAAATGATACAGGATATGAATCACTGTAATAAGTCAAAGCCAGGAATGCTGTCATTAATCATTTGAATGACCGAGGTGTCATATTTGGCCACAATGTCGTCATATCGACCGTAGAACTTTTGAAAGTCCAAACATGTCTTTTTGTTGTGTATCCTTGTTTCAGTAATTTTGATGCCAATATGTTACAGCAATTTGATTAGTTTATTTACCTTTTCTATATCTGTGATAATTTTAAGATAATCAATCTGCAAGGCAGTTTATGCATTGACAAATATGTTATCTTTTACAAGCACACAGCAAACTGTTCTTGATTTTTCATTTACAATATTTGACATAGACTGAAATGCATAACATGCAACCGATGTTTACATTTTGCCCATACACCAGATACATGGAGAGATTTCAAACACAATTATTATCTCAGAAACCCTACAGGGAAAAGTAAACATTGTTTTCTTCCAGAACAGCTGGTGCATCCACATCTGGAACAACTTACAAACTTAATCAATTACACAAGGATGATGACACAAGTGATAAAGTTAAGAAATTTAACTGTGGTGAACTTGACAATTCCTTTCAAATCCTTACCTAACTTGGCATCTTAATCTAAATTACACTGCATGGTTTATTGCCCGCAAAAATACATCAGGGGTTTGATAAAGGGTGGGGGTGTCTGGAAGATTGATGAGGTACATTATCTTTTTATTCAATACATTGTACATTCTTTTTTTTCTACTCTCCCACCTTTCCTTTTTGTCTAACCTTCTCCGGCTAATTTTTTTATTGATTTTTGTTTGGAATATTTTTCATAATCCCTCACTCTTAAACATTACAAAATTTTTTGGATATATTTGTTGGAAACCAAACCTGCTAAAAGCACCTCAGCTATGTTTCCAAATGATTTTTTTTACCGCATTTTCACACGAAATACATTTTACCATATCAAATGCTTGCTAAATCACTACATTATATACTATTAGTTCCAGTAGGTATACAATTACCAAAAAATCTCAAAAATACAAAATGAAAGATAATCCTATAAAAATGACAGTTTCGCACGGTTGCCCCCAAAATTCAAAATTCAATATATCATTTTAACATAAACCCTTAGAACCTGTTTACTAAATATCAAAGCAATACGATTGATAAATTTTGGGAAACAAATTTTTTGACCAAAAATGAGAAAAATTGCCCCCGAAAATACAAAATTGCAGATAATATCCTAATTTCAATATATCTTATTAACATAAACCCTAGGAACCTGTACAAAGCTACCAGATCAGTAGTTTTAAGAGAAAAATTTGTTTGACCAAAAAGGCTAAAATTGCCCAAATCAACCATAGGAACCTGTATACCAAATATCAAAGCCATCAGATCAGGAGTATTTGGATAAAAAAATTTTAACCAAAAATTTGGAAAATTTCCCATTAATTACAAATATGAAAATTACCATTCATATGTATAAACTTGACTGAGGTCATCCTGAGGAACATGTATACCAACTTTTTAAGCAATCAGACAAGCAGTTTCAGAGAAAAAGATTTTTTGACTAAAAACTAAAAATAGAAACATGCAAATTTCATCTCAATGTCTGCATACATAATTTAGAATACCTAAGGTAATCTGCATACTAGTTTCAACCAAATCTGACAAATGCTTACTGAGTTTTTGCCAAGTGCAGGCTTTTTCCTTTTTACCCCTCATTCACATATCTTTGGCACTGACATGTTCATTTGAACATTTCCACCCTGAGGCAGTAGGTGCTGCGGTTTAGGAGTTTTTGATGTAGACGAACATACATACATACATACATACATACATACATACATACATACAACCATACATACAACCATACATACATACATACATACATACACACATAGGCCATTTTGCCACTTATAAGAATACCTACCATTTGCATATATACATATGCATATATTGGAGCTAAAAATAAAATTAGGAAACAAATTAAGTTTGCGTTATCATGACAACCTGTAAGTTGCAATACATGGAGGCTGAGACAATGAACCTTTTGACAATCACTTTTGGCGGGAAAGTACGAAGGGTAATTGGTTTCAGAGAAATCTTGCGGGACTGATTTAGAATGAAGTGTAAACATGGGGATAAATGTGTAAGGAGCTGGTGAGAGGGTTTCATATGTTCTCACATAACATTTCTCAGCACTGTCCCAGCTGAGCATTATAAGTTTCGTAGAAGAAAATTTCCTGCCGTGAAAATAGTAAAACATATAACAGTATGACATTGACCTTTGGAAATCAAACATGCGGCACACCATTAATATGCGAAGCCAATTGTAACTTAATACCACAAGCGGTGCGAAAAATAATTTTGGCGGGTAAATCCCTAGACTGGTTGAATTTAAGCGCCGTTGAAATATTAATTTGATTTTTTGATAGCCTGCTACTCACATTAACATACCAACACAATAATTGTTGGCAAAATGAATTAGTCTATCATAAAAACGCGACTTTTCTTCTCCCCGTCTGTGTTACTGTGATGGTGAAATGATGTATGAATTCACTCACAGAATTACCTTTTTCAAGGCTCCCTTCTACACAATGTCAACGGATAAAGGTGACATAAAATGTGTTATGTAACAAAGCAGATTTGTGGTATTAAAATATCATTCATGATGAAAGTGGTCCCTTCTCGAGTTGTCTATGCGTAGTATATAAAATTATGAAATACCCAACATTTGAGGAAACACGAGTACCACTGTCGATAAGACACGGTGAGGCCTTTATATATATGTCATGGAGGTCGACTTACCCATCCAGAATTTTCAGGATCGTCCACGTCCGTGGGAAATGCAAACAGTTTTCCTTGATATGCTGGTGACAGGCAAGCTCCTTGGTCCACTGTTAGGCGCCATTGTCTCCGCTCTATACCAGGTTCAAAAGGCGGGCTTATAATTTTGAAGAAGACAGTTACTGTCCTTCGTCAGTTACTGTCCTTCGTCCCACTGGTGAGGCATCCGCAGGCGAAATGGTCTAAGGCGCGACCGGTTCAATGCGCAATGCACTTGTACTTGTAGGAGCGACTCAGGGTCAAAGGTAATGTGTCGTCCACACTTGGCCGACCAAAAGTAAGTATCATTCATCATTACCCCTATTCAAAGCTAAACGTAGACAATCATTATCGTAAATATGAACATTTCCTCATAGTGATTTCAGGGGTAAAAGTAGCAAACATATTAAAAGTGGAAAGTAAACTGTGCTACATTGACCTAAAACCCTTATTACATATTCAGACCCTTACGTTGCTTGGCAATATTCGACAAGGTCGAGAAACTTGAGAGTTAAACACGTTGTGTAACTCATATGTGTAACTTGTAAATGCCATGCAAACGTGGCAAGTATTACTGCTTATAAATAGGATCCTATGTGCGCTATCATGAGGAGATTTGCATCCTTTTATATAGAGAATTTGGTGTAAGTTTTGTAAGGCTCGAAAACCGTTTCTGTGTCCCATTCACTTTGCTTTTTAGCTCCACTGTCAGCGACGCGGAGCTTATCAAATAGGTTGATTTTCCGTTGATTTGTCCGCCGTCGGTCGTTGTCGTCGTCACCGTCCGTCGTCCATCATCCGTCGTCGTCCGTCAACAATGGCCTTCTCCTCTGAAACTGCAAGTCCAATTGCTTTGAAATTTTATATGCAGTTTACTTGGGTGACCTCACTTGCGTTTGTTCAAATCATGGTGAATTTTGCATATTTGTATTTTTTGGGGCATTTTTTGGTGTTTTTGGTAAAAAAGTCTTCTTCTCTGAGACCGCTTGTCCGATTGCTTTGAAATTTGATATGCAGTTTACTTAGGGTGACTTCAGTCAGATTTGTTCAAATTGTGGTGAAATATGCAAATTTGCATTTTGAAGGCAATTTTTGCCATTTTTTGGTCAAAAAATGTATTTCTGGTCTGATAGTTTTGAAATTTGGTATACAGGTTTCTATAGATGTACTAAGTAATATATTGAATTTCTGATGAAATCTATAATTTTGTATTTTTGCGGCAACTTTTGCCACTGCATTGAGCTATCAAAGATTTCCACCTTTTTCATCAACATGTGTCAAAAATAGTTATTGCCGATCTCTACATAAACACAGCGGAGCTATATCGGCCGCTGGGTCACTTGTCATGAGATACAGTTATACTCCATGTCGTTTGATGCCAAATGACTTTGCTACTCTCCTAAATTACACTAGCCCGACGGGCTTATAGGCACCTAAAATTA
>LD349117.1:9485-21310 GCA_001465055.1 Ptychodera flava | reverse complement strand
TATACTTTTCACGAGGTGTTGGTATGAGAAAGGGTCCGGTTTTAAACACAAACTGACATTTGTTAAAAAATCATGCCGTCAACACTGGAAACCCATGTATCTACAGATAATAGAATAAGTTTAGTTTGTCAACAAACCAACGATGACCAATTTTTGCACAGTGATCTTGTGGCGTGTAATACAAACCATTAATTCCGCCTCAGATGGTCTGCCTTATACAACCTTAACTTACCTGGTTAGGGTACAAACCAGAAAACGACACGTAAGTTTGCCCACAACCCGAATCAGAATAAATAAAGACAGTGTTCTGAAATTTCAATCCAGAAGAATTTGCAGTGTATATGAGGCAGCGCAGCACTGGTTGCAAACTCAGCTAAGTTATAATCTACATAAACCGGTATGTCGTACTCGCGGTGCTACGGGCGGACGGCGCGTTTTCATATCATCGATAGACGCCCAGTGGAAGGCCAATCTTGTGGAGATGCCTTTACCTTTCACAATAGACAATAAGGGTATTTGTTACATGCTAAAAGTAATCGATGTGCTTAGTCAATATGCATGGGCCAGGTCTATACAGTCAAAAATGGCCGATGACACTCTGGAGGCACTGAAACATGTAATTAAGAAAAGTGGGAGGCAACCCGACAAACTTCAGACAAATGAGGGGCGGGAATTTACTGACCGGAAAGTGCAGAAATGGCTCCAGGAGTCGGGTATTCACTGGTTTTACACACATAGTGATAAAAACGCTAGTGTTGTAGATCGATTCAATCGTACTTGAAGACCATGATGTGGAAATACTTCTCATATAGACAAGCACGTGAATGGCTTTCTATTCTACCACAACTTCTCGATCACTACAACAACACCGTACATGGAAGTATCAAAATGAAACCAGTCGACGTAATAGAGGAGAATGATTGGCAGGCATTTTATACATTATATTGTCCTGAGATGGCTACTGCGGGCATCTCTCCTGAGTTCAAGCTGGGAGAACGGGTCCGCATTACAAAATACAAGAGCACTTTCAGGAAAGGATATTTACCAAACAGGACAGAGGAGATCTTCATAGTTACAAAACGAATGCCGCCCGTTTACAAGACAAAAGATCTGAATAAAGAGGAAATACTCGACACTTTCTATTCCGATGAACTGCAGAGCGTCACTTGCAGAGCTTGCACCGACGAGCTGTACAGAGTCGAATGAATTCTGACTTCTCATGTTGCCCTTATCCATTCTTTCGAGACCCCCTTGTTCAGCTTTCTCGAGAAGTTCTGGTTGAAGCATAATGTAGATAACTGACATGAGCCATAGACAAATACCTGAATCTGGGCCCTTCGACACCAGGCCAAGTGCATGTAAGTCAAATGGAGCATTGTAAGCGCACACTGTTTCACCAGCATTAAGAAGTTTGTGTAGGTTCTTGAGTGACACCTTACGTTTAAGGCCGTACAGCCTTATGTACCGCTCGAGAGGGGGACTAAATCCTTCTTGTTTTTCTATTTCTAATGCCTGCTTGAATATGTCCTTAATAAGGTCTGAGGCGCATTCCGAAGGGACCTCTTTCTCTTCTTCTTTCTTTATAGATGCGGCTTTTTCGAGTATTTGTGTAAGCAAATGTTTATATTGAAGATAGTAATGTTTATACTTCTCTCGTCTCTTTGCTACACCTGTTTTTCCTTGTATTATATCAATGACAACACCTGATATAGGAGTTAAGGCTATCAGTACTGGAACTGTTGGGATGGCTGCTATGACAGCAGAACTTACAAGAATTCTCTAAGTTATATTAAGAGCTATATTAATTTGTCCCATTGATTTATAACTACGGCGATAAGCGTCGACCGAATATAGTCCGCCAACTGTTCAACATTTTTAACAACTGAGACGTGCATTTTTTTACTGTATATATAAGGGATGATAAAAAATAATTGAAGTAATATAGAGACCTAATATGGCAGCAGGAGGAGAAGATATTGAACTCCTGGATCTTGATGAATTTAAAACTAATTCGGATGATGATGCTGATGTTACTGAAACATCCTTAATTGATAATGCCTTTGCAGAAGCCTATCCTTTCCAGGTTGACAACTCACGCGATAGCCCGCAGGTGGGTATTCAGACTAAACTCAGTGTAGAAATAAAATTAAGTATGATTAGAAAATTCTTAGCCGAGAATGGTATTACTGATCAGGATGCACTAAATGTATTAGATACGAATTGTGAGCTTATTGAGGATGGAAAACATTCTGATTTATAAAAGAAAAATATCTCCCTCAAGATGTCAAAAGATAGAGGAGGTGGATTTTATTAGCTCTCCACATTAATGAGAGAAAAAGGAGGATATGAATTTATGAGAGATGTATTCGGGGGTCGCTCTAGCGCAGAGCGCGACTATGTGCGTTCTTCATTGCATTCTGAAGATGTGAAAAATGATAGAATATTGGCCGAGAAGATGACACCAGATGACATTGGTATAAACAAAGATGAACTGACATTCTTACAGCAAGATACTAGCGGTAATGCACATAAAATACAAGCTTTTGAAAATAAAATCGACAACTGGAACAATCTACACCCCGGATATAGAGCTATTAATGATGAATTTAGGTTTGCGGAAATGCGTATTAGCGAGCTTAACAATGAAAGAGTTAAAATAAGGCTAGAGAAAAGAGAAGCTGAAAAACAGTTAAAGGAAATTCCTGAAACACACACCCAAGGAAAAGAAAAAGCCAAAAAACTACTAGCTGAACTCATAACAAGAGAAGCTAAAATTGTTGATCGAATTGAATACGAACATGATAAGATCAATGAGGCACGTGGAAGTCTGGCGCCGACTAGGTCTCCTAGTGATGTAATTTCCGATCCAGAATTGTCACTTAAGCTGAAACTGACAGAGATATTTAAATGGAATGGTATAACAATCGCTGTATTACTTACTGCCCTTGGAATGACAATATCAACAATTGCCCTTGCTGTGACTAAAGGGGGAGGGGGTCGGCAGGCGGCTCAGGGACAAACAATGGCTTAGACCCGCCAAAAGTATACACAAAAGTGAAGGAAATTGTAAAGCAGTTTGGAGAATGGTTAAAAACCCTAGCTGCAAAAAGTGCTGCCGCTATACCCGGTTTAATTGTTTCCCTTGTCAGTTTTCTATTAAAAACAGCAGGATCAGTTGTCGGCTTTGTTGGAGAACAGCTATGGATATATTTGACAGGTTTAACATTAGTAATAATAAATAAAATTATGTATTGATACAGAGTCTTACGAATTCTGAAGACGAAGAAAGAGTAATAATAAATAAAATTATTTATTGATATATGGAAGAGCATGTTTGGTGAAAAGAATATTGCAAAGTTTCTTCCTAAAAATAAAGACCTCTTTGGTTTCTCTGTCGAATTGGAATGGTGTAAACTCAGGAGGGTGAATCGTCAGATCCTCCGAGCAAATCCAGGTGTGAGACTCAAAGATGATAATTCATATCATAACATATTAGCTTTCATCAAGGAATGTCAAAAGACTAACCGCTTTAAGCGTCTAGAATTCATAGCCGTATTTGAGGACGTTGAGGATGACCAAGAGGCTCATCATTTACAAGAATATTGGATTCTTTGACTTATTAGCGACACAGGTAATCAATTTATATGTCAGTCAGATGGAAACATTAATGTGAAGATATGAATTTTTTCTTCTTAGTTACTATTCAGTCAGATGAAAATATTTATGTGAAGATGTGATTTATTTTCTTTTGACTGTGATTTTTTTCTTCTGACTTACTATATACAATACAATACATGAAAACAAAATGGGTCCGTGCCTAACGGCGGCCAAGTAAAATTCTAATATTTCCTGAAATCGACGAATTCGGTTTTAGCGTAATTTCAATTTTTTGGGTAAGTTCTAATTCAGATATTGCATGCTTTTTTTTCTCACCATTCAGAATTCGACACGATTTTCGAATCGTTCTAATCTCGAATCTCAAATTCGTTTTTTAAATTCAGAAATCAAAATCGGAAAAGCAGAAACGAACAATGTAAAATTTTACAAGGGTGCTAGGGAGTCTCGCCACAGATTGTCACATTTGGATAGCAACAGTGTAGCGAAGATCAGAGAAAAGCTATCCCAATTACTGTATTATCGGCCTGTTGTGTTTTATTGGCAATAATCATCACATGAACTGGCCCGAATCCGCCATCTGTGTGACATAGAACAGGACGGATAAGAAATCCAAATTACCCCTGTCCTACGTCAACAACCATGTCTGTCATGATCAATCCCGTGATCTACGTGAGCTAATGCGATAAATTCAGACATGGAAACAAGGAAGGCATATCCGACGAAATTTCGAGTCTCTAAAGCTTTTGTAGCTATTCTAAAGAATAGAATGGAGTTGCCGTCGCGGTTAGTGCTCCAACTCGGACGGGCGGCTCAACATCAACGTGACATGTTGAACCCGTTCTGGCTATAGACACGATGACCGTGTTGATAGGCACTACCCGTTGAACATGGTGTGGCAATAAACCCGGAAGCTGCTCCTCAACATAAGTTCAACTAAATAAATAGTAATGTATGATCTTCAGAAAGCGACATAGAAGGCAAAAAACATCAAATCATTGGACGAACAATAATAAAGTTCCTTCATCACATAAAAATTCCGCAAATTCTCGATCGGAATCTGCCTGAAGCATAGCACTGTACTGGAGACATCAGCTGTCGGTTATAGCTGTAGCCTGAACACTTCAGTGCAAACCGTGCAGCGCTATGGATGTATTATGGAAAGTTGACTCAGACAATACAACAGTGTTTTCGTCGAGTGACAAAATTTGGGGTATCTACTGGCGAGATATGCGTCACTGCAAACAGCAAAGTTCGTGAGACATAAACATTGACGACTGGGATCGGGACTGAAAAGCTGACACCGGCGGAGACCGGTACCAGTGGTGATGGTCCTTTGTGGCCACATAGATTTGGGTCACAGTAATCAGTGGGCGCCATCGAACTGAATTTTTCAGGCTCGCCAAGATCGTGATATTTTGAAAGCCACGACACCTCCAAGAAGAAGAATTACCGTTTCGATCTTGTTGTTGCCTTCCCTTCATAAATATATTTGAAAAAATTATTCTAAATAACTCTGGTTATGTTAGTATGGCTGACGGGCGCTAGGCCGGTGAAGCCCCCTTTGCCAGCCCACGGCAGACTTCCTTTGGCATCGGGACCAAATTAGTATTTTGATTGGTTGGTTAAAATGACATTCGGTGTATCAAAATTTGGACTTGATCTGATTTATGAATGAAACTACCGAGTAAATATTTGCATATCTCCAGGGCGATGAGCCGTTTTACTCATGAAATGAAAGTAATCCCAGGAAATAAAGCCGAGATCGCGACAATATTTTTGCAATCCTCGACTATAACTTTGATCCATCCACATCACACGACAAGTAAGAATGTTCATGATAATCCGATGTATGTATATATATGTATTTATTTTACTATGTATATATGTATGTATGTATGTATATATATATATATATATATATATATATATATATATATATATATATATATATATATATATATATATATATATATATATATATATACAGTTGTTTGCTTTGAAGCATTGGCATAAGACGAAATCGAGGTGATGCCTCTGCAAAAGTTGAAACGTTGTCTAGCAGGAGGTCAGACGTAGTCTAAACAACACCATCATGTCAACGCACTGTCCAAGCCATATCACTTCCTTTCAGGTGTACTTGTTTTGACTACGTCTGACCTCACAAAAAGACAAGGTTGCAACTTTGTTGATTTCTCTGTGATCGACTCATATTTCCACTTAGCGGTTAATTTCACCTGACAGTGTTGGCAACACCTCGATTTCGACAATATATCTAGCTTGTCTAATGCCAATGCTTCAAAGCAAACCACTAATTAATATATATATATATATATATATATATATATACATATATATATATATATATATATATATATATATATATTGTGTCTGTGTCTGTGTGATATGTAAGTGGCGCGCACAAAGGGTGTGCTAAAAAGTGTGTCTGATAAGATGCCCTACGCGCCCGAAGGTGAGGCATGATGCATTAGGTAAGTATGAGTCCATGTCGAAATTAAAAAAAAAACGCTGATCCCCCCCCCCCATATTGGGCATTTTAAAGACATGATGATGTCCCCATCGCCAAAATCAAAAACAGGGTGACATCCCCTTGGATCCACCGCCCGCAGGCCTAAGAAACATACCAGTCTCTTATGTAGTGCACTTTGTGTATGATATTATACGATTCAATAAAATACTCATCGTAATGCCATCCTTCAGTGACCATACTACTCTACAATGGCCACGATCACGAAAAACTTCTCACTTAAACCTATTTCATTTGAAGGCTGACGAAAGTGTTTTGACAAACACATCTACAGGGCGGGAGAATTGTCCAGGGGAGATTAGAAAAAAAAGTTTAAAGTTATGCGGGACAGTGTCGAAAAATACTGGGATGGTAATTGGAACTTGAAATTGTATCGGCATCCATCTTAGAATGCACATAAAGCACCATTTTGTCTAACAATTAAATAAATTCGACAGAAGCAACCAGGACAGCCCCCTCCTATATCCACCCCTACTCACACACTATGTGTACCCCTTTCACCTATTACAGAACGAGAGATGCCGGATAATCAAAACCCCAAACCTACTCATGCCACATTTATCATACATTTGTAATAGACCAGAAGATCGCCCAAGCTGTCTGTAATATTGTGCACTTTTCAATGCAGGAGATGGGAAATAAGTCACCCAAATATTAAGGACAGATGCTTCAATTTTTGGCATTTTTACAATATTTCAAAGTTACGGAGGGAATGGACTTCGGGAACGCGTCCTATTGCTAAAATTTCCCGTTTAGTTGGATGTTGGGCTGCCAAATAGTCCAGTCAATCTACTCGACTTTTGAATAAATAGACAGCTGATCTCAGCGTGAGAAGTGCCTTGTAGCGTCGACTACCTTTAGAAAACTCCATAATCAGCAACGATGTAGTCGTCTGCAAACCTTTCCTTTGTTAGGAGTCCAAATGTTACAAGATAAGGTCACAGGGGCAAGAGAAGTTCCGGTCGTGAAACCTGTTGCCATGACAACTCGGCAGACAGTCCATGTAACACTTGTAATGTTTTGCTTTAATCTTCGCTACACTGTAGATACCAATTACCAAGAGACTCCCTAGCATCCACAAGAAAGTTAAGATTGTTCGTTTCTGTTCTAATTTTCAAAAAACAAAGTTTGTAATTCAAGACCAATACTGCAGAGCAAAATTAGAAAATCTTTCTAAATTCTTGATAATAAGTACAAAAACGCAATATTGAAATGAAAACTAACCCCAAAAATTGAAATTACGCCAAAAATCGAATTCGCTGATTTCAGGAAATATTAGAATTTTATCTGGCCGTCATTAGCCATGGACCAAAATGCCGTATGATAGATCATTGTTACCGACTTTCAGGAGCTGAAAACCACAGGGAATGAAGACAGAAAGGACGTGTCATGTGGTTACTCAAGGACAGGTAATTCAAGTCAGGCACAGCCAGGCGAAATACTTAACATACGGTGTCCAAAGTTGTAAAGCGGAGTAGTTTTAGTTCCAAACACTTTCGATTTGGTTTTTGATCTCATAATAGAGAGGCATGAAGATAACCGAGTAGTACAAAATGTTGCAAAAATATAATCAAGCGCATGGTCCTCAGATTTTAGGGGCAGGTGCTTCTCGATTTGAATAAGTATAACTGAATTGAATGTTATCGTGATCTCTACGAACACAAAAAGGAGAGAACAAACATGACGGTTTATGGAATTCAGAACGAGAATCTGAGAAAATTAAGAAGTGGCGTGTTCAACGCAGATGCCGCTGTCACTAACGATAATTAACTTTTTGATGTATATAAAACAAAATATGCCATTCGATTGACCCATCCCTTCATAACAGGTCATGGAGTTACATATTCGGCGGCGTTAGGTAGTCACATCGAATGGGAAATTACTTTGGCACCTGCCACCCAATTACTTGTCAGTAATCATCTTACTTCACCCAAATACAAATTGACAAACATTCAGATGAAATATGAAACTATTAAGGATGAAACCCTCGCTAGAGATACAGCCGGGTATAACAACAATGGTAAAAGTTTTCTCTATGAATATGTGGATAACTTTAGAACAATCCCATTCAATGAATTGGACACCATTATAAATGAAAATATTAATACGCCACGTCGTAGCATGAGAGGTATATTAATACTCTTCACTTAAGATCAGAATCAGTCAGAACTAAATAGCGAACTTTTCATAAATCCATCCATTGAATCCTGTTTTTGTAACGATCGAGGGTATTGCAAATAAAATTTACGCACAGAAGATGTTACCAAGACATCTTTTGACAGAAACACGACGGTATTTTGCGGAAGATAAAAACTAGTGTGAAATTGACATGGATGAAGTCGGTTATTTAAAGAATAATTTCTGTCTGTTTATTGATCTGTGTAGTTTTAAAGATAGTGAATTTCATGGAAATGGTTTAAGAGTAATTAATACAAAGGATGATGTGCAACTTGAAATTAGGAAAAAAGATACATCAGTGAAGGGTGCTGGCGCTGAAGCTAACGATGATAAATATTTGCTCAGGTTTTTGTTATCAGCAATGTAGTGCTCTCTGTTTAGAATAGTAGATTAAAGTCTATACTATTTTAGACTCCATGGGAACAGTTCCATGCATGTCTACGTGAGGTCCCTACGGAGTCACCCTTACTTGCACAATCCGCTTATGCTTAAGCACTGTCTATGACACACTGCGTACGCTTGTGCAATCGGCTTACACATTAAGGTGGGTATTTGAGGGTGGAGGAGGGTGGAGAAAAAAACTTATCCCAGCATCCAAATATTACTTACTACTATTACTCATGCTGCTATATCATCAACTATTTGCCAACAACTCCACACCAACAACCAATTACCTGACCTAGCCTCACATTGGAGAAGCTACAGTGTCATTAACGGTATTTTAATTATTGTTGTGTTTATTGTATTTTTGCTGATAATGTGATGACTTCTTGCCTATCATCTAGAGGGATGTACCAAAGATGCACTCGTCCATAAGAACGGGGTTCAATCTAAATTAAAAACTAAAGATTTTGTACACTAATTTTTTAAATCAGTAAACATTACAGATTACATGTTTTGACACTGCATATATTACTGTTATGTGTGATGTGTGATGACTTCTTGCCTATCATGTAGGGGATCTTATAGTATGAAACACCTATACACAACACAAATAAAGTCGTACACAAATGAATCAAATGTTATATTCAGAAAGAGATTATTATTAGACGCCTAAAAATCATTAACGGTTGTCATATATACTGAAATCACAAAATGATCATAATTGCATGACTTTCTTACATCTTGATAAAAAGCGCACATCAACATATACGAATTTTAAGATAGCGACTCAGGTTCATTGTCACTTATTTTAAATCCTCATTTTCACAAAGAAGAAGTTGTCACACACCCGACATGTGGTACTTTTTTTATCTGCTCGGTCACCGAAGAGTTCAGAAAATTTGTTAGTTTTTCAAAAACAGTGTGCATACGGCTGTTTTACTCAAAAACACGTGTCTTTTAGTTTTTTTACTCACAAAAGTGTAAGTACAAATCTCCAATCAGCCTTGGTGATCTGTTTACGGCAATCGACGGCTGAGTATACTGGACAAAAAAACCGTGTCCCGGATTTTTAAAATTCGCTTTTGTTTTCGCACAATGCGGCTTCAAAGTGTCAACTTGACGTTTTTTGCATAAATTATCGGCCTTTGTTCACGTTTGTCAGGATATCTTCACTTCCAGGCCTTTTATCGGAAATCTGAGACACAGTCTTTCAGAGATATTCATTCACTGTCCACAGGTGAAAAATCAGGCTAATCTGTCTAGGCGCCGCCGACTTATACTTATTTGAATAATGTGCGCACTGCCAAAAACGGAACTGAGAAAATCGACGATTTGTGTAAACGACTTATGCGTCACACATTGTGGCCAAGAAGTCCGAGTCGCGCACCATTTTCTGCGAATTTTCTTACACCATGACTAAGTTGAAATATTAAGAGTAAGTTTTGGGAATTTAGAATATGTTTAGGATTGCAGATCGTGTGAAAATAGAAAGAAATTATACACTGAACTGGCAAATGCTTAGTGCCAGCAGTTGGTGGTATTTACACAACAAACACGGAGGGGTAATTAGCGATTTAATCCATTTTTGGAACGTTTAACTAGTAGATTAACTGTATACTGTTGTCTCAACGGTTACAATCTGGTTACCAGTGTTCACAGTCAAGACGAACTGAGACGTCGAAACTTGTGTAAAAAAGTCTATCCGATCGAGACCTGTGTGCTGTTGTCGCGCGATCGCGTCGGGCATTCACTTGTTCTTGACTCAAGTTGTCTACTTCCTGTCTCGCGATCGGCAATTTAAGCATGTTCTTTGTGAAAAATGTTTGTCAAGTTCATGTTAGCGCCGACACTGTGCGAACGGGACGTCAGTTGCTAGTTTTCCTACCTCAAGATGAGACGAACACATGTAACTCTTGACAACATAAAACGTCTGTTGTATTTTCTTAGCTTTTGCACCGCATTGCAAACTTGTCGCCCTTCATTACGACGGGAGAGATTGACTCGTATTAATTTTCAAACTTTATTTATATGTGTTCTTGTACCGATTTTATCAAACTAATAATAATCGCGCCGTAGCGTAGAACAGTGCAGGCTGTCATCGACAGCGTGTTCCGAGAGACAGAGTATCGACTAGTCTACAGTGTAGTCACTCGACTTGCGCAATACCGGCGTACAAATAATTATTTCGGAGATTTTTACTTTTAATCAAACTTTTGATGACTGACCTCATATAGCAAACCGGGTGTGTTTTAAGTTCAGTGTTGAGGTCCAGCTAGCAGCTGTGGAGTCTGCGGGTAATAGATAAGTTTAGACAACACGCACACAAGAATCATTCGTGAACCTCGCTATCCACGTTTGATGTAATTTAATTTTTGGGTTATATTTAAAGAAAGAAAAGGCATGAAATAAAAAAATATTTGCATTTCGTTTCCAAAAATTAGCAGATCGGTGAACTTGCTCTTGTGAATCTGCATCATGTGTGTATGAATTTCTGCACTCGCTTGGGAAACTCCTTGACATAAATGTCGCGTGTTGTCGGGTACGGTGTTGTTCAAGGTTTCTCAGCAGACACGAAAAGGCTGCATGATAGAAAGATGAAACTTCGAGTTTAAAAATATAAAAGAACACGATACTAACACCAAGCATGTACAGCAAGAGTGATAAAATTATCGCAACTAACAGAAGTTTCATCTCGCTCAGGCTAATTTTTGGACTCGGGTATGTAATCAGCATAGCCTAATATTATTGAAAGCAGCGTGTCAAATACTTTCATAGTTGTTGAAATGAGCAAGTCTCCGTTAACGTCTGCGTCCTCGGCCAAATCTCACTCTTCACTGCATTCTTGATCGTTGTTGCAGGGAGTATGAGCCAAGGTCGGACTTTTTTACATTTAAATCGACCTTTGCGCACGTTGCCGTCTTTTTCAGGTCTGCTTTTGTGGACCTCGCTTGCTTTTTTGACGGTACTGAGCGCGAGCGCCGGCTTTGGTCTGCTCGACGTGTTTGCCGTACTGACACGCGGAGTTCAAAACGCTTAGCATTACGTTGAAGATAGCACATGCGCACTATACCGCCAAGCCTTTACATAATCTCTGCGTGTT
>LD349115.1:30883-61465 GCA_001465055.1 Ptychodera flava | reverse complement strand
TGTCTATTGACCATATGGATCATAGCACAAAATTAGTAGACATGCATATGTATGCCATAGTTCTTTATCTTTGTACCAAGTCTCAACAACATTGGTTAAGGAATATTTGCATATGATTAAGCCTCAAAAACATGAACAAATCCAAAAATGACCATTGGGCAGCGATATTGGAAAAAAATGACAATCTGGCAGCCATATTGGAACATGCCATAGTGCTTGATCTTTGTGCCAACTTTGGACAAAATGGGTGTAATGACCTTTGAATTACGATTCAAAGACATGCAAAATTCCAACAAAATGGCAGTTCTGCAGCCATATTGGATCCTATCACAAGGTTAATTGATACATGCATATGCATGCCATAGTACATGCTTTGCCTTTGTGCCAAGTTTGAACAAAATCGGTTCAAGGATGTTTGAGTTACGGTTCAAAGACATGAAAAAATCGCAAAAAATGGCCGCCTGTCAGCCATATCGGATCATTTCACAAAATAAATTGGTGTTCATATGAAGGGCTGTTTTGCTTTTGTGCCAAATTTGAACAGAATCGGTTCAAGGATGTCTGAGTTATGGTCCAAAGACGTGAAAAATCGCAACAAAATGGCCGCCTCACGCCCATATTGGATCTTATCGCAATATAATTTGATTTGCATATGTAGGCCATAGTGTTATGCCTTTGTGCCAAGTTTGAACAGAATGGGTTCGAGGATGTTTGAGTTATGGTTCAAAGACACGAAAAATCGCAAACAAAATGGCCGCCTCGCGGCCATATTGGATCGTATCACAAACTAATTTGACATGCACATGTAGGCCATAGTGTTATGCCTTTGTGCCAAGTTTGAACAGAATCTGTAGAAGGATGTCTGAGTTATGGTCCAAAGACATGAAAAATCGCAACAAAATGGCCGCCTTGCGCCCATATTGGATCATATTGCAAAATTATTTGACATGGATATGAAAGCCATAGTGTTATGCCTTTGTGCCAAGTTTGAACAGAATCTGCTCAAGGATGTCTGAGTTATGGTCCAAAGACATGAAAAATCGCAATAAAATGGCCGCCTCGCAGCCAAATTGGATCGTATCACAAAATAAATCGACGTGCATCTGTAGGTCATAGTGCTATGCCTTTGTGCTAAGTTTGAACGAAATTGGTTCAGCAGTGTCTGAGAAACTGTTGATGACGGACGGACGGACGGACGGACGGACGGATAGACGCACAGACGGGACCCAATCTATAAGTCCCCGCCGGACTTCGTCCGCGGGGACTAATAAAGTGCCTTGCTCAAGGACACAGCACCATGCCCATGCCGGGGCTCGAACTCGCCATCCTGTGATCGTGCGTCCACTGCTCTAGCCACTGGCTTAATCTCTGGTCGTTTAATTAAACCTCATGAACTTAATACATTTTCAAACTTGTCTTCTGAAAGAATTGTATTCCCTTCATTCTCTATGTTATCCCTGTTTATTTGTCTCACTTTGGCATTGAAATGCGGACGTTGATGGCTATTGCAGTGCATACCTTCAAGTGTTAATTCTCAACATAAACACAGCGGAGCTATATCGGCCGCTAGGTCGCTTGTTTGAACTTACCTGAAATTCTGTGTGAAATTTCTTGTTTTTTACCAAAAATATTGGCAGCGTGAAACAGGGGGTGCAATATGCAGTGTCAAGTATGACACAGAATGTGCAATGTGACACAGTGCAATGTGTATTGTGTAGCGTGTCACGGATGTAATGAACGGGACACAAGGTGAAATGTGTCGTGTGACAAAGAAGAAACTATGTGAAACGGAAGTTGCGATGTGCAGTGTGACACAGAAGGTGCAATGTGACACACGAGATGCAGTGTGGCACTGAGTGTGCAACGCAAAGTGCAATGTGTAGTGTGATGCAGACGGTGCAAGGTGACACAAAATGCAATGTGTGGTATTAAACAGAAGATGCAATATGCAAGAAGTTGTAATATGTAGAGTGCAATGTGACACAGAAGGTGCAATGTGACACAAGGTGCAATGTGTAGGGTGTAGTGTGACACTAGATACAATGTGTCACAGGGTGCAATTTGTAATGTGACACGCAAGCTGCGACGTGACATAAGGTGCAATGTGTAGTGCGCAGTGTGACACAGAAACTGGTGCAATGTCACACAAGGTGCAATGTGTCTGCATGTTTTCTTAGTATCATTGGGATCTAACTAAAAGAAAATCAATGAATCTAGAATCATTTGCGTATAAAAAATAGTATCGTATCAGTGAGTACTCATGATATTTTTTTATTTCTTCAGGGTAACATGGATTCCCTTATCGGACAGTGTTGGCGTTGTGGACGTGCAGGGACCGTGAAGTGTCCGCAGTGTGATTTTGGTCTGTACTGTTGTAGAAAATGTATGAAAGAAGACAAGTTTAGACATGAGGTCAGTATCATAGTAGTCTAAAATTGAGAAAAATAGTTGACTTTATGCCAAGATGTTTCTTAAAGATAGGGGACTCGATCCCAGGGATCAAGTTTATTCTGGTCCGTAAGAGGGTTGTGGAGGTACATAGCCTTTTGCATTCCATTGAAATTGTAATCCATTAAGTAAATTTCCAGGCAAGACAATCTGACGCCCGACACAGGCCTTTAAATTGTTAATCCTTCGCTGAACACCTGAAGGAGGCCATTGTTTGATGTGCGAAGGCTGAAGAAAAGCTTTATCTTAAGCTTCAATCCTTACCATGACGGTAAATTAGAAATACAATATGTATGTCCTGTTTGTAAGATTACACAAACATTAATTTAATGTATTTGAAATCTCTGCCCAGCATAAGCAAAAGTAGATTGGTCCTTAATGAATGATTGGTACTGAGATTGAGCAGAACACCTTCATGGCGAGTAGGAACGACCATAACAACTTTAGAGTTGATGGTTTGAATTGAGGCTGCTGCACAAAAAGAATGATAAAAGGCAGTTGCATTGCTTTTGAAATTATATACATGACAGAAAGTTCAAAAAGTGAGGAATTCTGGCAAAAAATGAGCTCTACAAACTCCACAAATGTGTCACACATTTTAAAACCAACCACTGCATACATCCTAAGTTTCGACCACCTCTCACACCATCTAATGTTCTATCCTTAGCCTTTCTTTGTGAAGTGGCGTAGTATAGCTATCACTACTCTATTGATTGATTGAAAGTCAAAACGATGCGTTGTGAAACTCGTGGGAAATGAGAGCATTTGTGAAAGATTTAGTCTGTCTTGAAAGATTGAAAAGACAGAGTGGTTAACGCGATATGCTGTGGTATCAACTTTTGGGTGTGTCATTGACTTGGTTCAAGTCACTGTCATTTGTGAACTTTTTAGTTGTGCGAACACAATGATTTGTTTTCTCACGAAACGCATGAGAGGGTCGAAAGTGATATGTGAGTGAACGTGGTACAGGCACAGACAAATAGAGAGACAGACTAGCAACGGGTATGTTCATGGTGTGAGGCGGTTACGTAAGCCCTCGATGTACGCCTCGTCTCAGGTAGCTCTCGCGTCTCATTTCCGAAGAGTGCCGAACATGCACCCTTCGGTAGTTTCCGGATTTCCGGATTTTCGTGTGTTTGAACCAAATTTGAAAGTCTTTTATCGATACTGTCTGGTTTTACTCAATGGTAAACGGTCAGTCATATCGTCTTTTTCAAGTTATACATGGAATGACGTGTTAATGAAACTGCTGGCGTGTTATGTTTTGATTGGCGTGAAGCAGTGTTTCTGCCTTGAGAGCTCACAAAGTAAGTATGGTTGCTACGCGACTGGCAGCACGATGCCATCTCGTCGTACGTTTCGCATGATCTCGAGCTAATATTATATAGGGCTCAGCCCTTGGTGTCGCGCCAGGGGTTAAGATTGGCAATGTTATTTGTATTGATTCATGATAAAATATAATTAATTGTTACTTCATATGACAACTATGCCCAGTTTCCCTCTGATGAAAGCAGTTCACGTACGTACACGACGTCAAACCCTGCAGCAGTGCAGGAATAGATTTTCTGTAATGTGTAATAATGTTGGACAAAAATTGGCAATTTTTACCATGATAACAGCCTATTGTGTTAAACAAGGGACGTATTATGCCATCGTTACCATTGCGATGGTAGCCGCACTGCCCACCTTCCACTTGCAAGCTGAAAACTAGAGCGTTCCGTCTAAAAACTGGCAATTTTTGAATCTAGTTATTGATACAGGGGGCGCTTTTCTAAAATTCAATCCCAGCATTCTATGCGTATGCCCCCCCCCCGTTCATATGCACGACAGTTTTCTCCCATTTTCTACTTTTTACGTGTGATATTAACGATATTTTGTAACAGCGACAAGGTGGATAATAACACTAACTGGCTAAAAAAAGATATATTTTATAAATGGCATGTTATAAAATAATAATTTGCACGTTTTGTATTTGTTTATTTACGAGTACTCAAAAAAACATGGCGGCGCCCATGAAGGTAGGGTACTTCCGGTTAGTCGCATAGTATATTATGAATAGGCGCATGCGTAGTCAGTAAGCCGCTGGCGCGACTATTATCAACCACAAACAAAGTCTTCAAAAAGTCTAACACCTTTGAAGCTCATTTTTAATATGAAAAGGCCATAGTCTACCGAGACGACCATGAAATAAAAGACATGTTGCTTTGCTAGTCTGTCATCTATTTGTCTGTGACAGAGGGGAGTTTCTCAAAGGGACTGGTCAGTTCTTCCGCCGGGGGGGGGGGTAAGGAGGATAATGTTTTGCAGACATCCATTGCAACTTTCGAATAGAGGGTGACCCCGAGAAAGAGCAAAAACTAAAGGTAAAATCTAATATATATATATATATATATATATATATATATATATATATATATATATTATATATCAAAAGGTGAAATGTAAATTATGCATATAGTTATATAGAAGTATTTTCAACATTCAGTCATACTGTTTTTGTCAAATTGTTGACATGTCAGTTGTAGTATAGGAATTTGGATAAGCTGCGAATGTATTTCATACTTTCTATGCATAAGATGTCCAGAACTGTTGTATGCTAATGGTGCCAATCAGCAATATCAAAGAGAGAACAACAGTACATCAAAAATTTCAGTGGGTTAATAGACTATTGCCAGCCGTCATGTCAAGTGTCTATAAACCCATGCTCCGCTAACTGAAAGTCTGGTTTTTCTCATTTGTGGGTAAAGCTTAGCATATTTAAGGGACAGGTGGCTGTATCTTTTGACAATTTTTCATGATTTTTTTTTCTGTATATTAAGAACATAAATGCCCAGACTCCAGTTTGTCAACAAAGCATATATATGTATAAAATAGACATTTATGTCTAATATTGCCAATACCTAAATTTTGGTCTGGTCTGAAAACTCAGTTTTGCCTATTTATATGCAGGCTATTTCAACAAGTGTAACACTGGGCATTGCAAGGTACCTTTAACCCTTTCACCATCATTTCACCAAATTGGAGTAAACAGATTCAGAGAGTACCGGATGACACTGTAGTTGATATTAAAGAACAAAAGTAAAAAAGAAGCTAAATTGTATTTGTCATAAATTATAGCTACAATTCCGTAAAGAAACACTAAATTTAACTTTGTGTTATGATTAAAAGTTTAGGCATAAAACTTTATAGTCAGTGACAATGAAAAATGTCAGTTCTCTGAAACCATACTTAAATAGTAGTCCTTGTACCAGTTTCCAAGGTATTGGATATGAATTTGGTTTTCTCTGTTACCTTTTAATGACAGGTTCAGAAATTTTATAAAGGAAACTATCCCTACCAGCCATTACTCTGTTAGTATTGCAAAGTGCAAACATGCATATACCAAAACAATGGACAGGAGCAAAGAAAAATGTTTTTTTTTTTGTTTGGTTCCAATTTTATCTTCTGATATGCTCTGGAGAGTTATTTTCATAGATTGCAGCCAAATCTGATATGCAGAGTGTCTGAGAGAACCTTTCCTTTTATGCCTGAAACCATAAAAGCACAGCTAATGATGACAAAAACTGTCGTTTGTTAACTGAACTATCATGTTACTCATAAACAACACATTTTATTTTAGAAAACCTGTCACAGGAAGAAATGAAAATAAAAATATCTTGTCATTTTTTCCTTCTAAAATATGTCACTGTATCAGTGTATTTTGAAATATGACTGCATGTTGCTTTTCATACTTTTCATACTGAGTGCTCATAGAAAAAACAGTAGGCAATACAATACAATACAATACTTTATTAATCTCCTTGGAGAATTTACAATGTCTGCTTTAAAACAATCAGGCAATAGACATAAAACAGTTAAGTGCGTACACACGCAAACATAAAAACGGGACGAAAATAAAGTTGCTTAAAGATCTGTTCCGCTTGATTTAAAATTGTCCTTTTGGTATAAAGAATACTCAAAACGCATTGTGTATGGAAAGGGCATTCTTAATCTACCACTTCTTTCAATACGATGACTATCAAAGTCCTTGTACAAAGGATGTGTCGCATCACTGAGGATGGCAGTTTGTCTGTCTGTATAAGTTTCATCAAAGGAGCATAATTTCCGCCCAACCCCTTTACTAACTTTTTAAATCACCTTTTCCAATCTAGTTTTCTCCTGGACAGAGATGTTACCATCCTAACAAACAGCTCCAAACACTAAAACACTTTGTACAGTAGACGAATAAAAAGTGTACAAAATATTAGGATTTACTTAAAAGACTGTAACTTATACAAGCAATACAGACGTGGCTGAGCTTTTTTAATGACATGGGAAGTATGTTCCTTCCAATTTAACTTATTGTCCAAATTTTGACCAAGATATTTATAAGTATAAGTACACACTCTGTCGACTGTTTTCCCCTCAATGCACACTGGTTGTGGCTCATCGTGCCTACGACTAAAATCAATTACAATCTCTTTAGTTTTATTAACATTTAGTTGTAGAAAATTTTGATAACTCCATTTCACAAAATTATCAAATTTACACCTGTAATAACTATCATCATTATCGGATATACAGCCAACTAAGCTTGTGTCATTAGGGAATTCGAAAAATGGGCACGAGTCATGACAATGTCTCGCGTCTTCTGTATAAAGAGATTTGATGCTGGTATGATGCTTTGCATAACGTACGTTGAATTTGAAAACATCAAGATATAACTGATATATATCCCTGATATAGTAAAGTTACGTACCCGAAGGGCGCTCTGAAAACTACAACTGAATGATACAATTTGTGGCAGGTACGATGCATTTTAAGCGAGAACGAGCTGGTGTCTTAATTCAAAAACACACTGGACCCCATCCGCATTTCAAAAAGATGGTGACCTCATCACCAAAGTCGAAACAAGGGTGACCCCAACGAATCCACTGCACCCATACTGAATAAACTGACCAGTCCCTAATCCGGAAAGAAATTTACTCACTACTGCGCAGACTCAAAGGTATCTTTTGCAAATGATTTTATTTTTTCAAAATGCAGCGACTTGAACCAAGGCTAGGTAAATCAGGGATCGCTGAGAATGTTTTTGAATTTTAAGTGGGCTACTGATTTCATACACTTTGTCTTGTCTATTTCAGATCGAGTGTAGATTTGCAATGAAAGTTCATGAATGCGGGCACTGTCGCAGGAAAACATCCACAACAAAACAATGTTCTGGTTGTTTAATGGAATGGTACTGTGATAAGGACTGCCAGATGAAAGACTGGATAAAACACAAGACCAAATGTTTAGATGTACAAGATGATATTGTCCAACTGTCCCAATATCCGGACGATAGAGCCCAGCTTTCACGGGTACACTCTGTCCCAAAATATGTCGGCGTCTATTACTGGGGTAACTCACCAGCATTTGATCTGTTAAAACTACAACAGAATGAATGGAGTGGTGGCAATTACTCTGACAAATTGTCTCTTCTTCTTGCTGGTGTTGGTGACCTCAGAAACGTCATCAAGACGGTAGCCTCGCTTCCGAAAGAGTTTAAAGGTCAAGTAGAATTCACCTTAAACGACTGTGATGCTCACATACTTGCTAAGAACGTATTGTTCTTGTACATGATGTTCACCACTGATGATGTCAACTACACGTCAGACACCTTGGTTCAATTATGGTATTCATTGTGCATCACTGAAGAGCACAATCATAGTTTGGCAAACACCCTCAAAGAATTGATTGAGATTGACGAAAAAAAGTTGGCCAAAAAGACATCAGATAAGTTAAATATTTCAGAAAATAATCTTAAAGAATTGAAGTCTGTATGGACCGCTTGGTTGACGTCGTTAGAAAAGGGTGGCCCTGAGTCCCATATCCTTAATCAATTCCAGGCCATGAAAAAGATCTGCCCGGGTACCGAATCCGGATGGTCCTATCATAAAGGTGGCGTTCCTGAGCGCCATCGTGAATCACTACAAGAATGGTGGGAAACTGGTGTAATGCTGTCGTCTACCGACAGACATGTAAACCAGGTGGTTTGTCAAAATGTTACACTGTTGATAAGAAATCCTTTCCATGACAAATCGTTAATGATGCAATTGTCAGACAGTTTACTGACAATGTCTTTGGCCCAGCTCTTCATCCAGGAACCATTGATATTTACCATTGCCTCGGACATATCCCCATTCTGTGGCTGGGATTACTTGGAGGCTAGTTCTCACTGTGATGCAAACTGCGTCTCACAAATGTACAGTACATACATATCTCATGTGATGAATAGTTTCACGTGTCATTTGAAGGCTGGTCATGTGTCTTTCCGAGTTCTTCTCGGTGGTTGCTTTCAGCTGGAAGACAAGTTCGAATTGAACAAGTATGATCGTATTACCACGTCTAACCTGGCTGATTATTACGGTTTACCAACTACCCTGGAGTTTTTCAAACCATTTCTTAACAGTTCAAACTCTAAAGCAGTAATCCTCACAGAACTGATGAATTGGCTTGACTTTCTGAAGACCACAGACCCAAATCCAATCCCTCAAATCTATTTTATTGGGTCTTTCCCATTGACATCTGCCATAGCCAAGGACACGGGCGTTCCAATCAGCGATTTTGGATTCTACGCCACGACGGCTGCGTACAATGAGTATTATGACATGGTGACACCATTGATCAAGTATCTCAGAGCAGTTTTCCTGATGCACCGTATCAGGAAGTCAGGCGAACGACCTCGACGGAAGGATATCCCAAAGTTCACTGACATCTTGGAGCATAATGGACTCAAGCTGCGTGATTTCAGGCTCGAGCTGAACCGAGTAATTCCACACAAATGGAAAATGAATAAACGACGAGTTACCCAGCTAATTAGTTCCGCGAGAAATTTAGAGTGGACGTTGCTTGATGTAGAGCGTGTCGACGATGAGGACAAGTAACTATCCTCAATGCAAGCTCCGAAAGAACTAAAGTGAGACAAGCGTTTTGATAGGTTCGCTTACAACGGTGAAACCATTCATTACCTGTTTGTCCATTACTTTAGTGTACTGAGCAACCTTAATGATTGCCACTGGCAGCATAAGTTTACGACGCTACTGTAATGATATGTACGAGGACAAAATTGCGTTGAGGACTTGCAGTGTTGTCCAAAAATGCTTATAACCTTCCGTCTGTGAATATAAAACCCAACACGCAATCTAGAACAACAGTGATAGGCAACATTGTCGAAGATAAGGACGATTTAAATTTATCATGATTATAATCGGCGACTGAATGTCCTTAAAATTGTTCAGACTAAAAGAGACCATTGTGAGTGATGGCAACCATTACTTCAAGCAACCGCTTTATTACGAGATCTGACAGACATTTGTGGTTGATCTGGTAAATTTCACCAATAGCGCTCTAAGATATTAGCTTTATGTTTCTCTAAGAGATGTTAACTTTAAGGTGTCGACACAAAGTTAAATTGATATTCCAGTAAAGCTCAATATAAGACTCAATATTCAGGATTGTGAAACAGGCATAGCAAGATGCCTGAACCAGTCTGCATGAGCTATACCTCAAAATATTTCTGAAAACGGAAGACTCACTGATCACTTTGAAGCTCCTGCCAAGGGACACGTCCTTTTCATGTTTAATGATGGTTGTAAGAACTTGTTGTACTGTATTATGTGACACATTGGTCTGGAAAAAATAGTTTCATGTAAGAAGAATAGTTGCTACTTTTTAAGCTGTATCTTTTGTGGATTTCAAGTATTTTGTTCTGACTGTAAATTAAGAGCTTTTTCTTGTTTCACTCCTAAAATAATTTCAAGAAGGAAGAAGAAAGTATTCATGTGGCTCACTCTTTAATCAATCTTAAAATTCAGAATGGCGATTGCAATTGATTATATAAGCATTTCACAAGCTTATTACGATGTTATATTGAATCATTATGCCGATTATCTTAAGAAAGCGTTTGCATAAATGTCCGTTTAATGTCATGATTTGTGTAATATTCGATGCTTTGGTACCTTTAGGTAAATTTTTTCATTGAAAATTTAAATGAACAAAAGAGTTTCGTTAAATTCAAATTACGAAATCATTGCAAATATTATGCAATATAAATTAATAATAAGCTGATGCGAAAATGCTAGACGACTTTCATAAGTGTGATATCATAGTATCTTAAACGTCATAGCATGTTTCATCAACTTTGGTAGTCTATCCGGAGATATATTCCTAATTAGTGAAGTCTGTTTAACGTGCAAATGAGTTATATATTGTCGTATTTTCAATCTAGACAGCAAATTTTGACAACTTTCGTTGAGTCAATCCAGATATATATCCTAAATTAGGCAAATTAGTTAAATATACAAAATAGTAATTAGCTGATGTAAATTGACTTTCATTACCGTTGTATTATAGTATTTTAATGTACGTAGTAAGGTTCATCAACTTTGGTCAAGGCTGGTAAGATAATATATTCCCAATGAGGAAACTTCGTTTTATGTGTAAATTAGTAAGAAAAATGCAATGTGACTTTCATTTCTTCATCAAATTCGGTCAATCAGATGAGCTTTACCATGTCCATAAAATCTTTAAATGACATTGAAATATGTCATATGGTTCCCTGAGTAACATCTGTAAAAACGATTCATCGAATATTATACTGTCATTCTGAGAATATCTGATTTCGGAAGATGTTATTATGCAAATTAGTATTAATTATGCAAGCAACATCCACTGAAAAGCTAATAACTTCTGGCCAGCTTTGAATCCTATCTGATAAGCTGTTCTTGACATGTCGCCCCATCAGATAGACAGATACAAAGACACACAGACAGACATCAGGACCACATTAGTTCACGTTTATGAACAGTGAGTTAATAATGATGATCGTTTCAATTTGTGGTCAGTTTTTGTTTTCACGAGCCTCCACTTTGTCATTCCTACATTATTCAATAAAGACCTGGTGTATCATTGCCACATTTGCCGACAACAGGAGAGAACAGTGGTCATGAATCACCTTCGAAATATCCTCCCCATGGTGTAACGCCTTCCCCATCCCCTCCCGGATGATTTCGGATGTTGGAAGTTGACCTATGGTAATTAAGTCGATCAATTGTAAAAATTGCCAGCAGACCACTAAGCTGTGATCACTAAACCTGTTGACACTCTAAATTTTGAAGTAACCGTTTGTCTTGCGTTGTATTGTTTTATATGTGTTAAGCGTAATAAGAAATGACACCAGGTTGACCTTGACTCAAACTTCAAGTTGAAAGATCATCTCATCCTATTTTGACAATCTTTCATGTCCTTCAATTTGACGTATTTGTTTTTAATTAAAGCTTTATGCTAAGTCATCTACTGATTATAATATGTAGATTTTTAAAACTACTTAACATGTACACGTTCTAGAAGATGCAGAACACAGCTGAGAGAAGAGAAGAGCACGGCTGAGTTGAAAGTTTCTGATTTAGAAATTGAGTCTTTACCGTTGCTGTTTAATAATAAAGATTTGAAGTGGTGCTTACAAGCGACAACTTTGTTGTCAACTTAATTTACTGAAACCATTATGATCCCAGACCGGTACCTCAACTCAGACACCGTAAAAGAAGAGACGTAACAGCTCCATTGAACACATGGTGGAGAATCTGGGTATCCAAGGGACCAAAAGAAGATGTAACGGTAAGCCAAAGCGATAACGACCAGCATGGCAAACTAAAAAAAATGGAATTTTCCAGAGAACGGGAAGTGATGCAGAACTGCATGCAGATGGCTATCACACGGGAAATAGACGCACGCACAGAAAGGGGTGTATTCTGGTATGAGTATATCAACAAACAAGGGTCAAACGAGTCAGTATGCATGTTTTATAAACAGAATCATCCGACTGAAAGCGGTAATGGCAGTTCTTTGACGTATGATGTTTCTATTAGCTGCATAGCTAATATTGATAGAAACTACTGAACTTACAATAAAACAAGTCAACACTGATGACACAGTCCCCACTTGTTAATGGGTACGTTGATTACAAGTCCTAGGAGAGTTAGAGTCCTGTTCATAAATTGGGTCTGTGATTAAAAATAAGTTCAATGCTGGTGAAAACGTAAAGCAAATGTGGGCTGCCACCCTAATTACAAAATGTCATTAAATAAGTCAATTAGTAATTAATCGACAGGATGTTGCCAAACATTTTTGCATTCCATTATAACACTAACTGATTATCACGTATACCACATTTCATAAACAATACCGCCAAGTGTCAATGGATTGAATTACAACACTGTGAGATCAACATCTGTACAAAGTTTTATCCAATTGGATGAAGTGTTTCTGGACATATCACTTTTAATTGGGAAAGTTCATCGCATATGTATATTCAATATTAATTAACATGACACTGCATAGTGTCTTTATTCAGTTTTAAAGCAATGGGAGCTCAACATCTGTACCAAGTTACAGCTACTTATCAATGCACGCCATTACACCACCAAAAGATCGATATCTGTACCATGTTTTATCAAATTTTATACAGCATTTCATACAGACATATCATACTAGCTATGAAAGTTCATCAAATATGCAAATTAGCAATCAATTGACATAATACTGCTTAATGTCTTCGCACAATATTACAGTACTAAAGGATCAATATTTGTACCAAATTTCATAAAATGTGATGCAGTATTTCCGGACATAGTCCACTAATTAGGAAAGTTCATTAAATATGCAAATTAACAATAATTTCAATGACACAAATGTCTCCATTCAAATGTTAAATCAATGTGAGTTCAACATCTGTACCAAGTTTCATGAAATTTGATGAATAATTTCTTGACATATCAGCCGAATTACGAAAATTCATTAAATATGCAAATCAGCAGTTAATTGACATAATACTGCTACATATCAATGCATGCCATTACACCACCAAATGATCAACATCTGAGCCACGTTTCATCCAATTTGACGCAACATTTCTGGGCATATCACACTAATTACAAAAATTCATAAAATATGCAAATTAGCAATAAATTGACATGATACTGTTTGTCTTCACACAGTATTACAGTACTGAGATATCAACATCTTTACCATGTTTCATCAAATCTAATGCAGTGCTTCTGGAGAAAGCCTACAAATTAGGAAAGTTCATTAAATATGCAAATTAGCAATAATTCGTATTATCCTGTTAAGTGTCTTTGTAAACTTAAATGAGACTATGTGCTAAATATCTGTACCAAGTTTCATCAAATTTGCTCCAGATCATCCTAATTACAAAACTTCATCAAATATGCAAATTAACAATTAATTTATGCAATACTGACATATCTCATTGCGTGTTATCAGAGCTCTGTGAGACGACCATCTTTACAAAGTTTCATCAAATTCATTGCAGTCGCTCAGAAACACAGGCAGCTCTTTTTCATAAAGACATAGTCAATGAAATAGTCTCCGCTTTATTAATAAAATGGCCGTCACACAGCCATATTTGATCTGACCACGAAAATAACTGACGTGCTAATATGATTTAAGGAGTGATCCTTGTACCAAGTTCGAATGAAATCGCTCCAGGCATCTCTACGCATGGACATACGCACGCACGCTCGGACATGACCAAACCTATGTCTCCCTGGACGGTGTCCGTGGGGACGAACCAAATCAGTATCAAAAGACAACTACATTGACCTTATGGAACAGAAAACTGGAAAACTCGTTCGTCAATCATTAGCGTCATGACTTTCAATGATGTAAACTGCAGAGGAATGGAATTTGCACTACCATCATGCAAAACTTAATGGCTCATCGATATTGACGAGTGGAAATTGAAGGCCGTGTACACCACATCGCGTGGAAGCCAAATGGGCTGGAACATTTCATTTATACTCGCTGTGCGCCAAGCTACGGTATTTGAGTAAATATAATGTTCGAAACATGTCAAAATCAGAAACATTTAGTCACAACTGGTACACATATACAGGGCTCAAAATTAGCGGTAGTCCCGCGTCCACAGACTACCAACTTTTCCCTGGGGCTACCAAAACCCATGGAATGGTAGCCCACATGGACTACCTGGGACATGAAATTACTTAGTGGATGACATGAAGTTGATCGCTGTGAGATGACCGACGCTTAAACAGTCAACACAGTTGGACACAGAAAGACCAGACTACAACTTCGTTATGAAAATTGAGAGGCGACAGTGCAGTCGACTTTGTTGCGACAAACGTTCAATAAAATATCACTATCTGAACTGGTGTACTTGGATGACAGGCTCGGGAAATGATGGCCATGAAAATTCATTCAATGTATCAATCACAGCTGTCGAGCTATCCACAAATTACGCTTTCCGAAGTGTGCGAGATCATGCCATGATAGTGTACTATAGTGGAGAAATATAGCGAAAATTGCCACGAAAGTAATTGGAACATGACTGTACCAAGTTGTCATCCTGAAATTCATAGCCAATCTATTTTTATGTTATGTTTACACGTGCTGACTGAAAAGTCATTGTAATTGCGAACATCAAAATTTGTATGTGTGAATAGGTCGTCAAACTTTGAGGCGTCAACGTTGTCCACTACACATGCTATACCGTTCTCCTAAGGCTATGGTCTGCAGATATTGATGTCAAATGACTAGAAAATTTAATAGAATCAAGAAAAATTAAAGCTGCAAGCAGCGTTGGCGGGGCCCAAGTGATTAACATGGTTTTCATTTCTTGTGCTAAAGATATTATGTGCTTGAAAAAGTCTTCAAGTTCTTGTACAGAAGATTTTGAACATCATTTCAGAGTTACCATAGATTTCATTGGTAATCGTACGTTTTATGCAATATTCAATATCACGACCAAACCGTGTAACCGATTGTCTTTCACAAACTTGAAAGAGATCACTCTAAGGATGACATGAGTAAAATTTCAGCTCAATCGGTGTTTTAGTTTTGGAAAAGAAGATTTTTGGAGATTAAATTTGTATTTTTTGCAATATCCAAGATGGCCGCCAAACCATGTGACCGATCCAAATTGCTGTCGCAAACTTGAAAGACCTCACTTGAAAGATGATACATGTGAAATTTCAGTTCAATCCATGAATTGGTTCTAGAGAAGAAGATTTTTAAAGATTAAATTGCGCATTTTGCAAAATCCAATATGGCAGCCAAACCATGTGACCGATTGAAATGCTTTTAACAAACTTGAAAGAGATCATACTTAAAAAGATACGAGTAAAATTTCCGCTCAATCTGTGTGTTGGTTCTGGAGGAGAAGAATTTTGAAGATTAAATTGCGATTTTTGCAGAATCCAAGATGGCAGCCAAATCACGTGACAGAACAGCATGGCGTTTACAAACTTGAAAGACATAAATCTAAGGAAGACATCTGTAAAATTTCAGCCTAATCGGTGCGTTAGTTTTGAAGAAGAAGATTTTTGAAAATTAAATTGGTATTTTTCAAAAATCCAATATGGCGGCCAAATCACGTGACTGATCCAAATGTCTTTTGCAAACTTGAAAGAGATCACTCTAAGGGAGACATGTGTAAAATTTCAGCCTTATCAGTGTTTTGGTTCTGTAGAAGAAGATTTTTGAAGATTAAATTGCGATTTTTGCAATATCAAATATGGCGGCCAAATCACGTGACCGATCGTAATGTCTTTTGTAAACTTGAAAGAGATCACTCTAAGGATGACATGAGTAAAATTTCAGCTCAAAGGGTGTTTTGGTTCTTGAGAAGAAGATTTTTAAAGATTAAAAGGGTATTTTTCGAAAATCCAATATGGCGGCCAAATCACGTGACCGATCGAATCTCTTTTGCAAACTTGAAAGAGATCACTCTAAGGATGACATGAGTAAAATATCAGCTCAAAGGGTGTTTTGGTTCTTGAGAAGAAGATTTTTAAAGATTAAAAGGGTATTTTTCGAAAATCCAATATGGCCGCCAAAGTCACGTGACCGCACGCGATTTTATTTACAAAATCTGAAGACCTTAGGTCATGCTTGCTATATAAAAAAATTCAAATTGACCAGACCCCTAGATCATCAGTAGAAGCCGTTTTTAGGTTTTTGGAAAATCCAATATGGCCGCCAGGTCACGTGACCAATCGAAATTTGCATACCCAGGTGCACGAGATCTCATAGGTACCTATTAGCCCTGCAAGTTTTAGAAGGTTGCGGTAAGCGGTGATTGAGTTCTAGGTCGACAAAAAATGAGCGGAAGAACCAGAAGAAGAATATTGAACTCCTACGAAACCAATAGGGGCCCAGCCGGTAGGCTTGGGCCCCTAATAAATATTTCATTGTCTAGATATAAATAAAAAAATCGTTTACAAAAAATTCTTCATTCATGCATGGACTACCAGACCTTGTCACTGGGCTACCAATTTCAGAAAATGGTAGCCCAATTGGACTACCAGGGAAAAAAGTTAATTTCGAGCCCTGATATACAGGTATTTAGTTTATGCAGGACAGTCGAATATAAAAGAGGAACTATATAAATATGTTTATTTACAAACAACATGTTTGTGGGAACAGCCTGGCAGTTTGCTCACATTGTCGTGAAGTGGCGAATACAAGCGTCAACTTCGGCAATTTACCTTTTTGTAAATGATTTGTTAAAAGACAAAAATAGCTGTCTCACTAGGGTATGTCATTTAGGTACTACGAGGTGCAAGGTACTTGTACTGCTTATCAGACACACCAGTGACAAGTAAAGCAGCGCATTTGTTTCGCAGTCCTTTTTTGTTTGTTCGCGATTGAAATTATACCTCGTGAAAGTATAAACCACCAAGATATTTTTGTCTTCATTGGAACCAGTTTCTTTTGTATTCAAGGTAGGTTCAAGGTTTTTCTTATGGCGCATTTCTTTTCTGTGACCGTGACTAACTACTATAACGGTCGATCAAAGTATTTAAAGACAATAGTGGCCATGGACCAATTAGTAATCGTGAAAATTTAGAGGGTGTTTTCCCCGCTCTTGGTAACAGTACCTTAGACAGTGCTTTTAACTTTGTGTTAAATCTGTGTTTGGCTTTACAAGGTTTACAAGTTTGACTTTCATAATTTACTTTGAACTATTTGGGTACGAACTGTCATGCAGTCAAAGGTCAGAGGTATGATGCAATACGACAAAGACAGTTCTTCATTCTCTCTTCATTAGCAAATTGTTATAGTAATATCTTCCATTTCGATAGACAAGAATTTTTTACACTTGAAAAACATCAAAACATAACAAAGAAACATCTTTCAATTTATTTTCTCAGAAATGTGACGTTATTGAAGGAGCAAAGGTTGATGAACAGACCATTAAAGTCTGTTCTTTGTAAGGGCGATAGGAAAACCATATGTTAATGGGCAATTTTATCACATACCATCCGTGCAAATGAAAAATGAATCCACATTTATGCTGTAGGTCACAGGTTGCAATAGACCGTTTCCTCATTCAACCGGAAGTTACGTTAGCATATCATCAGCATGGGTAATTTGACCTCATTCCGCGGCAGAAGTGATGCAATACGACAAAGACAGTTCTTCCTTCTCTCTTGATTAGCAAATTGTTATAGTAATATCTTCTATTTCGATAGACGAGAATTTTTTACACATGAAAAACGTCAAAACATTACAAAGAAACATCTTTCAATTTATTTTCTCAGAAATGTGACGTTATTGAAGGAACAAAGGTTGATGAACAGACCATTAACGCCTGTTATTTGTAAGGGCGATAGAAAACCATACGTTAATGGGCAATTTTATCACATACCAACCATGTAAATGATTAAATGAATCCAAATTTATGCTGTAGATCACAGGTTGCAATAGACCGTTTCCTCATTGAACCGGAAGTTACATTAGCATATCATTAGCATGGGTAATTTGACCTCATTACGCGGCTGGTGTCGCCCTGACAGCGTTAACATTAGGACCCCCAAACAAAAATAAATTGTGCTGTTCCGATAACATGGTTTTCAAAAATAGTGTAGGTAGGTCGGCAGGAAATTTTTTCCAAAATATTTTTACTTTTAAATAATAGTGTTTTTTTTTTTCAGGGGTTCAGGGCTATCAAACACTGGTCAAAACATTTCTAGAAAAATGTTTCATACATACAAAAGGAAACAAACATAAAAGACATTCTCGTTCAAGCGAAAATCAAATGCCATGTAACGAACGCGTGATTTTACGGGTCTTTTCTTTCTTTTTACTTCCGTGTTTACGTAGCTCTAAAAAGTTTAGGGTCGGCAGGTAAAAATAGGGTAGGTCGTGTTATCAGGACAGTACAATTTTTTTGTTCGGCCTCACCCACTGAGGTGTGATAACATGAGAGAAATCGGCGTTCTTCAGAAGAAAACTGTAAGAAAATCAAGAAAATCCTTAAATCTAAAGTCTTAAGGTCGACGGCAACAAACGTGACCTCATCGCGAGGGTATTATAGGCCATAGGTGAGACATCGGCAGTAGGATCGGACGTGCGATCAGCATCAGCTTCGGAAGAAGAAGGTCATGAAGCAGAAAGAAATTTAGTATTGAACATCTAGCCGCATGTTGTTGCTGGCCAAGCCATGGTTTTCCTAAAACATTTCTGGAAATACAAAATAAATTCTCAGTCTGACTGATGTTTTTAAAATTCCGAACCGCATGAAGTCAAGCCGTTTCGTCCGTAAAGGACTAGCTCATGTGGCCATGTTCGAGCTGTCATGATAAATACCTGTACTATAGCCACTATGTTTGGATGTTTTCTATTGGCGTTAAATTTTAAATGTCGAGTTCTGGTAATCATTGACACGGTGTTTTAAAACCAAGTCGACATCTAATATGGCTACAGCTGGGAGGTTCTCTTTGAGTTTTTCACGGTTTTCCTACCACAGAAAAGATTGATTGCCATGGACTGCAGCTAAGAGCCAGTTGTGGTGCCAGCAAGACGGGAACGGACGGTTGAAATTGGTTATTGCTTGTTACAAATAGGCACTCAAAAATAAACCCATTTTAGACCTTGGTTTAAAGTTCAATCAAGACCCAAATTTTAGACCAAGTTGCCGAAATACCCAACCCGGGCGGCACGTACGTATACACACTGGCAAGTAAAGGGAGTGCCCCCGGGCATAGTTGATAGTTATAAGGCCTGTAAAATGGAAAGGAGTGATGTTCAGAAAATTGATGAAGCTTCTGTACGTTACACAGGTTACTTCTATTAAAGACTAACTGATGACAAGGAAAGAAAACAGCTGTAAAATGTCATTGGGAACTGTCAATGAATCATTTTATCAGCGGCTAGGGGTTAGCTCAGCTCCGGTCGCGTACCGACGGTTGTGATGCAGTTGGACAGCCAAACTTACTACAACAGTTCAATCAAACTCAAACTGAAACTTAAAATGTGAAAACGTTATATCTGAATTTTTATCAGACTTTAAAGCATTTGTTATGCCAAAATACGCATATCATCAGGGGTGCCATGTAGTCATCAAAGTGAAGCAGACACGATGCAGATCACATGATCGACCGCTTTGATTTTGTCAGAAATTAGAACTGGTATTTTTGCGAGCTGGACGACGTAAACTTTACAGAATTAGTGTGATGACCTTCACGCTTGTCGGAGAGGGCTAGTATTTAATGAAACGGCAAAGTCGTCCAGAAATACAGAAGTAGACTTTGCAAAAATTAACCATGTCGATGAAGTTTCAGAGGCTCGACTTTGACTGCAGCGGAACCAGGTCAAACTGCCGACGTGCATATAATTACGGACGTGCAAGCAAACTTCCGGTGACATTGAGGAGAGGGTTTATTTTTGTGAATAATTGTAAATTAAATGTAATCACAGTACAGTGGAAGCAGCTACCGTACACAATTACGTTTTTACTGTGACTGCATTTGCTTTACCATGCATGAAAACAGGAGAGCAATGTAAAGTAACAATCACTTCAAAAATAACCTTGATTCATTTCTCTCTGATCGCAGAAATCCTATCAGAATTGGCCGACAGCATACATACTTAAATCATCATATTTTAAGTATGTGCGAATTTGTCACGCACAGTTGCAAACGCTAAGTATTACACCGACATCAAACGCGAATGTCATTGACCTCTTCAATGCTTGCATACAACTGTTAAGCGATTTTGATTAAATGACAAAAACTTGTCATCTGGAGAGCAATGTAAATTGTTATTGATCTTTTTTTCATCCATCTTGATTGAAATACTCGTCCTCAACGAAATGCTTGTAGGTTAACGTTTCGAATATCTAAGAAAAGGAATGAAACAGTTAATTAAACGTTTACGTACACAGGATTGACTAAAAGCACTTGATTCCTATAAAATTATACATTGCAATATACTTACGCAATGTTTTTCACTGATTTGTTCCAGAATTTAAAAGATTATGGATTCTCTGATTGGTGCGTGTTGGCGTTGTAGAGGCAAGGGTAAAGTGAAGTGTCCTCAATGTGACTTTGCTCTGTATTGTGGTAAGAAGTGTTTAAAAGACGACGAATTTCGACATGAGGTGCGTGGGCTGCGAAGCTTTAAAAATTTTCAACGTCACACTTTTAAGAGGAAAATTCATCATTTTCAAATCATTTCAGTTATTTTGTTTAATGTAACAAGTTCATGCGTCATTCTGCTCACTGAAACACGTTGAGACATCAATCATTAGACCGCTACTCACACCTTGTATGTGAGTAGACATCACAATCATGCACATTTGCTGAAGACAAAATATCTCCTATGTACTAAAAATCATTTTGCGAAACATGTGACGACCGATAATTTAGCATATTTCATCGAGTGTAACAACATGCAGACTTGCTGTGTAGCAGAACAAAAATTACCGAAGTAATTTATAAGACAGTGACTCTGTCACTTAAAACCTCGAACGAAAGACCAGTAATGTGCTCCTTCGGTGTTTACGAAGTCGATCATTACCCAATAATATGTAATCGAGTCATTAAGTTATAAATATGAAAATGTCAAGACGTAAATAGAAATCCGAACAAAATTGTATGGTTTGACATGATAAAACTAATATTTATGATATCTATATTAACATTAATTATTTTGCACTTTTTCACTATTGCAAAAAGCTTTTGCTTCATGGTAAGGTGGCAAACTACAGGGCATGCATTCTTGGTAAAAAAGTCGACTTTTCACCACAGCTTGAGAGCTTGAGCTAGAGTTTGAGGTAGTGTTGTAAAATAATGTTGATGCAAATTAATCATTTCATGGCAAAAAGTTTTGTTTGCTCATGAAAATACCAAAGCTCAATATGTATCTTTCCAACTGTTTACGCATTTCTTTTATGAAATCTATGCATGACCTAAAACTTTACTTTGGCTTCCGTAGTTCGTTTTAATCATAGACCCTAATTAAGGAATTAGGTTTTACATGTAGAAATCCGCCATATTGAAAACACTTGCGACCGCCTGAGACTTTTATGGCTCACTTAGGTGGCAAATCTATTAAAGGTACCGAGAATTTACTCCCCTCGGTAAGCATTTTCTATTTCATACAAACAGACATGGTGTTAATGAAAGTGCTTTCATTGCCATCCGCCAACTTGATTGTTATCACGTTGATTACGTAAAAGTTAAATTCTATTGAGATTTAAGGTGAAATGACAGAACTATAAAACATTTGGTGCCTGCAAATTTTCGTATGTCATCGAAATTTTTGTTTTGTGAGCCCTGCCAGTCACACTGTAAAGCATTAGCGGCGCTGTTTGCGTAGGTAAAAAGTAAATACCAATCGGTAGACTTCTAGAATACAGCTGACTGACTTGAATGAACAAGAATAATATGAAACAGTGTCATTAATAATGCCCATCAACTTGATGATTCAAGTGCGACTTAGGCTAATTTGTACTCTGGTTGTAGTTGAAAATATGTTTGCTCCATCCCTGATTAATTCGAGGAACTAGTCGTCAGGTTCGTACACAAATGCAATAAGAAAGGGAAAAAAAGAAAATTTGTCGATGATTTTGCACTTTAATTCAACGCATTCTGACGTGCTAGAATCATTATTTTTAAAGGAAAACTACTTATTTGGCACATTTAAGTATGATTTAAAGTCTGTCAGTGATCATCGCAAATGCACTTATCGGAAGTATTTTTGGTCTCAATAAGTGATGATGTTATCTCTCGCGACATCGTCCGATGTAATTTTGTCTCGATAGAGTGATTATAACACAAATAGATGTGCCCAGCCATAACAGAGGTACGTATTTACAATTTTTAAAATAATTTTGATATTACTTTTCCAAAATCAGATCGAATGCAAGTACGCCAAGAAAATGCGCTCGTGTACATTCTGTACCAAGACGTCGCCGACAACGAAGCAGTGTTCTGGCTGTCTATCGGTACAATATTGCGACAAGGACTGCCAGACGAAAGACTGGCGGAATCACAGGCACGTGTGTTTGCAGCTGCAAGATCAAATTATATACGTGGCGATGGCTGGGAAAGTGGGTCAACGCAATCCTGGATTAACAAAGTATCCAAGTATCGGTATCTATTACTGGGGCAACACCCTTGCAATTGATCTGTTAAAACTGCAACAGAATGAATGGAGTGGTGGCGATTATCCTAAAAAATTATCTCTTCTTCTTGCTGGGGTAGGCGACCTCAGAAACGTCATCAAGACTGTAGCCTCTCTTCCCAAAGAGTTTAAAGGTGGAATTGAATTCACCTTAAACGACTATGATGCTCATATACTGGCCAAGGACTTATTGTTCTTGTATATGATATGCACGACAGACGACGCCAAGTTCACATCAGACACTTTGGTTCAACTTTGGTATTCGGTATGCATCGTAGATGAACACAACCAATACCTGCTGACAATTCTGAGAATTCTGTCGACCATCGATGTACAAACATTGGTCCAAAACACGTCTGGTAAGATAGATATCTCAGAGACAGATCTGAAGCAGTTGCAGTCAACCTGGTCAGCGTGGTTGAAGTCATTAGTAAACGGCGGTCCAAAAATCCATATCACCGAGCAGAGGCGTGCAAGCATTGCTCTAGATGACGACTTTGCGGATGGATGGCAGCTGTATATGGACTGCCTCCCTGAACGCCATTGCAAATCCATGAAAGAGTGGTACGAAAGCGGTATAATGCTACCTTCTTCCGACCCAAGGAAGCGCGACGTAAAGTTTCAGAATGTTACCTTGCTGTGCAAAAATCTCCTGTATAATAAATCGGTGAAACAAGACAACGTTGGAACAGTGCGGAAGATGTCGAGTTTATTCGTAGACGAACAATTGATATATCCAATAGAAGCTACCATATTTCCTTTCAGAGGGTGGGATTACATTGATGTGGGTTCTAATGCCAATGAAGATTGTATATCCACAATGTATTGCAACTATTTATCTGACATGATAGAGAAGTTCACTCTCACAGTACATGAAGATTGTGTGTCATTTCGAATTCTACTCGGTGACTGTTTTCAACTGAAGACAAACTTTGAAATAAATACTTATGATCGCATTATAACATCCAATATTGCTGACTACTACGGAGTTCCAGCTGTTCTTGATTATTTCAAACCATTCTTGAATTCTACAAATCCCCACTCTGTGATCACCGTAGAATTGCTGAATTGGGAGCTATATATAAAGGCCATGGAGTTGAGTCCATGTCGACGTCTTATAGAAATGAATCAAACCGAGAAGTTACATTTAATCGTAAAGGACACTGGTGTTCCCTTACTTTCAAACGCCGACAGCAGGCCCAGAGGGAGAAATGCGCCCTCTAGTGTCAGAGATTCAGTGGAGTATTACTCTTCGGAGGGTACATACACAGAATACTGCGATATGACCAAACCATTTATTGATTATCTGAGAAGTGATTTCTTGACACATAAGATAAGGAATTCAGGAGAGTATCCTTCACGTGCGGATATCCCAAAATTCAAAGATGTCGTACGGTATAATGGACTCAAACTCCGCGATTTCACATGTGAACTGAATCGTATTATCCCTCACCGTTGGAAGATGAACATTCGACGGGTTTCTCAAATTGTAGGATTCATACGATCTCTGGAATGGACACTGTCCGGCGTTTAGTTAGTGATATAAATGCAAATTTTATAGTTAGTTGAAAGAATACCATTCATGTCCTTAAGATATAAATGTACAATGATAGGAAATTCAAACTTCATAATAGATTGTCCACCCGAGTATAAGTGGAGGCACTACGTCCTGTGGCAAATGATGCTGTACTGTACTCACATTTGTCAGAACAGACTCATATTACATTGTATTGACGATTGTTTTCACAATAACCACACCTGTTTTTTATTCAATTTTTTTTAGTTAAAGTTATCAAAGGTGGTGCAAGAGGAGAGTTCGTTCTCTTATGAAGTAATTCAAATCCTATTTTCTAACATAAGTTGTGATTAAATGTTAATTCTCTTTTAATTTGTTCATCAAATATTTAACGGACCGTATTTCAAAAGACGATTGTCATAAAATGGACAGATTCCTCTAGACATTTCATTTACCGATCTGTAACTTTTTCTCTAAGAATGCATACGCATCAATTGAAGAGTGCAAGGGCACCGTTATTCTGGTGCAGGTAGTTATTGATTCTTTATTTCACAAGATCCAGAGGGCATAGTATACCTTATTAGAATTCTGACGTTAGGCCCAAAGTACAAATATATTCAAGCAGCCAAACGCGCAAGCACTTAGTCGTAACCATACACAGTTATATAATAGTGAAGTAGGGTTTCTTATGCCAGCAAAGTTAGCAGAAACACAAAACAGACTCACAAAATCAATAAAAACATCTTATAATTTAATATAAAGAGTCTTAGTTTAGTTCGTTGACTTGTGTGCTAGCTTGTTTTGTTTCTCCATAGACAGAAAATATTATTTCTATCATTTCTATTGTTACATGACAAAAAGTGAGCAAAATGACTCAAAACAGATAACAAAATAGAAGCTGAATCATAAAAATTACTGTGTCGAGAAGGAATTGCAGAGAGAGAGAGAGAGAGAGAGCGCCCTTGAGGACTCATATTATGAGTGGATATAATGTTTGGGGAATATGAGTGTGTTTCATCTCTAAGCTCCATACATTCTTTTATATATTTTGCTAGCGGTTAAACATATTATTTCGGTGTTCATCAGGTACGTTAGTTTATTTTGTGTGTTCAAATCATTAAATATTTGGTTGTATAGTTTGATAATGTTAATAATTTGTTTCTGTCCTGTGAATATCCATTACAATGCAATAGGAAATGTGTTTCGTCTTCTATTTCTTGATTGTTACAGTATATTTCTTTTCCCCTTTTTTCTACATACAAGGTTTGCAATGTTAGAGCAACGTTTGATAATTCTGTCTTTGAGAGTATCTTCTGCGATTCAAGGTGGTTATTTTCATTTCCACGTTCAATTGGAGAATGAATGCATTTATACCATTTACTATTCGTGTTCTTTATGACTAAGAAAGCATCTTTCAGAAAAGGATTACTACTACTATAAAGGCGATTGTAATATTTTACCAGTTGTTTTTGTATAAAATTTTCTGTAGAATATCTTCGTAGTTCACTATAAATTGCAAGATTAGGAGAAAGTTTTGGTAATTTCAATAGAAAACGGTAGAAATATAGATGTACAGTTTCAATTATGGAACGTTGGTTATTCTCTCTCCCTATGGTTAGCATACATTATGATGGGTCTAGAGGTATACTTAGTTGATTGTTATTATATCCAATTTTTTTCTTCAAGGCGAACAATGTTTCATAAGTTTCGTCTTAGGTAACTCTAAGCCAATTTTAAATTTACCATTTGGTGACATTGTTTATCCTAAATAGTTGTACTATTTTACAATTTCGTGGTCCCATCCACAAAAAAGAAAGTATAATTTTGTAATACTCTGTTAAATTTGTTGAAAATCATTAGTTTAGATTTCTCTTTATTCACTTTTAGTTTCCGAATTTTATGTGTATTCTGATAGTTTATCTAAACAGTTATGCAATGCTTTGGGTTTGTATTAAATGACGATGTCAGTCGCATACAGTAGGCAGCTAATTGCCTGGCTGTTAAGAGTAGGTGAATCAGTTTTTGTCATCAAAGATGTCTGGCAGATCGTTAATAAAATGTATTGACATCTTTACTACTTTCGACAAATCTGTCTATTTTGTGTGATTCTGCTTCCAGGCATGCCATGTATATTTCTTTTGTGTAGCTATCCCAGATATTTTTGCAAGGATTTGAAGCAAGCTCCAAGTAAATGTTGAGGCAATATTGTGCTCAAAATGTGCTGATATTGTTAGTGAGAGAGGGCAATGGTCTGAGATAAGGGTAATGTCATTTATCTAAAATACTGAATATTTTCTTCCCAATATTGATATCTTCGATGAGGACTCATTCATATCACAACATTGTCTATTGTCAACCTATGAATGAAATGTGAATTATTCGTCCATTGTGAGCCATAGTGATTGACTGCTCCCCACTGAAATACCCCAGCGCGGGTGAACGTTTACTTGCTGTACCTACATGTATGCCAGTAGCCGTGATCGAGGAAATAAATTCAACATTATTTTGACTTCAAGCCTTCTTGCGTTATTTTCTTTACATAGTTCAGCATACTAAATTTTGTAAATCATTGTTAAAAGAAAAAAAATAGCTGTTGCACTAGGGGTGTCAATTTGGTACTAGGAGTTGCCAGGTACTTGGACTGCTTATCAGACACACCAGTGACAAGTAAACCAACGTATTTGCTTCGCAGTCCTTTTTTGTGTAGTCGCGATTGTATTCGATATTTTCGTACCTGGTGGAATTATAAACATACAAGATATTTTTGTGTTCATCGGAACCAGTTTCCTTTGTATTCAAGGTAGGCTCAAGGTTTTTCTAATGGCGCATTTCTTTCCCATGGCCGTGACTAACTACTATGGCGGTCGATCAAAGTATTCTAAGGACAATCGTGGCCATGGACCGATTAGTAATCGACAAAGACAATTCATCATTCTCTCTTCATTATGAATTTGTTCAAGTAATATCTTCCATTTTGATAGACGAGAAATTTTCACAGATGAAAAACATCAAAAGACTGTAAAACACTCTTTCAATTTATTTTCTCAGAAATGTGACGTTATTGAAGGACCAAAGGTCGAAGAACAGACCATTAACGTCTGTTTATTGTAAGGGTGACAGGAAAACCACACCTTAACGGACAATTGTATCACATACCGTCCCTACAAATGATTAAATGAATCCAAGTTTATGCTGTTGGTCGCA
This sequence comes from Ptychodera flava, assembly GCA_001465055.1. NCBI lineage: Eukaryota > Metazoa > Hemichordata > Enteropneusta > Ptychoderidae > Ptychodera > Ptychodera flava. The sequence continues at coordinate 33,831 of LD349115.1, read as the reverse complement.
GGTTGCACTTTTTGTAAATAATTGTAATGTCATCGATCACACATGTTCACGGTCATAGGTACAGTGGAAGCAGCTACCGTACACAATCACATTTTTACGGTGACTACATACACTTTACCAGTCCGGGTCATTTCCAAAATTGGTGGCTTATTATGATAATGTATTCTTGTTTTTAGCCAATAATCGACCAGATTACATCATTAGTAAAGCACAGGTCGATTTCGCTCAAATACCGAGAATCATTTTGTAGATGTTCGTCATCTTTATTAGAAATACTGTTAGAAAGGTTATTTGTGTAGGTACGCGTATGGCGTTTTGCAAGACGGAAGAGCGATGTCAGAGCTTTAAAAATACTGCTTAACTTTGTTTTAAACAGAGAATTTGAAGTAATACCCTGTATATTTCTTGGAACTCTGTTCCATTCAACACTAGCTGTATATACAAAACTATTCTGATAAAACCGAGCCCACCTTGAATAAAAATAGAATAGGGTCCGGATCTCGTTCTATGGACATGACTGTTAAAAACAAAATTATCAGACAAATATTTCGGTACTAATCCTAATGTAACTCTATGAACATGATTGAGCTTTATATATGCGACTCTGTGGCTAACAGGTAGCCATCCCATTTGTTTGAAGTGAACCGATTCAAGGTGTGCTTTTGCTGACATACCAATGACAAACCGTATAACTTTATTTTGGGGAAGTTTGAAGTTTTTGTTTGCTTTTTAGAGTCAAGGCACTGTACCAGTAAGAGCTTGCATAATCAAAATGGCATTGTATCAAACAGTTAGCCAAAAGTTTTAAAAACTTCTTATTACGATATAAAAATTTGAGACGAGAGCATGTCTTTTTAATAACCTTAGATGTTACTGTTTCACCAGACAAGGATTGATCCCAGTCAGTTCCAAGATATTGCACACACTGTTTTGCAGCGATGTTGACATCCCCACACAGAACCTGTTTTTCCAAACACTGTTTTAATTTTCGACTTGAACCAAACAAAATAGATTCTGTTTTACCGACATGAAGAGATAATTTATTATCAATTAGCCATTCATTGATATAACCCAATTCCACACCAAGTTTTGTTTGAATATGCTAAACATCTCTGCCAGACATAAGAAGAGCTGAATCATCAGTATATGAGAGCAGTTTCCATGACACTGCTGATTGCATATCGTTTCCATATATTGGGAAAAATATAGGCCCCAGTATAGAGCCTTGCGGTACTCCACAATCAACTGAGTTATTATTAGAAAGAGTACCGTTCACGCTCACGGCCTGAGTTCTACCAGACAGATATGACTTGAACCACCGTACTGACTCTTTATTCATGTCACATGCACCAAGCTTTTTGAAAATGTGTTTTGACAGAGTGGCCACACAACTGTTCGACATTATGACAGAACATGGCGCGAGAGTTCGACACAGTATGGTGTACGTAACCAAGGACGCATGTGGAGGTTGCAGGGAAATACAATTTTTACTGATGGCGCGCTGGCCGCCGATTGGCTAATGATAGGGAAAAATATCACGGTATCGCGTCGCCAATTTTGGAAATGACCCGGACTGTTTACCATGCATGAAAACAGGAGAGCTTGAGCAGTGTAAAGTTATAAATACTTCAAAAGTAATCTTCGTTCATATGTATCTAATCGCCGAAATCAGAACAGAATTGGCCAAAAGTGTGTAGATGACACAGCTCAGCCATACATAAATCATTGTTAAGCGCTGGGGAAATGCTGTTTAAGTGTTGCAACATATCAAGCGATATTTTCGTTAACGTTTTCAATGTTTACACACAACTGTTAAGCAATATTGATTAAATGACAAAAAGTATTCATCATTTATGCATCTTATTTTCATCCATCTTTATTGAAATACTCGCCCTCAACGCAATACTTGTAGATTAACGTTTCAAATATCTAAGAAAAGGAATGTAATATTAAATCAAAAGTTGATGACCACGGATTGTGAAGCAGCATTTGATTCTTATAATATTATACGTTTCAATATGTTTAGGCAATATGTTTCACTGATTTGTTTCAGGTTTGAAAATATTATGGATTCTCTGATTGGTGCGTGTTGGCGTTGTACCGGCACTGGTAAATTTGGTCTGTATTGTGGTAAGAAGTGTTTAAAAGACGACGAATTTCGACATGAGGTGCGTGGGCCGTACAGTGTTTTTATCGTCATACTTTTAGGAGACAAACTCGTCATTTTAAAAATTACATCGGTTATTTTATGTACTGTGAGAAGTTGTTCGTGTGTTGTTCTGCTTACTGAAAGACGTTGAGACATCAATCACCAGACCTCCAGGGAATTCGAAAATTCGGTTTTGTATGTAAAAATCCGCCAATTTAAAATACATTCCACGGTCTGGGACTTTTACTACTCACTAAGGTAGCAAAGCTATTTAAGGTACCGAGAATTTAATCCCGTTGGCAAGCATTTTCTAAGTCATACGAATGGACATCGTGTTAATTAAAGTGCTTTCATTGCTATCTGCCAACGTGATAGTTGTAATGTTGTTTACGTAAAAGTTAAATACTATTCAGATTTAAGGTCAGTCACAGAACTATTTTAGACTTATCGATCACAACAAATTTGCGTATGACATCCAAATATGGTAAAAACGGTTGTGTTAGCCCTGCCAGTTGCACTGTATCGTTGGCGGTGCTGTGCGCGTACATAACAAGTAAATATCAATCGATGGACAACAATAGTACAGGTGACTAACTTAAGTGAACAAAAATGAAATTAAATGATGTCACTGACACTGCCCAACAACTTGATATTGAAGTGCGACTTATGCTAACTTGTACTCTTGATGGTGTTGGAAATATGTTTGCTTCTTCACTGATTGATTTGAGCAAACCAATAGTCAGATTCGTACACAAAGTAAACAAGGGAGAATAATTAAAATTTTGTTGATGATTTTGCA
>LD349115.1:0-14803 GCA_001465055.1 Ptychodera flava | reverse complement strand
ACACTTTAAATGTAGCAAAGCATGTAGCAAAGGTTCAAACTTGCACATAAATGCAATATATAATGAAACACGTGAGCATTTTCAGTTCATATCTGGTTATAAGTTGGCATTACGTACACGCACACAGTATCCTACGATAAATACGCATTACGTTCATCAACATTGCATTTTATTCGCATGCAACACGAACCCTGACTTGTCAAAATATACCTGCTGCAGACACAGAAAACGGGTCAAGAGTTCAAAAGAAAAAGTAACAATTTTTTCGTAAAATTACATAAGAACAATAGCCCTGGCTTTTTTGGCACACTAAAAATAGATTAGTCTCATTTCTGTACGGCATACGCGTATCGACCGTTGCGGCATTCAGAAGTGGAACAGTGAAGTTACAGGATCTATTTTTGATTGATAATTTGGGCGTTAATTGTACCAGAAAACAAATAATCCAGACGTGCGATGACTGCATCTGTGATCATAACAGTTGTGCAGATTGTGTTGGACATGTTGCCCGATGCAGCGAGAGCTGGACGCTGACACTGCTCGTTACATTAGATGTCAAATTTCGTCGCAGTCGCTAGGAGTCATCCCATTGTTATTTTGAACTTCTTGGTCTACATCGTTAGGACACCCAGGTCTGATACAGCCCAAACTTTGATAAAGAATAACTGACATACCGTTACTGTGAGGAAGTGTCAATTTATTAGTGTATGAACAATACTAGCTTCATTTAAAAGAGAGGTAGGATATACCACGTCTCGACTCACGGAACGTGCACGGTGCATGCACTGCATCGCTGTCGCCCAAATGCAATAATTTGTGTACGTATATCACACCCAAATGTGCTGCTTCAGAGATGTCTTTCATCATCAATCTCAACTTATTTTCACCAAGAGGTGAGTTACAGACCAACACTTTATCTGTGTATGAAAATTCGGTCTTCGTTCATTGAAGCAAAGCGGACTGTTTCGGTTTATCTCGAAGGTCTATGGTTTACATGTCATAAAGGTACGTTCAAATACACCGACTGGGCAATTTTCGAAAATGCTGGTTTAGGGGCCCGTTTTACCACCGCTATCAGTGCTAAAACAGTATTTTAGCATCGCTGGAATGAGCTCCCGTCCAATCAGAATGGCGTATGGTAGCATGATATAATATTATTCTGTCTTTGAGAGTATCTTCTGTAATTCAAGGTGGTTATTTTCATTTATACGTTCAAGTAGAGAATGAATGCATTTCCATTTACTCTGCATGTTCTTGTTGACTAAGAAAGCATCTTTCAGAAAAGGATTATTACTATTATAAAGGCTATTGTAATATTTTACTAGTGGTTTTGGATTAAAATTGCATTAGAGTATCTTCCTAGTTCACTATAAATTGCAAGATTAGGAGAAAGTTTTGGTATTTTCAATAAAAAAAAGGGCAGAAATTTAGATATACATTTTCAATTATAGAATGTTGGGTATGCTCTCTCCCCATATATCGTTAGCATACACTAGAGGTATACTTAGTTGATTGTTATTATATCCAATTTTTCCTTCAAGGCGAACAATGTTTCATAAGTTTCGTCTTAGGTAACTCTAAGCCAATTTTAAATTTACCATTTGGTGACATTGTTAATTCTAAATAGTTGTTCTATTTTACAATTTCGAGGTCCCATCCCCCAAAAAGAAAGTGTAATTTTGTAATACTCTGTTACATTTGTTGACAATCATTAGTTTTGATTTCTCTTTATTTACTTTTAGTTTCCGGGTTTCATGTGTAGGCCCTATTGTGATAGTTTATCTAAACAGTTTTGCAAAGCTTTGGGTTTGTATAGAATGACAAGGTCATCCCCATATAGTAGGCAGCTAATTACATGGCTGTTAAGAGTGGGTGAGTCATTTTCTGTCATCAAAGATGTCTGGCAGGTCGTTAATAAAATGTATTGACATCCTTACTACTTTAAACAAATCTGTCTATTTTGTGTGATTCTGCTTCCAGGCATGCCGTGTATATTTCTTTTGTGTAGGTATCCCAAATATATTTGCAAAGACTTGAAGCAAGCTCCAAGTAAATGTTGAACCAATATTGTGGTCAAAATGTGCTGATATGGCTAGTGAGAGAGGGCAATGGTCTGAGATAGGGATAATGTCATTTATCGAAAATACTGAACATTTTCTTCCCATATTGATATCTTCAATGAGGACTCACACATGTCAGAACATTGTCTATTGTCAACCTATGAATGAAATGTGAATTATTCGTCCATTGTGAGCCATAGTGCTTGACTGCTCCCCGCTGAACTATCCCAGCGCAGGTAAACGTTGATTTGCTGTACCTGTATGTATGCCGGTAGCCGTGATCGAGGAAATAAATTCAACATTATTTTGACTTCAAGCCTTCTTGCGTTATTTTCTTTACATAGTTCGGCATACTAGCTTTCTGTAAATCATTGTTAAAAGACAAAAATAGCTGTTGTACTAGGGGTTGTCAATTTGGTACTAGGAGTTGCCAGGTAGTTGTACTGCTTATCAGACACACCAGTGACAAGTAAACCAACGTATTTGTTTCGCAGTCCTTTTCTGTGGTCGCGAGTGAATTCGCCATTTTCGTACCAGGTGAAATTATAAACCATCAAGATATTTTAGTGTTGATTGGAACCAGTTTCCTTTGTATTCAAGGTAGGTTCAAGGTTTTTCTTATGGCGCATTTCTTTCCCGTGGCCGTGGCTGACTACAATGACTGTCGATCAAAGTACTTTAAGGACAATCGTGGCCATGGACAAATTAGTAACGGTGAAAATTTAGAGGGTGTTTTCCCCTTGGTACCTTAGACAGTGATTTTCAATTTGTGTTTGGATTTGTGTTCGCTATATATTATTAGACGGATTACAACTTTGAGTTTCATAATACATGTAATTTGAACTCTTTGGTGCGAACTTTTGTGCAGTCGAAGGTCGGAGATGTGATGCAATCATTCTCTGTTCATTATCAAATTGTTCAAGTAATATCTTCCATTTTGATAGACGAGAATATTTTACACATGAAAAACATCAAAAGACTGTAAAAAACTCTTTCAATTTATTTTGTCAGAAATGTGACGTTACTGAATGACCAAAGGTCGAAGAACAGACCATTAACGTCTGTTCAATGTAAGGGTGACAGGAAAACTAAACCTTAACGGGCAATTGTATCACATATCGTCCGTACAAATGATTAAATGAATCCAAGTTAATGCTGTAGGTCGCAGGTGGCAATTTTTGTAAATAATTGTAATGTTATCGATCAAACATGTTCACGGTCATAGGTACAGTGGAAGCAGCTACCGTACACAATCACATTTTAACGGTGACTGCATACACTTTACCAGTCCGGGTCATTTCCAAAATTGGCGACTTTTATGATAATGTATTCCGGTTTTTAGCCAATCATCGACCAAATTACATCATTAATAAAGTACAGGTCACGCTCGGTCACATATTACCCACCAAGTGTGATCGGCAGTATGTTCACGGTCATAGGTACAGTGGAAGCAGCTACCGTACACAATCACATTTTTACGGTGACTGCATACACTTTACCAGTCCGGATCATTTCCAAAATTGGCGACTTTTATGATAATGTATTCCGGTTTTTAGCCAATCATCGACCAAATTACATCATTAATAAAGTACAGGTCACGCTCGGTCACATATTACCCACCAAGTGTGATCGGCAGTTTTTAACTCTGTCTTGTGAATTTCGACAGATTTCGACTGTCAACATAGTCCACGTATTCTGCAGGAGGTCATGTCCAACTCCGAGTCCGATGAGTGAACAAATATTCGAAATACTTACGATTCATTTCTACCCCAGTTTATCGATTTCGCCCAAGTACCGAGAATCATTTTGTAGATGTTCGTCATCTTTATTTGAAACACTGTTAGAAAGGTTATTTGTGTAGGTACGCGTATGGCGTTTTGCAAGAAGGAAGAGCGATGTCAGAGCTTTAAAATGATACCTATTTTGTAGTTGTCCTACGCAGACTAAAAATTGTACGCGGTTTTGAAAATGTGTTGAATGAGTGGCCACACAACTGTTCGACATACGGTAGAATTTGTGATCGCTGCCATCTCTGATACAAATAGGGTTTTCTGAACGATCTGCGTAGGTAAGGATTTATATTTCGCAGGACTTCAGGCCAGAGTCCAGGAATACAGGCGTTTTGTTAACTGGATAGTTTGTAAAAGTGTAGTTTATGCTACGTTCCGACATTCTGTTCTGTAGAACAGATCGTCGGAACGTAGCATAAACTACACTTTTACAAACTATCCAGTTAACAAAATGCCTGTATCCAGGAATCACAGCGATATATGGGGTTTGGTTGTCTAAGCCAGACTAAAAATGGTACACGATTTTGAAAATGTGTTTTGACAGAGTGGCCACACAATTGTTCGACATTATGACAGAACACGGCGCGAGAGTTCGACACAGTATGGTGTACGTAACCCAGGACGCATGTGGAGGTTGGCAGGAAATACAATTTTTACTGGTGGCGCACTGGCTGCTGATTGGCTAATGATAGGGAAAATATTATGGTATAGCGTCGCCAATTTTGGAAATGACCCGAACTGTTTACATGCATGAAAACGCGAGAGCTCGAGCAGTGTAAAGTTATAAATACTTCAAAAGTAACCTTGGTTCATATGTATCTAATCGCCGAAATCGGAACAGAATTGGCCAAAAGTGTGTAGATGACACCGCTCAGCCATACATAAATCATTGATACGCAAAGGGACAAATGCTGTTTAAGTGTTGCAACGATATCAAACGATACTTTCGTTAACGTTTTTGAATGTTTACACACAAGTGTTAAGCAATATTGATTAAATGACAAAAAGTCTTCATCATTTATGCATCTTATTTTCATCCATCTTTATTGAAATACTCGCCCTCAACGCAATACTTGTAGATTAACGTTTCAAATATCCAAGAAAAGGGATGTAATATTTAATCAAAACGTTGTTGACCACAGGATTGTCCAGCAGCATTTGATTCTTATAATATTATACGTTACAATATGTTTAGGCAGTATGTTTCACTGATTTGTTTCAGGTTTGAAAACATTATGGATTCTCTGATTGGTGCGTGTTGGCGTTGTAGCGGCACTGGTAAAGTGAAGTGTTCTCAATGTGACTTTGGTCTGTATTGTGGTAAGAAGTGTTTAAAAGACGACGAATTTCGACATGAGGTGCGTGGGCCGTAAAGTGTTTTTATCGTCATACTTTTAAGAGACAAACTCATCATTTTTACAATTACATCGGTTATTTTATGTACTGTGAGAAGTTGTTCGTGTGTTGTTCTGCTTACTGAAATACGTTAAGACATCAATCACCAGACCTCCAGGGAATTCGGGAATTCGGTTTTGTATGTAAAAATCCGCCAATTTAAAATACATTCCACGGTCTGGGACTTTTACGACTCACTAAGGTTGCAAAGGTATTTAAGGTACCGAGAATTTAATCCCGTCGGTAAGCATTTTCTAACTCATACGAATGGACATCGTGTTAATTAAAGTGCTTTCATTCCTATCTGCCAACTTGATAGTTATAATGCTGTTTACGTAAAAGTTAAATACTATTCAGATTTAAGGTCAGTGACAGAACTATTTTAGATTTCTCGGTCACAACAAATTTGCGTATGACATCCAAATATGGTAAAAACGGTTGTGTTGGCCCTGCCAGTCACACTGTACCGTTGGCGGTGCTGTGCGCGTACATAACAAGTAAATATCAATCGATGGACAACTATAGTACAGGTGACTAACTTAAGTGAACAAAAATGAAATTAAATGATGTCACTGACACTGCTCAACAACTTGATATTGAAGTGCGACTTATTCTAACTTGTACTCTGTCTTGATGGTGTTGGAAATATGTTGGCTTCTTCACTGGTTAATTTGAGGAAACCAATAGTCAGATTCGTACACAAAATAAACAAGGGAGAATTATTAAAATTTTGTCGATGATTTTGCATTTAAATACAACTCACTCTGACGCGCTATAGCCATTGTTTTGAAAGGAAAAATTACATATTTGTCACATGATTTAAAGTCTGTCGGTGATCATCGGAGTATGCAAATGCAATTATCGGACGGTTTTTTGGTCTCAGCTAGTGATGATGTTATATCTCGCGACATCGTCCGATGTAATTTTTTCTCGATAGCGTAAATATAACACGAATACATGTGTCCCGCCATAATATAAGTCTGTATTTACAAATACTTATTTTTTTACGTTCATTTCCCCATATCAGATCGAATGTAAGTACGCCAGGAAAATGGGCTCGTGTACTGTCTGTTCCAAGACGTCGCTGACAACGAAGCAGTGTTCTGGCTGTCTATCGGTACAATACTGCGACAAGGACTGCCAGACGAAAGACTGGCGGAATCACAAGCACGTGTGTTTACAGCTACAAGATCAAATTATATACGTGGCTATGGCTAGGAAAGATAGTATACGCAAACCTGGATTAACAACGTATCCAAGTATCGGTAACTATTACTGGGGTAACACCCCAGCTGTTGATCTGTTAAAACTACAACAAAATGAATGGAGTGGTGGCGATTATCCTAAAAAAATGTCTCTTCTTCTTGCTGGGGTAGGTGACCTCAGAAACGTCATCAAGACTGTAGCCTCGCTTCCAAAAGAGTTTAAAGGTCAAATTGAATTCACCTTAAACGACTGTGATGCTCATATACTGGCCAAGGATGTATTGTTCTTGTATATGATATTCACTGCAGACGACGCCAAGTTCACGTCAGACACTTTGGTTCAACTTTGGTATTCGGTATGCATCGTTGATGAACACAACCAATACCTGCTGACAGTTCTAAGAGTTCTGTCGACCATCGATGTACAAACATTGGTCGAGAACACGTCTGGTAAGATAGATATCTCAGAGACAGATCTGAAGCAGTTGCAGTCAACCTGGGCAGCTTGGTTGAAGTCACTAGTAAACAGCGGTCCACAAATCCATATCACCGAGCAGAGGCGTGTAAGCATTGCTCTAGATGATACCTCTGCGGAAGGATGGCGGCTGTACAGAGGCTGCGCCCCTAAACGCCATTGCAAATCGTTAGAAGAGTGGTACGAACTCGGTATACTGCTGCCTTCTTCCGATCAAAGGAAGCGCGACGCAAAGTTTCAGAATGTTACCTTGCTGAGCAAAAATTTCCGCTATTATAAATCCGTGAAACAACCAAACGGCAGATCAGAGTGGAAGATGTCGAATTTTTTCGTAGACGAACAATTGATATATCCAATAGAAGCTACCACATTTCCTTTCAGGGGTTGGGATTACATGGATGTGGCATCTAATTCAAATGAAGATTGCATATCCACAATGTACTGCAACTATTTATCGGACATGATAGAGAAGTTCACTTTCACAGTTCGTGAAGATAGCGTGTCATTTCGAGTTCTACTCGGTGACTGTTATCAGCTGAAGACAAAATTTGAAATAAATACTTATGATCGCATTATAACATCTAATCTTGCTGATTACTACGGAGTTCCGGCTATTCTCAATTATTTTAAGCTATTCTTGAATTCCACAAATCCCCTGTCTGTGATTACCACAGAATTGATGAATTGGGAGGGAGATATAAATGCCATGGAGTTGAGTCCATTTGGACGTCATCTAGAAATGAATCTAACCGAGAATATACATTTAATCGAAAAGGACACTGGTGTTCCCTCACGTTCAAGCAAAGACAGCAAGCTTGCGGGAAGAAATGCGCCCTATAGTGTCATCGAGTATTACCAGTCGCAGGCTACATACACAGAATACTGCGATATGACCAAACCATTTATTGATTATCTGAGAAGTGATTTCTTGGCACATAAGATGAGGAATTCCAAAAAGCATCCTTTGCGTAGGGATATCCCAAAGTTCAATGATGTCATTTGGTACAACGGACTCAAACTCCGCGATTTCACACGTGAACTGAATCACGTTATCCCTCACCGTTGGAAGATGAATATTCGACGGGTCTCTCAAATTCTAGGATTCGTACGATGTCTGGAATGGACACTGTCCGGCGTTTAATTAGTGACATGAATGCAGATTGTATAGTTTGTTGAAAGAATACCATTCTTATCCTCAAGATATAAAAGTACAATGATAGAAAAGTAGAACTTCAAATTAGATTGTGCACAGGAGTATAAATAGAGGCACTTTTATGTGGCAAATGGTGCTGTACTGTACTCACTTTCGTCAGAGCAGACTCTTGTCACATTGTATTGGCGATTGTGTTTTGGAATTGCCATACCTCTTTATATGTTGAAATTTTTGAGTTTAAGTTATCAAAGGTGGTGCGAGAGAAGAGTTCGTTCTAAAATGTAATTTAAATCTTATTCTATGGTATTATTTGTAATGAAATTTTAATACTCTGTCTCTAAATCTGTTCATCAAATATTTAAAGGACTGTATTTCAAAAAGGCGATTGTCATAAAATGGACAGATCCCTCTCGACATTTCATTTACCGAGCTGTAACATTTCCTCTACAAATGCATATGCAGCTATTTTTTCATTCAATATTTCACAAGATCCAGAGGGCATCGTACATCTTATTAGAATTGCGACCTTAGGTATAAGTACAGTCACGTAAATTCAAGCAGCCAAACGCGTCCGCACTTAGCCGTGACCATACACAGTTATATATTCGTGAAGTAGGGTTTTTTATGCCCGCACGCGCAAAGTTAGCAGAAACGCAAAAATCGAGCTGGACCACGTGACTGACTAAAAATTCACATTGATGGTTTGATTTTGTGCCCTTGAATATGAATAATATCGTAAAATCATAACGTTACAGCTGAAACGTAAATTGTGATTTGCACAAAGATCATAATAAATCACAAAATAATATGGGGTTCTTCTTGGCCAAGTTTGGACTATCTTTTCCCTAAAAATATCCAAATTTACAAAAATTTTACAGCGCGTGAACAGTGCGTCGCACTCACTGACAAGTTCTAGGGCCTGATTGCCTTTCACGGAAATTTTCGTAAATCTTGACGAATTTCTTGGGTTCGTCGATAATATAATGGAAATAACAAACTTCACCCTGACCATTAACGTTTATTTATGGACACGGCGAGAGAAAAGGCCAAAATTAACTAGTTCGGCAAGCCTCGTCCGTTAATTTTTGCCTTTCCTCTCGCCCTTGCCCATAAATAAACGTAATTGGCCCGGGCATCGCCTTTTATTTCTAAATATATGTGCATTTATAGACGTTTGATAATTGATATAAATGTACTTGATTAGAACAGTGTGGATACAAGCGCATAGTGTACAAGAGATTTGATTTTGGAATTTCACCGAAATGCTGATTTACTATACATTGCTGTCCATGAGGAAACTGTGAATAATGTTTTGAATACAAAACTAGCTAAATCTGCATATTTATAGACATTTGATAATTAATTTTAATGGACTTTTAATGGTTAGAAGTGCAAATATGTGCAAGCAATTTGATTTTAGAACTGCACCGAAATGTTGATTTACTATACATAGTAGTCAAGAGAGAACTATGAACAGTTTTTTCCGATATAAAACTAACAATGTCTGTGCATTTATAGACGTTTGATAATTGATATACACATTTTTCACCTGTCCCTTATGTTTCGATCTCTTGTCTTTAATCAGTTCTAACTGTTTAAGGTGTTTAATGTATGATACCACAGCATCTTCTTTGCTTCTGAAGATCGTGAATAATCGGTGTATTTTGTCGGTGATTTACTATTCAGAAAATATCACATGGACAATCGAAGGTTAGGCTGTAAAATCAGCTCCTGCTTAAGTGGCCCTTCCCCAAGATAGGTTTATAAAAAGTGACCCTCCCCTCTGGACAGTTTTTTAAAAGGTGACCCTCCCTCCAATTCCCCTAGCCCACCCCTTGTAATTACTGATGGCTCCCTAAGAAAGCGACAGCATCTGTAAGGTGTAACGTTCTCACTCCGGTTTTCTCAGCAAAAGCATAACATTTTCAATCTAAGGTATGACATTTTAACTTGTTCCTTGTGCGCATTGGTAAATGTCATGCAGGCGACCTTAATATGAAGAACTGGTAAACAATAGCAATAATGACCAGCATGGCAGACTCAAATATGAAATTTCCCAGAGAACAGGAACTGATGCGTAACTGCATGTGGATGACTAGCAAACGTGGAATGGACTCATGCACGGAAAGGGGTGTATTCTGGTATGGGCATCTAAGCAAACAAAGGTTACACGAATGTGCATTCTCTATATACAGAAACATTACACCAAAAGCGGGAAGGGCAGTTCTCAGATGTATCATGTTTCTATAAACTGCATACCTTATTGATACAGATTGCTGCATTTACAACAAAAACTTAACCAGTATTATATCAAAAGACACCTACATTGACTCTATAGAACAGAAAACTGGAAAATCTCTCCCACTTGGCGTCATTTCATTCAATGATGTAAACTGCAGAGAAACGGAATTTGCACTGCCATCACGCAAAACTTAATGGCGCATCGATATTAACAAGTGGAAACTATATGCAGTGTACACCGCATCGTGTGTAAGACATGTGGCTGGAACACTTTATTTATACCTGCTCTGCGATAAGCTACGGTATTCGTGCGAATATTATGCTCGAAACATATCAAGATAAATAAAAAAACCATACGTTTAGTCCCAACTGGTGTCCGCGTACTTGTATTTAGTTAATGGAGGACAGTTGAGTATACAAGAGGAACTATATGAATATGTTTATTTTAACAGACAACATGCTTGTGGAAACAGCCGGGCAGTTTTCTGACGATGTCCACTAAATTTAGTGTTTCTGATCTTTGCATTCATAGAACAATACGTCTTCTTTGAATATGTGTGAGTCATAAATGTGGTAAAATGACAAACAGAAAATGAATATATTTGGTTTGAAAAGAAGGAAAGTGTCCTTTATCTAAGATTGAAACATTTCTTTCCATTTGATACCTTTAATAAGGACTCACAAGTGTCAGAAAATTGTACATTGTTCACCTATGTATGAAATGTGAATTACTCGTTCATTGTGATTGACTCGTCCCCGCTGAACTACCCCAGGGCTGGTAAACGTTGACGCGCTGTACTTATAGGTGTGCTGGTAGCCGTGAGTGGCGAAAAAATCCCACATTTTAACTTCAAGCCTCTTTGGGTTATTTTTGAAACATAGTTCGGCATACCACCTTGTAGTTAATAATTGTCAAACCGAAAAGATTGCTGTCGCACTGTGGGGTCAATCGGGTGCGCAGTGGTGCCAGGTATTTGTACTGCGGATCAGACCATTCGAAATACCAGTGACTAATCAACAACTTATTTCTGTCACCGTCATTTTTGTTGTTGCGAATGAATTCGCCATTTCCCTACCTGGTGAAAATATAAAATCACCGAGATATTTGAGTGTCAGTAGGAACGAGTTTCCTTGGTATTTCAGGTAAGTTCAAGGTTCGCTATATTGACATTTTTCTTTCCCACGGCTGTGCTGCACTACCAAGACGGTCAATTAAAGTATTTTACCAAGAACAGTGGCCATAGGCCAGTTAGTATCGGTGAAATTTAGAGGGTGGTTTCTACCGTTTTTGGTACCTTTGACAGTGTATTTGAATTTTTGCTAAGGCTGTTATTACAGAGTGTACAAGTTTGACATTAATAATATATGTACTTTCAACAATTGTGTTGCGAACAAAGGTCAGAGATATTAAGCAATATGACAAAGACAATTCATCATTCTAAGTTCATTAGCAAATGGTTAAAGTAATCTCTTCTAACTTTGATAGACGAGTTACTTTTTACACATTAAAACACATCGAAATATTGTAACGGCAGAATCTCTTTCAATTTGCTTTCGCAGAATTGTGACGTTATTGAAGGAGCAAAGGTTGAAGAACAGACCATTAACGCCTGTTTACAGTAAGGGCGATAGGAAAACCAAACCCTAACGGGCGGTTATATCAAATAGTTTATACTGTAGGTGGCAATATTTCGTAAATAAGTGTAATGTTATCACACACGTTCACGGGCCTAGGCAAAGTAGATGCAGTTACCGTATAAAATCACTCTTTTTACGGTGACTGCACACACTTTACATGAGCATAAAAAACGGGGAGCGGTGTTAAGGTATGAATACTTTAAAAGTAACCTTGGTTCATTTCTATGTGATCACAGAAATCCCAACAGAATTGGCCATCATAGTGTAGATGACACAGCTTACACATACACAAAACGTCATATTTTACGTATGTGCGAGTTTGTTGCGCTCAATTGCAAGTGCAGTTTAAGCAAATTACTTGTCCTCCATAAAATAGTCTTGTCGATTAACGTTTCAAATATTCATGAAAAGGAATGAAACGTCGACTATAACAGGATTGTTCAAAAGCACTTGACACCTATAGTAGTATACGTTACATGCAATATGTTTAACTGATTTGTTTCAGATTTTAAAAGTATTATGGATTCTCTGATTGGCGCGTGTTGGCGCTGTGGAGGCAAGGGTAAAGTGAAGTGCCCTCAATGTGACTTTGGTCTGTATTGTGGTAAGAAGTGTTTAAAAGACGACGAATTTCGACATGAGGTGGGTGGACCGCAAAGTTTATTTATCGTCAGATTTGTCATTTTTAAAATAGTTTCGGTTATTTTTTTTTAAATGAGAAGTTGTTCACGTGTTGTACTGCGTTCTGAAACACAATGAGTCATCAATCATCAGCGCTCTATTTTCATCTTACGTTTAGACATCTCATATACATATTGTGCTGAAGACAAAATGTCTCGAATGTAATATAAATCATTTTGCGAAACATTTACTGTCATGAGGGCATTGGCCGGCACAAACCATGTAGGTAGACTAATCCCCTGAGAGCGGAAAAATTCCGCATTGCCGAATTAACGGCTTATGACTCCCCAGAGAGCAAATAAACTACCGATCAAGTAGAACAAAAGATCACTATGTTTATGAATATGACATCACCCGTGATATTTGTAGAGCAATCACCGATTGACAGTCAGTTCACACCTCAAGTAAGGTATCTTTTCATATGGAAATGATTTCGAACCTACAGCGTTTGTGCCGGGGAATCTTGGCATGTGTTATATCTACAAGCAGGAAAAGAGTAGAGATCTGACGACCGATAATGTCGCACACGAGACCGTGTTTAGTATATTTCGCTGAATGGAACAACATGCAAACTAGCTCTATGGAACACCAATGTACCGAAGTAATTTATAAGATAGCGACACTGCAAGTTAAAGCCTCGAACAAAAGACAAATAATGTGCTCCTTTGCTGATTACTAAATCGATCATTACCCAATAATATGTATTCGAGTCATAAAGTTATAAATATGAAAATGTCAAGACGTAAATAGACATCCGGACAAAATTGTATGGTTTAACATGATAAAACTCATATTTATCATATCTATATTAACATTAATTATTTTGCACTTTTTCACTATTGCAAAACGCTTTTGTTTCATGGTAAGGTGGCAAACTACAGGGCATGCATTCTTGGTAAAAAGTCGACTTTTCACCACAGCTTGAGAGCTTGAGCTAGGGTTTGAGATAGTGTTGTAAAATAATGTTGATGCAAATTAATCATTTCATGGCAAAAAGTTTTGTTTGCTCATGAAAATACCAAAGCTCAATAATGTATCTTTCCAACTTTTTACGCATTTCTTTTATGAAATCTATGTATGACCTAAAACTTTACTTTGGCTTCCGTAGTTCGTTTTAATCATAGACCCTAATTAAGGAATTTGGTTTTACATGTATAAATCCGCCATATTGAAAACACTTGCGACCGCCTGAGACTTTTATGGCTCACTTAGGTTGCAAATCTATTAAAGGTACCGAGAATTTATTCCCCTCGGTAAGCATTTTCTATTTCATACAAACAGACATGGTGTTAATGAAAGTGCTTCCATTGCCATCCGCTAACTTGATTGTTATCACGCTGATTACGTAAAAGTTAAATTCTATTGAGATTTAAGGTCAAGTGACAGAACTATAAAACATTTGGTGCCTGCAAATTTGCGTATGTCATCGAAATTTTTGTTTTGTGAGTCCTGCCAGTCACACTGTAAAGCATTAGCGGCGCTGTTTGCGTAGGTAAAAAGTAAATACCAATCGGTAGACTACTATAATACAGCTGACTGACTCGAATGAACAAGAATAATATGAAACAGTGTCATTAATAATGCCCATCAACTTGATGATTCAAGTGCGACTTAGGCTAATTTGTACTCTGGATGTAGTTGAAAATATGTTTGCTCCATCCCTGATTAATTCGAGGAACTAGTCGTCAGGTTCGTACACAAATGCAATAAGAAAGGGAAAAAAAGAAAATTTGTCGATGATTTTGCACTTTAATTCAACGCATTCTGACGTGCTAGAATCATTATTTTTAAAGGAAAACTACTTATTTGGCACATTTAAGTATGATTTAAAGTCTGTCAGTGATCATCGCAAATGCACTTATCGGAAGTATTTTTGGTCTCAATAAGTGATGATGTTATCTCTCGCGACATCGTCCGATGTAATTTTGTCTCGATAGAGTGATTATAACACAAATAGATGTGCCCAGCCATAACAGAGGTCCGTATTTACAATTTTTTAAATAATTTTGATATTACTTTTCCAAAATCAGATCGAATGCAAGTACGCCAAGAAAATGCGCTCGTGTACATTCTGTACCAAGACGTCGCCGACAACGAAGCAGTGTTCTGGCTGTCTATCGGTACAATATTGCGACAAGGACTGCCAGACGAAAGACTGGCGGAAT
>LD349114.1:54248-73783 GCA_001465055.1 Ptychodera flava | reverse complement strand
TAAGTCTAAAATATCATAGTTTCCTTCATTTTGGATGTTTGAAGAGATGATTTGTTTCCAGGAATCTGGAATAGCATTGAGGAGTGTTTCATACTCTGTTTTGATTTCCTGTTGTTGGTGTGGGAGACAGCGCCCTCTACGGGTTGTATGCTCATTTGTACTACCTTTGTTTTTAGTCAGCTGTCTCTGTTTCGTTGAAGAATAAATGTAACTGGAACAATTAAAACAGTTAGTGTAACAAATCATGGACCTTAAAAACCTAACAATAGATTGATATTGTCTACTTCTACTGATAATGTTATTTTGTGTCGTGTTGTAGATGATATGGATGATGGAGGAATGCCAATGGACAATGAACCAACCATGCAAGAAAATACTGTACATGCACAGGTTTGTCAAGTTGTGACATTGTTATTGATTGGCTTCTGTATTTGCTAGAAGGGGGTTGAAAAAAATGATATTTCTTGTTCTGAATGGTTGTTATGGAAACATTTTGCATAATCATAAAGATCAATTTTATTTATTTTGACCAATCAAACCCATATTTGGAAAGATCTAGCCATCACTATCTTGTGAATTTCCTAAGATTGACAAATCCTTGCACAAAGCAGCTCATTAGATTCCACATTTCAAGATTGTTTACTGTCATTTGCATTTCTCACTACCTGCTCTTTCTTACACGCCAGGATGACAAGAAATACAGATTGAGAGACAGGAGAGAAGCAGAGAAACTGGCCATGATGAAAGCAAAACCTACGATAGATCCCTGGAAATTATTAGATGCTCACAACCCGAGTGACATATTAGAAAAGCCATTCAGAAAAGGTAATGTACAACTTTTCCCATCACAATTTAAGGTGTCTAACAGAATACGTACACGGAATCATGTGTGACATTGGCTGCTGCAGACAGAAATCAGATGAATTTTCATTGTTCAACATCTGTGTTTCATTTTCAAGTTGGAGCCTTTAAAGGTACACGGTCACCATAAATTTGCATATTCCATATACGGTAAAGGGAGCGGGGCTTAAAGTACAACTCCGTAACACCTGTAGCTGTCAGTCCTCCATATTTGATACGTCAAAGATCATGCAGACGCACGCTGCTAAGCAGACCATGGCTGGTCATGTGTGGGCGCCCTTTTTAAAAAGCGGCCACCCGTGTAAAATCTGTGATTGGCTAATAAAAAATGGGTGACCGAATACCTTTAATATGTGAATTATTTTTCTATAGTTTCCATCTTAACATTGATGATTACAATTAGTCAATCTTCTTTGTATAATTTCCAGAAAATTCAAATGTGATGACAATACTGTTGACTTCAGTTCAAACTATTTCTTATAATCACAACTATATGTTTTATTTATTATTGCATAACTTGATGTATGGAAGAGAACTTGATTAACTCACAAGTAGCAGTGCACTACAAAATAAGAAACCTTGGCTTGCATCTGTTTTATCTCATGAGTAATTATACGATTTGGTTGTCTTGCAGCAAAGACATTCAAACTGCCGGACAATCTGAACAACAAGAAGAGGAAAAGAACCAAGGTCAAAGCCAAATGTACACCTATTGATGAGTTTGTGGAAAAAGCATGTAAGATAAATTCAAATTCCTTTGCCAGCATTATCCAAAGCTTCGAAGGAAACGGTTATTTTTTCTCTAAGTTGCTCTCATGAAAAGAAATGTTACATTTGTCCCTGCAGTTCCTATCAGAACAGAGTAAATATTAAGTTTTGGATATGGAAACCTTGATTCCTCACAACTTAATCTTATACTGGTCCTTTCTTGGAATCTGATTACTAGGAATCAGAGTGAACACGTTAAACCAAATATAGATTGAACGAGTCATTCTCAATGGCTTAGTCCCCACTTGTTTAATGAATTCAGAAACCATTGACGGAAATGAATGGTTATATTCAATTGTATCACAACTCAAATCAGCGTGCATATGTATTACATAGGGAGTAATCCTTGTGCGGAGTTTGAAAGAAATCCTTCCTAGCATCTCTGAGAATTTTGCGTGCACGGACACCACTTTGTCTGTGTGGCCTAACAAGCAAAGTCTACCAAGAATATTGTCTACTGTTCACTCACCTACCTGTGTCTTGTTGACAGACTTTTCCCACGCCGCCAAGTTCCCAAAGAACCCTCTAAGGGTTCCAATTTATGAAGAATTTGAAATCCTGTTTTGGAATGAGTTCAAGAGGAGACAGGCTGCAATACAGGAAAAGACCAAGAAACTGGTGAGTGTTTGAAAACATGGACAGGTATCACTATCTGTCAAGTTTATATTTAAATAGAATGTGCATTTTGGACAGATATTCAGACTTTCAAACTTTTACAATATTTTTTTCAGTCTAACACTTGTGGGTTTTCAGTTTGAAGCTTATAAGATATTTAAGGTTTCACTGGCTTATTTTTCATGAAAGTTCAACTTTTCCCCATAGAATCTTAAGGATTATGGCCATTTTGAATATCAAGCATCAGTAAATATTGGGTAATTTCTTGCTCTATACTAGATTTTGCATAGTGGCCCCCCGATTTTTATTCTTTACTTTGAAAGGGAACAAATGAAATTTCCTTAAAGAAAGTTTGGGCTAAAGTTTAAGTCTTGAATGTCTTGAACAATAGAGGGCACACTGATGTCCGAATTTAAAACTGTAACCGTTTCAAAGTGCAAAAATAATTAGCAATAAACCTCCCCCAGCGACAGGCATACCGCAAGATTTTGACCAGTTCACGTCCTGTATACTCTAACCATATCACTATTTTTCGTACAATTTGTGGACTTGTCAAAACTGAGTGGTATATCCATTGCTGAGATGGTTCATTGTACAGCAGTACATATGAATGCTGGACTGAAAAGGTGAAAAAAGGGTTGTTCTCTCACGTAAAGCTTCCATGTATTCCAACAGTCCTATATCCCGAATACAGCACCATTATTTTCATGTCTCATCCAATCAGGTCACTGTATTTTTACCCTCAATTAATTGGTATAATATAATTCACCCTATTTTAATTTCCAGAGGAGAGAAAAGAGGTACGAGGAACTGACCATCTTAGAAGAACAGCTCAAACAACAGGAGGAAGAGGATAACCAAGCAGATGACCAAGACTTTGCCCCTGCTGATGATTTTGATGATGATGGGGATGGGGGCCCCGTTGCCATGGATAATTACCATGACAACATGAATGGTTTGAATGGAGGTGAAGGAGAGAACATTCAACCCATGGGTAAGTTTGGATTCGCCATTATCTTTCTGGGAAAATATTTGATAGCTGCAATCTACTGTACATTTCATAAACATTGCAAAGCAATTTTTTGAAATATCTCAATAGAGTATTTGTGTGATGGGTTTTGTGTGCTGAAAATTGTTACAATGCTCTGTGTGCTTACCCAAGTGCTTTAATATTAATGGGCCATGCAGTAGCTGGAACTTTTTGGTGTTTTTTATAACACTAGTTGAGTTTTTGATGTCAAATAAAGTTTCTTGTTAAATTCCCAAAGATGTTGAGATACACACAGTATTCAGCTTGTCAACTCAGCCTGTATCTGTGTAGACTGCATTGTTATTGTTGAAAAGTGAGTCAGGTCCAGACTAGAATTCAAATGTGTACAATAGCAGTGCAGTGACATGTAGACACTGTGTTGACCAGCTAAATAGTAGATGTTTCACAATAAGTAGTTGAAAAATCATTACAAGTTACAGCTACTAGCTCTGCTATTAAATTGCAGCACATACAGACATACAAATGCCATTGTAGTATTGTTCCCACACATAAATGAATTAATCAGTACAGCATGTTTTCTCAAACATGGAGAGTGTGTAAAAATTAATAGTCCCTGATAACACGAAACTTTGTGGAACAAAACAAAATGTTGCATTGGAATAAATACTGCATAGAATAACAAAAATTCCTATAATATGTTTTCATAGGATTTGATGTCCAATCACAGCAGTCACAACAATCCCAAGCTCTTATCACACAGACTTATGAAGACATGGTTAAGCAACATGTTGTAAGTGTTTGTGATCATCTTTGTTTAACTTGACTATGACATGTACTGTGACCTGAATTATCGGCTCTGATACTCTGTAGCAAGAAATTTATCATTACGTGTGCATCATAATGGGATTTCCTGGTTAGACCGTTAATTAAAAAGAATTATGTTCCTGGTAACACACTTCTGAAAATTTTAGGGCAGATAGCACTGACATTATTTTTTATTTTTATTTTTGTTGGCTGAGACCAATAAAATGGTACAATTTAGAGAATGCACTTCGAATGGTTTTGAAAATGCCAGGATAAAAGTGTATAGGGTCAGTGGATTTTTATAGGATTGGTTGAGTTACTGGAAACACAATGTTTTACTTGACCCAACGTGAATTTTTTTATTCCTTGAGAAGGTCTGACTTTGATTTGTATTTTCTACCGTTTTGCAAACTTCTCAATTCTTCTTTTCTACACCTAACAAACCAGAAAATATGATTTAATACAAAAACAGGCAGGGCTTTGGTAGATCCCTGATACACTTAAGTGAAGCAGAAATTACTAGATGATATATATTTTTTTGTCAGGGAAATAATTGGATGACACATACACAAAATGTACATCAGCCTGCAGTTGTCACGCTATTTATGTTTTTCATTTTTCACAGGATTTATACTTGGAGCAAGCCCAGCAATATGTACAAGAAACAGATCTTTCAAGGAGGATAAAAGAATGGGAAGAAAAAATACAACCTATATTGCAACAAGAAGTAAGTACACGTAGGACAAGGTAGTTTTGATTGAAATAACCTTGATATTCTGTTGAGTTATTTTGTCTCAAGAGGGCGCCAGTCAAAGGAATTCGGTCATAGTATTAATACAGTTCAGTGACTTTTAAAGAAGAGTCTTGATAGAGTTCAGAGACTTTGCTTACCGTGTGTTTTCAAAGTACCTCTGTGTTCATGCAGTGTATAAACAGATCTGTAAATATCATTAGTTTATCTTCACGAGTTCTGACCCACAACAATACATGTACATCAACCTTATTCTTTAGTGAGTTGGTCAATTGACATGAACAAGACAGAGTTGCAGATTAACAGAACACTTGAATGATATTGATGATGTACACATATACTTGACCGTGTTTTGCGGTATTTACAAGTACAACGAACACAGTCTGATCAACATATATCATGGTGGAGATCCCCGTTTGCTACCTGACACACATACAGAAAGTAAACAAAGTTGCCAGGATTGGCCATTTTTAAAAAAATGATTGGAAAATATGTATTACATTACTGATATGAAACTTTCAGAGAAAGTTCTATACAAAAAGTAAACACATAAAAGCCTGAAACAGATTTTTTTAGTGTTTTTGTTTTGCTTAGTGGTCCAGATGTCCTGGTCAGTTCAGTTCATCATCGAAACATGATATAAAATATCCATGAAATTTCATTGATTTGCGCGTCAACAAAATGCCACCGTAACAGAAAATCTGCCAGCCCAATGGACCATCATATTAAAAATAATACAGTTTAATTGACAAACGGTAACAATAGGGCAAGAGGAAAGCTATCAACACTTTTTCCCTCTTGAAATCAAAAATAAATGTTGGGTCAAGAATAAAATTCCTTGTTGGTGAAATTCTATTACAGGAAGAGCATGGTGCATTTGATATCCACCACTATGGGACTGTAATACTGGATTCATTTGAACCTGAAAATGGCAAAACATTGTTACCCTTCCAAGAAATCACCAAACAGAGGGAGCCATATGAAGTCTGTAGATTATTATTGGCATCACTGCAGCTGGTAAGTCACAAGATTTTATTACTATTTTATTACTATTATTATATTATCATTTACTTTATTGTAATATTCTGTTCAGCATCAGTATTTTATATTACCCATAAATTTGTTTTACACTCAAGATTATTGTAATGTTTCATACTGCTAGTATATTACACTTCAAAACTCTGAAATTAAGAAATAAATTGTATAAGTATTATTATAAGTGCTGAATAGTTTGGCAGTGGTCTGTAAATATTCTGACTCTGCCAGCATATCAGTTGGAGACACAGTTCACATGGAACGATGTATGAATTCCTGACACTGCAGAAAAAAAGAAAGGAAAATAAAGTTCTCATCAATTTGTCATTTTCACAAGTGCCATATCTTTATATCATATTAGATTTTCACCGACTTATGTAGTTTCCATTAATTTAATCAAGTATGGTAAAATAGGTCCTTTTGAAAAGAAAATTCTCTCCTGCGTTCTTCCTCTAATATAGTTGATTAATATAGTTGATTCCACCTAATTGTTTCAATGATGAGATGTGACCTATGTACATTATAACAGGTGTACAAAACATCTATAAGTTAACCAATATATTTACTGAAGTCTTGTTTAATATTTGTTCCCAGTGACATCCTTCCCCTAGAGATGTCTGACCTTTGACCTTTGTCTGTGCCAGTACAAACACTTATCACATTAGCAGGTTATTGATAGCTTTTGGTCCAGCAGGAAATTCCTTTTTCACTTTGTATTTAGTCCCTTCATGACATGGGTTTAAAATACTACAGCTTGCTTATGATGGCTATTTGGAAATCTTTTTGAATTTGGCCAAACAAGAGACAGATGTTGAATTTTTTTTAGCTTTTTCTGTCGTTTAGAGTATTAGAAATAATGGTGTAATTAGGCAGATATTATTTCAGAAAAAGTGGTTGAAGTTTATACATGTACTCACATGTACATTTTTAACTTTGAGTGCCAAAGTCAACTTTTGTCACCTTTATGAAGTATAACCGTTACAATTTTTTTCAGATTTTTCCCAAAATTTTGACCCAAAACTTGAGTCTAGGAAAAGTGTTGTCCATTTAGTCCAGTAAAATGTTGCACTGAAGTTATAGGTGGAAAAAATTACAACACTCAAAGAGTGAAAATAGTTTAAGTTGCATGCATATCAGTATTGTCATTCACCCTTCGAGTGCCAAAGTCAAGTTTTGTTGCCTTTGTAAAATGTAACCGGACAAGTTTTTGCAGATCTTCCAAATTTTGATCAAAAACTGCAACCAATGAAAGTGATGTACATTTGGCTCAAAATTGTCAAAAAATTCCACAAGAGTTCTTAAATATTGGCTGCAATTTTGCATTAAAATTTTAATGGAAATATTTACAGCACTCAAAGGGTTACTATCATGAAGAGAACCAATTTTGACATCACCATGCACAGAAAAGGTTAGGACTTTAATAAGACAAGCAGGATAAATGTCAGTATAGAATTAAATGTTTTAACTTGTAATCTACAATGATTCTATGCGGTGCAGCCGCTGACATGTCAAGACACGTGTTACGACTCAACTTTTGCCTTGTGCTCCCTGACCAAAAAGTCATTGAGGATTTGTCTCTGAAAAAATAACCCTTTGCTGGCCAAATAATCGTTAATGTCATAATATAACAAGTATTGTTTCACATTTCTGGATGTTCAATGCAAACAGAACAGTATTGAGTATCAAGAACTGTTGCAATCATTAACTAAACTTTCTGTAATTTATGTATTTTGTACAACCTCAATCAGATCAAAGATTCTACAACTGGAGTTTGTTTCCATCAAAATGTTCTATGGCAATTTTGTACGTAATTTGCATGAGTTACAGGGTCTGTTCATTCCTGGGAAGGCTTTGAAAATCCTGGAAAATGAAATTTAGTCCTGGAGAGTCCTGGAAAATTGATAACCCATCTACAATTTTCAAAAATGACAAGATGATCAGTCATGTTATTGTAGAAGTCATATGTGAAATGGTATACAGAAATTATATATTGTAAAAGTGATAGCTGGAAAATGCTATTTTGGACTTCAAAAAAAAGTCTTTGAAAATCAACGAAGTCCTAGAAAGTCCTAGAATTTTTAGTGACTGTGGGTTAAAGTTTAACCCTTTGAACCCGGCTCGGACATAAATGTCCGATGATGTCATAGAGTACCAGGGGGTCAGGGTGCAAAGGGTTAAGGACCAAGGAGTTGGGTAAATGTGGTTTTTAGAAAATTTTGTTTTTGTGTCAACCCTTGAAATAGGTATGTTATTCACATGAAACTTCATTTTATATTCTCATAAATTACATGTACAAATCATGCTTTTTTTCTTGGCATCTTGTCTTCAGTGTCATTTTGTGCTGTATGCAAGGTGTGACATTGAACTTCAGCAAAGGCCTACAGTAACAGTGGATAACTAGAGGCCTGTAGGTACAGTGTAAAACCTTTGAGTTCGTATCCAGAGGTTGGTGTCCACGAATACTAACCATTAACCTTCTGACCTGCTAACATGTTTTTCCCCGGTTTATGTAAATTGCAGGCCAACAATCAGAATGTAGAGATTGGTAACGACAACGGCAGTGAGTGCCACATGGACACCATGACACTGGAATTTCTGTCCAAGCAAAGACATCATGAAGACCTCGCAGAATACAGGGCGCCCTCCTTCGAACACAGAACACAGAAAGTATCATAGGGGAATGCACATTTTACTGTTCAAAGTCAACGTATTTTTGTGTCAAACAAAGTCTGAATCAGATTCAGGATTACAATCAGAATCAAGAGTGATTCTTGCTCATGGTAACATCAGCCTCAGATCCAGCATCAGAGCTCACATTTTCTATAAAACTCAAGTCTGTTATCAGTCTTTCAAAGTTTATTATTACTGACCCTAATTTCCCAAGGAGAGGTAACAGATACAGTAATTGTCTTTCACACAGCAGTTATTTACTGGTGAAATATCTTCTTTAACCCTTTTCCTGCCAGACACTGTAGACAGTATCACTTCCCTGTCATCCAAGTCAGTAAAAAGTGATATTGAGCCAAAACCACGTGGCTTGGTATGTTACAGCATCTTTAGTCCATACAATCAAGTTTACAGTATTAATGTTCTTAATTGCCTTCAAATTTCAACATTATGTTAAAATACACCATACGGAATATGTTGTGCTTCACTAATTTTATCCACCTTGACCCAATTGTGAAATATTAACTTGGCAGGAAAAGGGATAAATAAAAGAGATGTAAAAACTTGTTTGCTTCTGATATGTCAATCACTGACAGAGGCATACTTCTTGACATGGTACACTCACTGTTTAATGTCTGTACATGTATCTCATGTATCTATATCATTCACACTTTTTTAGTCCCCACGGACAACGTCCGGGGGGACTTATAGGTTTGGTCATGTCCATGCGTGCGTGTGTGCGTGCGTCCGTCCGTCCGTCCGTCCGTCCGTCCGTTCACGCAGATATCTCAGAGACGCCTGTAGCGATTTAATTCAAACTTGGTACAAGGATTATCATCTATGCCATACATATGCACGTCGATTTGTTTTACAATCCGATTCAAAATGGCCGTCTGGCAGCCATTTTGTTTCCTGTATTTGATGACGGTGCGTATGTTCACGCAAATTTCTCAGTGATTCTAAGAGCGATTCCATTCAAACTTGGTACATAGATTACTCTATATGTTATACATATGCACATTGATTTTTATTTTGATCTGGTCTAAAATGGCTGCGTGGCGGCCATTTTGTTTCCTATATTTTACGACTGTATGTTTGTTCACGTAAATTTCTCAGAGATGCCGTGCGCGATTGCATTGAAAGTTGGTACCTATATTAATCCTTATCACATATATATGCACGCCGATTTTTGTAATGATTCGATCATAAATGGCTGTGTGACGGCCGTTTTCTTTCCTGTATTTGATATCCATCCACAGGGGTCCCAGGTATGATCCACAGGGGTTCCAGGATGAAATTAATACTAATGCTGTGTCTATGCATAGGGGCTCATGAATGCAGATATCTGAGATATTCCTGTGCCAATTCTTTTTAAACTTGGTACAAGGATACTACACTATGGCATTCACATGCAGGTCTATTTATATTGGTATGGCATGCATAATTAGGTCTAATTTGCATAATTCAAGATTAGAGCGCTGTTTCTGGTACAACTGTACCAAATTTGATGAAACTTTGTGCAGATGGTTTTAGTCCCCACAGACACCATCCGGGGGGACTTATAGGTCATGTCCGTGCGTGCGTGCGTGCGTCTGTTCACGCAGACATCTCAGAGATGCCTGGAGCGATTTCATTGAAACTTGTCACAAGGATTACTTCATATGTCATACAGATGCATGTCAATTTGTTTTGTGGTACGATCCAATATGGCTATCGTGTGGCCATTTTATTACGATTTTTTCATGTATAGAGCCATTACTCAGGCATGTTTCAACCGATTTTATTCAAAGTTGGTACAAGGGCATATACCGATGACATAAATATGCACACCAATTTGTTTGTGATGCAATCCAATATGGCTGCCTTATGGACATTTTTTTTCAATTTTTTTCATGTACAGAGCCATAACTCAGGCATATCTCAACCGATTTTATTCAAAGCTGGTACAAGGACATTGACCTATGTCATACATATGCACGTCAATTTGTTTTGTGATACAATCCAATATGGCTGCTAGGCGCCCATTTTATTACAATTTTTTCATGTACGGAGCCATTACTCAGGCATGTTTCACAAATTTTATTCAAAGTTGGTACAAGGACATTGACCTATGTCATACATATGCACATTGATTTGTTTTGTGATACGATCCAATAAGGCCGCCATGTGGCCATTTTATTACGATTTTTTCATGTCCTGAACTACAGCTCAGACATGTATCAAGCGAATTTATTCAAAAGTATTTTTATCACAGACCTAATGAAGAGGACTCTATCCTCTCTGAGGACCTGTAATCAAAGTACCCATTAACAAGTGGGGACTGTGTCATCAACGATGACTTGGTCTATTGAATTTTAAATCTGCTGAAACAATTTGCCATATTATTTATCTCGTTGGGAATATGCCTCTTTCAGCGCACTGTTGGAAGGCACATTGGATTTAAATCCTGTGAATCTGATTCTGATTGTAGCCTTTTTTAATCTTTTGTCAAGTAGAACGTCAAGAGTGGGATGATGTCTTTTGAGTGTAGAATTACTAACATTTGTATATACTGGCTTGAAAAATGAAAATGACTTCAACAACATTTGCTAGCAGTTGATGTGATTTAACAGTTGCTTGACGTGTCTGTATGATACCATTGATCCAAGGTCGCCTTAATACATTTTTCCATTCATCATGGAGTGCCTATCACATAGCACCCATAGGACGATAACATGCAGTCTTGCACACATTCTCTATATTCCACATTCCGAACCATGTCATTCTAATGTATCACATCAAGGTGCCAAGTGATACATTCAGGATGATAACTTGATATGAACTGTGAACCCCTTTTTTTTGGCATTGAAATTCAATCTCTGAGACATCAGGTGTACCATTGTACAGAATTCCATTGTCCAAATGAAGCATTCTGTCAATGAGAGTGATACCTGTACTATTTAATAGAGAAAAATGTCTTTTAGATTAACTCATGTTTCATACCACATTTTGTCAAAGTTCACATCACATGGAAACATATACACAGATGCTGTACCAGTATATTATTTACATCCTCAGTTGTGAGCAATAACATTTTGTTTGTGAAAAAAAGCCGTATGAAACAGTTCTTGTAACCATGTCAATTATTAACAGGCACCAAACACATTGTACCTTTCACTGACAGTTGCTCGGTTCGTCTCTTACTCTGTACATGTAGTTGCACAGACTGTTAGAAGTCAGTGCGTCCATAGACCCTCGAGAAAAAGTTTTTCTCGAGGGTCTATGGTGCGTCCAAGATCGTGTTCTGTTCTGGAACTTTCAGAAGAAATGGGAAGAAATACTGTGAGACGGCATGAAACTCTGATGCCCCATTCATAGACATAAAATTTATAATAATTATGTACTTAGTTTAACTTGCTCTCTGCCATGTAAGGTTTTTGATTAATAATCTTCATATGTATTTTTTTCCTATAGCACACATTTAATAATAATGAAATGTGATATTTTGATTAATGTTGATCATTGTTCCCACATAGTGTACTGTAGAATAGAATGCGCTGACAAATCTAGTCAAAGCTGTTTTCGATGGTTTTAGACCCTAAAGAGTGTCTATCTGACAACTTGTTTTCAGGAACCACAGCACAGAGGTGTCTCTCTCAGAGATACAATTTTGATAGAGATTACCCAAGTTAATGTAGGTTTTAGTGTTCTTTCATAATCTAACCAAAAATGCTATCAGTCTGTAGGTTGATTTCTTCAGTTCGTTATGTGGAATGTATTAAAGAATATAAATATTTATGAGGGAAATGAAACAAGTTGTTTGTGCTCTCATTTACAGAAGCTGGCTGAAGGTTTTACTGGCTTGTCTGAAGGCGCCTTTCATTATGAATAAATAAATACAAACAACATCCCCAGTGCAGTGGTGAACTGCACCACAGCTTAGCATGGGCCGTGTATGGCCACTATGCCTAAATGTTTACCAATCCTGTCAGACTGGTCTTTGCAAGAACTGTACTCTGATCCAAGGCTAACATTTTTACATGTGTGCAGTGGGCCAAGATGTGTGATAACAGACAAAGGGTGCATAAGCTTAGTTATCGCAAGAGAAATTTCCTAATGATGGACATTTTTCCGGACTGGGTGCAGTGTACATGATAGTAACGGGAGGAGGGGGGTTAGCCCCTATTGGGGTACAGACGTACCCTGGACCTTTCGAACTACTAAGCATTCGGTCGAAAATTTTCCGTAAGATCTTGGGTCTAAAGTCTACATTTCGGCCTGAATGCTTGTGCCACTACATTTTCTACAAAATGATGGATCAAAATCGTGTTGGATACAAAAAGGGTAGAAAAATGTACTTTCATCAAAATTTCCTTGGTCTAAAGTATACAAGAGGCGAAATTTCCTTGGTCTAAAGTATACAAGATGCGAAAAACGAGGGAGTCAAAAATCGCTGTACATATGGGGATACCCTCCTAATGCAGCCGTCCTTCCTCATTCACTCACTCTTTTTCCGGGTTGTACACAAGGACAGGATTTACCACAAATTTACAAAATACCATTCTGTCAACTTTATTCATACTTTTTTATAGCACCAATAACTTTAAGTAAAATTCCAAACTAACATGATGGAATGTCAGTGAAAAACGTTACAAAAGGACAACTGTACACGTTGGATCGTTCTGCAAAAGATCTCAGTCAGATTAAATCAGATTAATACAATATTTATTAATTGATTCAACAACTACGCAATACACTAGAAGGCAGTTGTGCGGCATGGGCAGGCTCAATATTCGCATTGCTTCTCAAAGCAGACGTCACGGAAATTCCGGGGTTTTGGCTTCACCATTAATTGACCTTTGACCTGAAGTACAGGTGAACTATATGATTTGCACATGTTTGGAGTACGTCTAAACAAATGTCTGTAGGATAAAAGGCGGGAAAATTTCCGTCCGGTGAACCTATTGATTTAGAATTAATTTGTATCGACAATTGAGTATTGCTCAATCCTGACCCTGAACTGCTTCAAAGTACATCGAGTTCAAGGTTGCAAAGTTCAAGGATCCACGCTCTGTGACCCGCTTACGCCGTCGATATATAATGTGTAAAAGGCGACATTCAGTACAAACAACATTTGAGAATTGGAATCAAACAAGCTATTGAACTTGATGATTGCATTGGGTGGAAAATGTTCGATTTTTTTATATCTGAGGAACTTTCGACAGATGAAACTAGGCCTCTCATCATTTTCATTTTCACGAAATCTGAAACATTTAAAACTGATTCGTTGTAGGCTAAGCGTGTTAACATCTCTTACTATAACAGATATGGCGATGTAGCTCAAAACTAGTGTGTCCGGCGGTACGTATGCCGGAAGATTGCTGTGGAATTCAGTAGCTGTCCAGTGAAACTTTTTAACACTTCACCATCTTCAGCCTGTTTCGTGCAACGTCATTATTCTGTCCATATCAGCGCCTTTGTATTCTGCGGTGTCATTATGCAAATGACTGAAGATTAAATGGGGACCGAATAATCTTGTTGTTGTTTGTGTTGTTGTTGTTTATGATTATATTAGTCGTGTTGTTGTTTTTGTTGCTGACCAATAAAATTCAATGAACATAACTATTGTGTAGTTGTTTCAAACGTAATGTAGATAGATGTCATAAGAAACAGTACAAGGACACTTGCGTCATTTGACCCAATTTTCCTATGATAGGAAGAGAGTGTAAGTCTGGAGAGAGTTGCACTGGGTCAAATAACGATAGTGTCCTGTATCTTATGGCATCTACATTACGTTTGAAACAACAACAACAGTTATGTTCGTTGAATTTTACTGGTCAACAACAACACAATATAAATATAACAATACAAACAACAATACAAACTCCAACCTGATTACTGGGTCCCCTGTGGTTGCACGCCCTGGGACAAAAACGGTAAAAGTGTTCGAATTCAACCAATCTAAGGGGCTTCTAGCAATGTACTCCAACAATCGTTGACTCTACAAGCCCCCTTAGGTTACAATTCATTAATGCGAAACAGTCGATGTTCATTTATCTTCACCCTTGCCTTAAATTGCGATTAAATGTATTGTCTTTATAATAAATAAGCTAAAATTTACTACCTGAATTAGATAACAGCAGTTTAACGTTTGCTCGTTTTACCGAAAACTCAGGCTCAGCTTCATCAATCTGATCAGAAATCAGCTGAAGAGATGTGCTCGGGCGTTCCTTCTATTCCTTGTTGAAGCATTCAAGTCTGGTCCTTACTTTTCCTCGGTAAAGAGACGAGAACGTGAACCAAGCAAAGCCAAATACGAAAGAAAGAAGCAAACTTGCAGGGAAGGAGCCTATCCAAACACCTGATTTTGATCAGACTGAGCTTCACCGTGTTTCTTAATGGTCAAAAGCAACATAAGCAATATCAGAAAGCACATAAGCATGATGTTTTTGGTGCTTCCCTGGACTGTCGAAGCTAAGTGGTTTTAGAAGTCATGCATTGTAGGGCAGTAATGTCAAACAATCGCAAGATTCCGTATTTCATCGTATCGTTGCTTATTTGGCTGCCTGTGGTATAGAATATACTAATCAGACGTGGAATATGCTCACTCTTATCGCAATAGCTGACATCATTTTTTGACTACATCCATTCCTCCCTGGATGTTTAGCGATTTATCAGTCTGTCACATTGCACACTGTATGAATAGTAGAACGACTGTTCAATGTATGTCAAAGATTAGATTCAGCAGCGCTAGTGTTTTTGTTTGTTTGTTTGTTTGTTTGTTTGTTTAATTACTCTTCTAATGAACAACAATTTCACATATGCACTGTATTAAAGTTAAATACCGTGAAAGTGCTTCTTTGGGAAAGCAAGTGAGGCACTCACATTTCAAGATACGAGGAAACTGAGGCAAGGGCAACTTTTTTTTCTTTTCATAAGACATGAAATCGGAATATTAAGAATAATCCTGTTGAGTGTATACTTTTTAAAACTCAGATTATCAGTCGTAGTTTCTCTGTGCACATCACCATTATCATACAACCTTTGTCACGGTAACTCATTTCAATACTTATATGATATGGAATTCAATTATCACAACGCAATGTCTGCCTGCCACTTTTCTTAAACAATAGTTAGCAAGCATTCACTCTATAAGGAAAAGTTGGGTCTTGATGGATCTCTCCATCCAATCTTTTCTTGTGTCAGATACGTGTACTATTTAGAGGGACGCCACCTTAGAAGGACCTGTCTACCACTTGTAAATCTTTGACATATAGAACAACTTTGGAACGTGGTTAAGAATGAGTGAACTACAAACAAGGTACACGAATTTAAACGTTGATCTCATTCGTCCACTCGTCAATATTGTAAAAGGCATTGTTATACATTGATGCAAATGAGCTCTCCGCTTGCATTTGTTCTGATGGCTGTTCTTGTGATGCTGCAGCCTCAAACTGGTCACCGGACATTAGAGCATCTTCTCGCCCGTCCTCACACCGTGAATCTTCTGCTTTTTCCCGTTTGGAATGTCTCCTAGTGCCAGGTTTAGCTCGCCGTCTTTGACTAGCACCTTCACATGACGATAAATCTGGTGAGGTCCGAGATCTGTGGGAATGAGTCCTATGGCCCACCACGGTCCTATCTATTGTCGGCGACGATTCCTTAGAAGCACGTGGTTCATCTGGAACGTTGAAGGGTTCCTGCCCGTCTGGGCTTAGATCTCTGCCGTCGATTCCTGATGCTGCATCTTGCGATATTCTGCGACCTGGTTCGCCACGTTCCATATCAACGTGCACTGTTATCGGTTCTCTACCTGACGGGTAGGGCATTGAAGTTCTCTCAATTGCGCGTTCCTCAAAATCACTCTCATCCTGAGCTCGTGTCCTGTGTGGAGTCCTGTCTCCATGGATATGTTCATGATTACCAGAGTTAACATTGCACGTGTCCTCCCTTGGGTCTGTTTCTAGTCGCACAGACTGCGCAGGTACGTTTAATTCCAAAGGGTCTGTAGGCCCCCTACTTTCCTCCTCG
Organism: Ptychodera flava; assembly: GCA_001465055.1. Taxonomy (NCBI): domain Eukaryota; kingdom Metazoa; phylum Hemichordata; class Enteropneusta; family Ptychoderidae; genus Ptychodera; species Ptychodera flava. The sequence goes on along the minus strand of LD349114.1, from coordinate 57,281 downwards.
TCAAGTCCAACATTTGGACCCCATTTAGGAGTGCGAACAAAAGTGAACGTCCTGCGTGAGCCGTCTTGTAAATTACTCTGCAATTGCACGCTACTCCCGGGATGTATCTGAACCCGTTCGCCAGACTGTTGTTGCCGCGGTGAATCAACACTCTGTAACGTTTCTGGACTTACTGCCTCGTGAACAATCCTCAAAGTGACATCCGAGACACTATCATTGTCATCCTCCTCCGGGGTTTCTTCTATAGAGTCGTGCGAGTACGGTAAATTCATGTCGGAAGCTCGCCTGTAGTACGGGTAAGCCATGAGACCCGGCGGCAATCTCGTATGCATTGCCGCCAGCTCACTGTCATCACCGGTGACCCTGGGCGTCAAATCAGGAAGACTCTGCATGTGGCTTCGCTGTGCGCCAGTCCGTTCGCCTTGTAGGATATCAATTGTGTTATGGTTCTCCAAACCTTGTATGGATATCTGTCCGGAAGAGTTGCTCCTTTGGGTCAGTGAGGTCACGTTTGACAGGTTACCGACAGATAGTTCCACCATCTCCCTGTTGCTGGCACTTTGAGAGTCCTGATAAAGGCGATACCGGCGGAGTGAGTCACGATCAACGGCAGGAGTGAGCGGCGCTGTGAAAACACAATAATTTACGTCATTTGAAAAATTCTGTCATTTGAAAGAAAACGGTTGACTACCTATTAGAGTTAAGGTAAAATATACAAGGCAATATTAGCTTTTGAACAAAATCATGCTTTTACGTGCGTTTTTACCAAAAATAAAAAATACAAGAACATTTTTGCAACGATGGTATGACACTATAATGTATATAAACCTAATTACTACTCGAACCACTGAATTCGCTCGATATTCCATCAGAGCTATCATCGATTTAGTCCATCCAAATGTTTATCACCATTTGAACGTGTTGACCCGGAAGCCAGGAGGATTGAACATATGACCTGTGGTAGGAAATCGCCTGGCAACAAAGTCACCTCTCCAAACCTGCCACACCCAATCCGTTGACAAGATAGTTCAATGAACCCGATCTAGTGTCAAGATTTTGAGGATGACACCTTCGTATTTTGCAATTTACTAACATTGGCAAACTCACTTAACAGAAGACTGATTCAAGTGTCTTTACATGGTAATCCTGCCCAGCAAATCAAGAACACAGTCACCTGTGGTCTATTCCGCTCTGCGTCTGTGCGCTCCATAGACGTGTGAACATATGCTTGAGAAGATGGGGCGCATAGACGCAAAGTGGAATAGACCTCAGGTGACTGTGGTCCAGAACCATCTGGCCACCGGGAAAGTGAAATTCGATGGAAGAGGACTTTCCAATGCATGCATGGACACACGGAACATTTCTGAGTCCAATTTATTATTGAAAACTGAGATAAACCATATCAATGTCACATTGTCACTTAGGGAACACTCGCGACGCCTACCGTTCATGCCGCTAAGCGATTGCAAGTCGGAACTCCGTCGTCTCGTGCTGAATCGGAGTGCCTCATGATAGTTCGGCAAGGACGGAACGATCACCTGCTGGCGATTCAAACTGCTCTCTCTCGACCTCGATATTTCGCTGTCAGGTATGTAATACACCTTGAAACGGGAAGAAGAATTGGTTATGTGTAAGTAAAACCGAACAACAGTATTTTTCCAACAATTTTTCACATTCATATTCTAGGTTGTTTTTTTTAATTATTTACTCAGGTGTATCGTTGGTGAACTCTGATTCATTCTTGTGGCAAATTGTGAAAATATATTATGAACGCTTTGGCATTTACTTTCATCGCATCTCGATTAAACATTACCCCAAGCGTATATATCATCTTATCCATTGCTTGACTCGATTCTTGTCCGCAGTTCCTCCTACATTATATTACCATGTCCTGCCCGTCGCATTTTGATTGGTCGCGCTGAACCACGTGACTGACCACAAATACACAGAAATGGTCTGTTTACATGCCCGTGAATATGAATAAGAAGATTAACAACTGAAAGTATCGTAACTTCACAGCTCAAACGTAAATCATAATCAATCACAAAATAAAATGGAGCACTTGTGGGCCAAGTTGAGATACTTTTTTCTGAAAATATCTCCGAATTTGCCAATTTTTTACAGCGCGCGTGACAGTACGTCGCGTATTTCTCAGTTCTGGGGGCCAGTTGTCGTTCGCGCCGGAATTTTCGCAAATTTTGACGGTTTTCGTTGATAATATAATGGAAATGACGGACTCCGCTCTGACCATTAACGTTTATTTATGGGCGCGGGCTCCAGGAAAGCCAAATTAACGGGCTCGGGTTAATTTTCGGCTTTCCTCTCGCCCTTGCCTATAAATAAACGTTAATGGTCAGCGCGTCGCCCATTATTTCTGTAGTATTTGCGAGATAAACGTACGCAGGTAAAGATTTGACAAACTTCATTTGAATGTTGTCTTCCTTTCTGCTTTCAGTAGATCAGAAATTTGATTCTGTTATTCTAAGAAAAAAAACTCGAACCCTAGTTTGCCTTTGATAATCACAGATTTTGGTGATGAATCACTGAATGTTTCGGCGAAACACTTGCTCATATACACTGATGCTATCTGCAAACATAGATGTGAGGTCAACAGTTAAATCGTAATGTCTCTCACCTGTCCATCTTGTAGCATATCTGCCCTGTTTTTGTCCCACTTGACGGCGAAACCAGACGTAACAACGGAAGTAATCGAGAACCCAGCTTCTATCGTTGCCGTTATTATGAGCAGAATGTTGATAGTCAGCAATGCGGTCTGTAGAAGAGGAGAAACTGCTACGTATGATTATACGCCTCAAAAGTGTTAATCACAATGGTAGAGGTAGATTGGCACGTCATCGGGTATTTTCTAACTCCTATTACACTCACATATTCTATAACATTGAAATTAAATCAGCGAGAGGTTCTGACAAGGGATGCATATATATATATATATATATATATATATATATATATATATATATATAATATATATATATGTATATATATATATATAATATATATATATATATATAT
>LD349114.1:0-42105 GCA_001465055.1 Ptychodera flava | reverse complement strand
GGTTCCTCTCTTGTTAAGCCCGGTATCAGTTGACGATGGCACCGCACGGCGTCGAAGGTTGTGCTCTCCTCGTTCGTACACATGTACAGTTAAGTACAACAACCTGTTATCGTCTCACACGGACTGCGCTTGCGCATTTGAATGACGCAGTGATCTCGATTGGACTCTTATATCGGGTTGGCACGATCACAGTGCAAAGATGACGTCACACATTCAATTACTATTTTAGATATTGAATTATTCTTTCGTTATTTTTTCTTTTCTTTTATATTTTTCTTTCATTCCTTCATTTATGATCCACTTGTTATCGTCACGCGACGCGTGAGTGATGACTGTGGCCCACCCCAGCGCCAGTAAGAATATATACTCAGGGACGATGCTATACTATCGATGGTTTCATGTGATATGTGTAATCACATTTTTTGTTCATTAACTTAAGTACCTCGACCCGTGTACAGTGATGCATGACAGTATTTAACAAACTCATAATATGCAATGTCAAATAAAAACGTACAATAAAACATTAAAAATTAAATGCAATTATATTAAACACAAATAGAAATTACTCAGGACGCAAAAATAATCTAAGCATGAAATCTAACGAGAAATAAAATCATCAAGATTCGGGAAGGAAAACATATGGATGAAAAACGTACAACGAAACTACATAATGAGCTTGCTGAAATTGCAAGATTTGAAAAGGTTAAGGTTTAGAAAAAATCTAAAACGTTAATGCGTTTAACCTATCAAAGTTTGCGTTTAAACGTATTGCTTACCTCGGTGATGAGAATTTTGAACTTTTGCTCACACATTTCTCAATTAGGTGAAAGTCCTATTTATAGTCAAATCAAAAGTTGCGGTTCTATGTTTTGATTTGGAGCCGAGGCAGATAATTGCAATACAAGATTAAATTGACCGTCTTCAGTAAAAAAAAAATAGAGTAAACCAAAGTTTCTTTTTAGTCGGATTAAAATAGTTCGAAATAATGTACCCGGGTTAGCTAATGAAATTTGATGAAACCATGCGACCTATAACATGAATGAAGGAAACGAAGTCATGACTTGTCAAAAGAATGGAATAAAGGGGGATTTATGAGAGCAGCGGCACTATTATAAGCCTTTAGATTCTCACAGACCATTTAGAATGGATTTTATAATTTCTTTAGAGACTCTCTCGGCCTGTTACGAAATCTACTTTTCATGATTACGTAATTTTAGATCAAGTATGAACTTTCTGTGGATAAGCAAACCGAATACCTCTCCTTTAAATAAATTTGATGAATATTCTACCATGACGGACCGTAAGAACTTAAAACTGTAGCTGTACACCATCGTTAGTTTCTTGTGAATATAAATATTTTCGAAGGTATACAGAAGATATGGCAAAATGATTTTCAGAATTATACTTCCATGGTAAATTATTCTAGAAGAAAGGGTACGTAGTTGTAATATAAATTCCTATATGCTTGCGGTTTCCTTCGATTCAAGATAATATAAACGTTCCGTCAACAGTAGCGACTCTGATTGGTGTTCTTGTGAACTATACATTTCGGATTAAGACAGCAACTCTCGAACAATAAAAAGTCCATTGTTCTTCATTGGACAACTTTTAAGCAGAAGAATTAGCGCTGTTATTTCAACGGGCCTGAAGCTGTGCCATTTGTGGATAATAGAGCATGCGCTCACTTAAAATCTCTTAATTAGAACAATTATTGGCTTCCTTTCGTTACACGGTAACGAATTTCTGTGGCCATTATGTATTGCTGATTTTTCTGCGCCGTTTCTATGCCCTCGTAATGATGGCGCTATGCAGTCTTACGCATTTAGAGCTGGCGTATGTTCCGTTTTCTAAGAAACAGATTATCATACCCGTAAACCTATTACACTAGACAAAGGTTTATATTTAGACTAAGCAACTTTATACATTCCATTGACGTGTGTGATATTACATGAAAAGTTAGCTTGGAGTTAGCAAAAGGCCGCTGGAGGGAGCACTATTGATTTTTACATTGGGGTGCTGTTTGTATGTGTGTGGGTTTTTGTCGGTTTTTTTGACACGATGATGTCACCATACCGATTTTTTTATGTCTCCCTTCTGCCACTTTGAAGACTTCAACTTGCCGAAGGGCTTTCACTTGAAACATGAAAGTGCACGGAATTGACTGCTGCCAACGGAAATTCAGAAAAATACGTCAAATTTTAATGTAGCCGTGGTCAGTGTACTTGAGATATGAATTTTTCATGAGTTTTCATCAAAATACTGACAATAACAATGTATGCACAGGGTATCGCGAGCAATATTCGTCTAGAAGTTATGAATATGATCAATAAATGTCATGTATTCAAGTAGTTTGTTTTCATTATACAAGCCTTACCTGTGTCTAGCGTGTGCCTATTACTTTACCCTAGCTATCTCTGTATAGTATTTCTATCTAATCCCTTTCATTAATTTGTTCTGCCGATCACTAACGTAGGGGTTTATCGCCCTGATAGCAGCTCATAAGGTAGTCCGTGTACTACCCTATGAGCTGCTAACGAGTTTTTTGGTCAGCCTAACGATTACGTCATTTGAAATCAGCCAATCACAGAATGCGTAAGTATCATAGGAGAACTGAACAGATATTTTCAGTGACAAACTCAGGCAATACTTGTCTCTTGATACGTATCGGCTGACGAAGTCTGTAAGGCTGAAGGAAACTACACTACTTTAGCTGGTATCACACTGTACACCGAGAAAAGGACCTCTCGACGTGCGTGTCAGAATCTTGTAATACAGTGACGAGCATACTTTTATATACCACTATCTTCACCCAAACTGAAAAACATACGCTTGCGTAGAAAACAGAAAAACGTAAACAAAATTACTTACATTTCTGTCACAAGAAATGATGAAAACTGCTGTAAGATACGACTGCTAAAACTTACCTTCTTTACCATAGACTCGCAAACGACAACAGCGTCTGACGTAACGCAAGCTGAACGCCAAAAAATCAATTCAATCCGTTCTTTCTCTGTAGCTTGTATGTGACAATACAGAGAAAATTAGACTCCTACATATTTTTTTGCTGAACATCCGAGTCTTGAAGGTTGAAAAATTGTAACAACAATCTTTCGCCAAATGACAATTGCGCTTTAAGCGGTTACTTCAACAAAGCTATACTGAAATCAAGAAAGGACGCCATCGAAGTTTGTGACACGATGCAGCAGGAATTTTGCCGTCCCACAATTAAATCGATCCAAAGTATGATAAAGATAGCAAGAATTTTGATATTTCTTATTCAGAAAATAAAATTCATAGACTAGCTATCGGTTGTGCAGTGTACTCGAGTATTCTCGTGAAATTGTCTTGAAACCTTCACACAAGACAACAAGAATAACTACGTAAATGATGTGACCATCATTGATTTTAATATAAAATGACTGAAATGTTTCTTTCTTGTGCAATTTCGAAGACATTTTTTGTTTTGTGCCGCATTTGTTTGGTCTATAAACCACTGTACATTCGTGTGTTCGAGAGCATCTTATAGAGGAACATTTTAGTCGTTTTCGCTTAGAGGAACGGGTAATTATCGTCTGCAGTGCTTCTCAGAAGTCGCTTGTTTTCATGAAATAGTATGAGATGCATATGCGTTATTAACATATTTCCATACTGTGTCTCTAAAAACAGGGTTAAGAATAACAATTTCTCTCAGCTCTTCCAATGACAGTCCTTACCTCAGTAATAGATGTACCTACCACGTACACAAAGTCAACATTCTCCTCTTATCTCTACCGACGATCCCCTACGTGGTTAAGATTGTTAGTTAGTTCTGTGATAAAGCTGCCAACGTAAGGAATGAGTATGCCATATAGTGTATTGGACAGAATTTCGCAGACTATACTTTGTAGCAAATTGATACGACAAACTTTTCTTGAACGATGGATACGGTTCTAATCTTATGCTGCATCGACTATTTCAGTGTTAACAATTGATTTAGTACACAGTACTGCGACTATCAAATTGACTAGAAAATGACCAAAACAGTTGGAAATGCAATGTTGAATATCTCACATTTTGTCGCGAAAAGTGATAACTGCATTGACTTTGCGAATCAATATGTTGAAATTTTAAATTAAATTTATTAGTCGGATATTGAAGCTGAGAAAGTCTCTGTTTGTCTGTCTGTCTGTCTATCTATCAGTCTCTCTCTCTCTCTCTCTCTCTCTCTCTCTCTCTCTCTCTCTCTCTCTCTCTCTCTCTCTCTCTCTCTCTCGCCCTTCGTCAGTTCCCCTGTCATAATTTTTAGATTATCTGTGAAAACATATCTGAATGGATTGTTCCCGGCTCCTGCTTATGGTAATTTGAATCATTAAGATTTGCATTAAAACATTTAAGGAGATTTAATTAGAAACAGACTTAAGCAATCTTAAATGCTGCTGGCTACATATAAGAGTTTTGAAACAAATCAAAGAACACCGACCTGAATTCATTACGGTCGTGTTCATTGTTTGGATATTTCTTGTGCTTTGTACGCCATCACATGTGCCGTATTTTCGTGTCTATGTAGTTTAAGGGCGCATTTTACTGTTCATGTTAAACTACGATAGGAATTTGATAATACAGTGTCAGATGCATGGCGGTAATTACAACAGTACTTACAAAGTTGAAACTGTCAGTTTTGCAGGATTTGGAGCAAATTTCAAGAGAGCTTTTTCGGCGTGTAATATGCAAAACGCTAACAGTAATAAACATAACATAACACCATAGCTTATTTTCGAAAGCAGAGAGATTACTTTATTTATAAAACAATTAAAATATAAATTACATCTCTGTTATGTTCTACATCGATTTTCACACATTTCTCGGTAATTGAAAGTGGAAAACCATGTAAGCTTGGATGCTTTAGTATTTCTGTCCCATAGGAAATTGATACGAAAAGAGAAAGATATACAAGTCTACCATATACAAAGGATATACTGAGACGGGTGTTGAATGCATATAAATTGGTGTAAAGTTATTTGTCGTCAGTCTCGTTTGAAACTCTACGATGTCGACACAATTATTTTATGTTTTGTTTCTACACCTGATAATGCAGTTTTATAGGTCTTGTAAGTCTGTTGTCTTTAGACAATACGATGTAACGGGGTAATTTTGTAACAAATGTGGTGAGTTTTTTGGGGTACTACACATTACGTTTTTGGGGTGTGACAACCACCGCACACCGCACACTATCTCCGTTGCGTATCGTTCATTATAGATAAAACTTGGAAATGAATTTTGTGAAAAGGAAGCTTCTGTCTCTTAATCTACAAGTTTGGAACTTTCCAATTTTAAACTGGCACAAAAACAGTTGGCATAAATTGTAAAATCGAATTTGCCAGTAATTCTTAAATATCATTCCATCACTGAAATAATTGACGCATATCTACAAAATTGCAATGCGTGGCAAGTACCATACGCTACAAGGAATTCCAAATCCATCCGACTACGCCGTGCAAATTAATGAATCTTCATGTACTTTTACAATGTACACGCAATTTCAGCTCAATTATAATTTGACAGACATTCGGATCATTAGAAAAAAAGATATTCGTAGAAAACTTCAAATGTATGCCGAAAAACACAAAACGTCAGGAAAAAGTATTCTGATAAGAACAACAAGAAAAGAACAGACAAAAGGCCGTGCTACTTTGTTTCGCTGAAGAGAATAACTAGAGGGAGTTTAGTTATGAATGCTTAGTAAGTCACATTCTTTCTAGGGAAGCTCGTGACATTTCATTCACTAAAAAGCACAATCTAAAACTACTAGTAAGTAGGCCTATATGCTAAGAGTTGAGGACTAACTTCAGAACAAATTCATATACAATCGTTGTACCTTTCAAGTACTTGTGATAACGTCACTGGCAATAATCTTTAGGATATCTAAGCGATTAAATACAGAAAATAAATGTCAAAGTGTATAAGCTTCTATATAGTTACAAAAACTATATTTCCCTCCTAAAACTCTAAAACTACGCTTTTAGTCTTTAGGCTCTTTTTTGATTGTGCCAAACTGTTAATAGACGGAAGTTTGTTAAAAAGTTAACAAATATCGTGATCTACAAATACGAACACAGGAGATTAAAGATTGAACCTTGAATATAAACTCGAGGACTCAAAAATGACATTAACCCGGTAAAAGTTTGAGATAAATCTTTTGTCCACGATTTAGTTCTGAAACCACAAGATGTACCCATCGTTACAATGTCCTGTATTATGATGATTTTTTAACGTACGGGCCATTTCCTTCCGTCAAGGGGTTTAATATGTATGCTGTTAATCACTGGGGTCAAATCTTCGAACGTTGAGGGCAGTCATCGGTGGTTGAAAATGGTTCTTCTCGTCTGTGAGACATCCTATGACAAATTGAAAAGTGAAATACTCAAAAAGCGTCACTTTATCAATAACTGGCAGTATTTTTCAGCGGGTTTAAGCTGTAACCTTGTACACAATTATTGGTATATTCTAAAATACTAGATGATGAACATGAAACATCAAGCGTCTATCTATGCAAATGATACTGAATTGTCTGTCCAATCAGTGACTTGGTCTCAGCGGCGATTTAAATTTAAGAATCGTTCCCTTAGAACCTTAGTCCTTTGAAGTGACTTGTTACAGTGGTATGGAAATCTTAAAATAGCTTTACACTAACCCGGAGAAAATTTTGTTGACTTTTGTCGTCGATGAGTTTAAAATTCTCAGTAATAACTAACGTACACTTTTAGGCATTAAAGACAAGTTAACATGATTGGAACTAATTTGGGATGATTTGATGGTGAAGTTTTTATGAGTAATTTGCAATATTGCATAATTCAGCCTTATGGCACCTAACACTTTTGAAATATTTGCAAAATATGAAAATCCAATTATCCCAAATTAGTTCCAATCGTGTTAGTTGTAAAAATTAACAGTGGTGAAATTTGAGTATTTGGTTGCTGGTTGAGCTGTTACTATGACAACAAACTTGCCTATTAGTGACGGTAGACTTTCTGACTGTCTTTTCTCTCTTCTTCCGCTTCCGATGAAATTTTGCCGGCAACGTAGAGGCACCCGATAGCAGCAATGCCACCAAAGACGGCAAAGCACAGGTACACGATATCGATCACCATTCGGGCAACCTGCGAAAGGGACATCACGTGACCGGTGATTTGTTTGTTCTTTTATAGAAGGAAAAGGTCATAGGATGCGATTTTTCTACATATCGAACATCAATACATTGACACAAAATTGTTTAATTAGGAAAACACCAAGCATTGCAGTCTCGTTTAATATAGTCGGAATATGGGAATACGAAGTTAAATAAGCTATGGCACTCAGTCCGACAGATGCGTGACCTAAAACTTAAATCAAAATCAATTTGATACGATTAATTCATCGAAGCTGCTACTTACCGGAGCAGAACATCCTTCAATGGTGAACCAATCAAACCACCGACAGTAGCCACCGAAGTACTCGTTAGCGATGGCTATGATCAGACCAGTGATCAGGATTAACGAGGCGATGACACAACACACACAGAAGATAGTGTAACCGTGAATCTGAAATTTAAGATACTGCAATTAAGTCGTGATACGTAAGGACGCATATAAACTTACGTACATAACAAAACATTCACATACATACATACATACATACATACATACATACATACATACATACATACATACATACATACATACATACATACATTCATTCATTCATTCATTCATTCATTCTTTCATCTATCTATCCATCCATCCACTTAGCTAGACAGACAGACAGACAGACAGACTGACTGACATACAGGTACGCACAGTAGCACACATAATCGTCAGCCAATACTTACAAGATCCCTCTTTCTCTTATCATTCGCTAGGACTCCGAAAACACCTGTAATGAGGAACTGAAACAAAAGCAATTTATAAATGTATCACCTTCTTGCAAATAATTGCATTAAATGTTGTTGACTCTTAAGCTGTGCGAATATTCCTCATCTCACGCATGTATAATATTTAGGATAGAATACATACGATATTTCGTATAGATCATTGTTAAAAACAAGAAACACGGATAAGTAGACTGTGTCGCTAAACGGTACATCTTGACGTCGTTTCGGGTTTGATCATTTCGCATGGGATGGATTCTAAGTCTAGTGCCGGCTGTGGAACACAGTTGTCACATTCATGATTGAATCGAGATGTACCGGTATATGTAACATAGTCAAACCCATGTATAAAGTGTTGAGTCGCTGAACGAAAGCTCGACATCTGTATGACACAGAACTGCGACATCTAGATCTGCTTACCACGAGTGCAGCCCACAACTGGAATCCTATCTGGAATCCATAACACTCGAGGATGGTAAATGTGATTCCCAAGCCAAGGTAGATGATTCCGAAGATTATTAACGTGACACCTGTAAAACGGTTCGACGACGCTGACGTCATGGTGACAGTTGCAAAATCTTGAATAGACGGCGAAAAACTGTAAGAGGACACATTACGCATAAATTGACAGCCCATGCATGAGGGTAAATTGTTTCCCGAAGCGCCTCAAAACAGTCTGTTTCACGAGGCTGTAGGGAAACAAACACTCTCAGGTCCGTGGCAAAACAAACGTATGCTAGGGCTTATCGATTTGTATTTTATAACACACCTCATCCGATTTTTTTCACTGAAAAATTGAAAAGTTCTCGGCTGTCAGTTGCAAACGCCATCTTCTTTACACGTTATGGGATGTACGCGTGGGTAGACGGCGTTGTTAAGTGATAATTGGTTTTTTGCATGTATCATCGAAAAATGATACAAACCAAGTGACCGTAAGTAAACTAATCATGACCGGAGGATTGAATGACGTATGTTACAAACTTGGATGAGAGTTGTTCAGTGATAAACGCTTAAAACCCTCAAATGCATCCTTTGTTTTCCAATCCTGCATGGTAGCCTAAGACGTGCATTGGTGTCTATATGTGGTTACCAAAGGGATAGGGAATTCTTCAGACATTGCATGCCGAAACAAACAAGACAGCGCATCATGGCAGTAAAACCAAAGTTGCACAGATAATGAACGTTGAATGTGAATAAAAATATTACCACTTTACATCAAGTCGTATTTTTCTAGAGAAAACGAACTCTGAATATCTTTTTGACGGTTATTTATGGTTTACAAGTTTTTCTTCACCATTCATCACCATTGAATTAATATCTAATCGATACATCGAGACCCGATACCTAGATGTCAAGGTCACTTGCGATAACACTATAGTGGCACACAATATCATGATATCAAATTACTAACGCCTAGCTACGCTAAGGAAACCGTTAACTGCATCTTTCTGCAAAATGTACTGATAGTTTGCCGCAGTATTAAAATATTTCTGCTTAAAGCATTTTGTACTGAAGTTTCCCCATCGAATAGATTGAAACGGGACATTTCAGTCAATATTTTTTATGTCCTAAGCAGAAAGCCACTTCAGTATAGGTAAGTTATTGATTAGGATATATAACTAATGTCAGCTGAAGAGTTTGACGACTGAAGCAAGAACATAAAAAATCTGAGGTCAAAGTTGAATATTGAAGTCGACCATAGATTTATAATGCCGTTGTTGACAGGCATAAAGAATGACCTCTTTCAACAATTAGTGTGCTGTTTACGGACAAGGAACATGAACAAAGTCCGCTTAACCATCCCGCTCCCAATAAATCAAAATGCCGTTATGAATAATTCGCGTTGGCGAGTTGATCCCGTTAGCACCTACTGAATATTTTATTACTGAGGTCATCCTTGCTGAAAGACAACCAATAACTTCAAGTTGTGTGTCAAGCTTGCAAAGCTGAAACCTTATGGGTTGCACAATCGAACGTGATCATGCAAAACAAATAATGAGTATGCATCACTCATGAAAAATATCCGAGGCATTTTTAAGATGGTGGATATACAAGAGAGAGGCTGTTGTTCACTTTACGCCCCCGTACACACCTTGCTTACCACATCCGCAGGCAGGACCGTGAACAAAGAGTCTAAAAAATTCATAATAGGGTGATATTTGGGATGACGACTGCAAAATTTCAATTGCACAATAACAAACACGTTGCAAAATTTCAAAAAAGCAGCTGGCAAGGGTGAGACATTTGTGAAATTTACGGTAAATTTGACAAAATTTGCAGAACTATACGAAAGCTTTTGAAGTCTAGTGCCAATTTCTCAACACTTATGATGTACTTTATTGTGTTATTTGGTGAAGACGTCATGAGCTCTGTAAAGGATTTGATCTGGTGCCTATGTTGTGTAGGTCAAAGTTTTAGCGGTTTTTTGTACACGACGACTGAACAAAGTGATTGACATACACCGCATGCTACATTTCGACAAGATTGCAAGTATAGTAATCCTACACAAACCCGACTTTGCTGTGTGCTATCATAACGAATATCTTTTGTTATTAAAAGGGCAATTACAGTACATTGTCATGCACTGTTACACTGGGTTTCACATTTTGTCCGGACTTTATTTCGAAGCTAAAGATTCCGAAAGTATCGATACTTTTCGTTCAATGTCTGTGTACAAACAATCTGAAGCTAATCATCACGTCCATCATGAAGGTGTTCATTGAAATTTGTCGTAGTATTTGCCTCAAAAGTGAAACACTTAAACTTTTGCCGAAACTTTCCTCAGTGAAACTTTCAGCCATTCTCTAACTAAATCGAAACAAATTAACTAATATAAATTGATATATGAAAATGAAAATGGCTGTCATCCCCGCGTTAACTATATGATGGAAAATAAAATTTTCGATTGAAACTAAGACAGCGAAGTTTTTAAACAACAAACACCCATAAGTAATAGACTAAAAAGGCATTGAAAACAATACGAGAGCCCGGAATATCTGTCCCAGAGGTACAATATACCTTAAATATTTCTCCAATTAATTTTGTTTGGATTCTTGTTCTTTAGATCCAAATTTGTCACTATCCCGTAATATTTGCTTTCCATTCATCGGCATTACGTCATCATCACCCTTGTTGACTCGCATGTCCATGTTAAACACATCTGCTTCAGAATCCAAAACCGATGTCACCAGAATTCAAAACCAAAGTCACAAAATCGTCGTAAAAATCAGCATCCCATCTTTTGTCATATTGTTTTTTGTTTTAGCAAAATGAAAACTGTGCGACTTAGCATGGTGAGTGTACAGTTTTCTTTCTTTACCCGTCTTTGATGCCCGTCTGTTTGATGGACACTGCTCAATGACTGAGATATTACTGAGACACTTAAATTATGGTGTATGCTAAAATTCCCGGTTTAACGAAATATCGAATTATATATGACTGCTGTAAATATGAAGATGTTCTGACATATAAAAATCTCAAGGCTTCTTGAATATTACTATAGAAATTTATAATTGAGTGATCGAGCTTCATGGTGGCGGCAACAACAAAATGATTATGCTACAGGCGTATTAGTTATGATATCCAATATCTTCTGAATTGTGGTAGTCCTGAGAAAGAGGTTAGTGCCTTGACAGGCTAAAAAACTGGAAGTCATGGGGTAGTATTCTCGACTTAAAACTTTGAGTTTTGATTTTGGCATCACAGCTCTCCGTTTTGCCTATAGCGGGCAATTATAACATTGACCTAATATGGCGTGAGGTCAAGCGTCCGTGCTAACGTTGAGGACCGTAACATTTATACTTGCAGATGAAAATTACTCATAAGTTTCCTTGATTTGGATACTTTATCAAGTTTGGCTACTCATGATGTTATTGAGGTATCTCTCATGCAACCGTCCAGGATACCATTTCATTTTGTCCTACTATTACGTGACCTCACGGATTATTTTTTTATATGAGCTAGAGCAATACCACTGTGGCGTATTTTCAAGCCGCCTTTGTAAGTCAGCACTGAATTTGAAATGTTGTATCCGATCCGTCTTTATGATTCAGTCTGAGTACAGAACATACTGTTATGGTGGTAATATATGTTAATTTTTGGTAAAACAACGACATGTTTGAAGGGGTAAAATAAGACAAAATGTTCTTATTTCGCAGCACAATAATTGAACATAATGATAATTTTTTGGTGGTATATAGTCTTATATAGCAAGCGTTACGTTCAAGGATCTGTTATCTTATTTTGGAGCAATATTTTCTTTCTTTCTTTTCGCGCCTTTGCTTTGTCCATGGCCACCTGTAGCTTGCGACAACATTTTCTAATATGGCGGATAAAAGTTAATTTTAAACAGAAATTTTGCCATCGGTTACATGACCTCATGAAGCGCTCGAGAATTTTTCAAAGTTGGCGCTAAGGTAACGATAATCACCGATTTCTTTTACCATGTGGAAAATCAGTTGTCTACTTAATTACTGAAAATAGATGATATACAGACGGGGGTAGAATCGGAACCCTGAACAACTTCTTTGGAATTTTAACGGTCAAGGGAATCAAAATATACGCCATGATGTCAGTTATGCCACCACTAATGTTTTTAATGTGTCGGTCTTCGTGGAAATATACCGCGAAACAAATCAATGATCTCTCGATTAGTTCTGCCATACTACTGTAGAGTCACACTGAAATATAACTAAACATTATGCACTTACCTATTTTACCTTCCTTATGAAATTATTTTCTGCAACACAAGAGTATGAAAAATCTTTAAGCAAGATCGCAAAATATCCAGCCGCCCAGTCTCCACTTTGCACGGTGTAAATTTATTTACGTTAATTATTAACTGGGTAAAGCGATAACGCTATCCATTCCTGCGTTGAACGCTGAGAAGGAATGTGAGTCCTGTTGAACAACGGCAGTTCAGTGTATCCATCCGCTATCGGTATCAAGGGTTTCTGATAGCATCGGTGACGCCATTGTTGAAATATTTTATGTGGGAGGGAGTGTTGCGGTCGTGCTTGACGTATATCAGGGGCAAAAATCATAATAGTTCGATGGTAGAAAAATTGTTGAAATCGTAATGAGTTTGATTCTATCCGCTGAAAGTATTTATGCTAGCTAGTTTATTTTTATCGTACGTTTTGTTTCATACACCATTTTAGGTCTTCATGGTGCCTCGCTTGTTTACAACACACATGGGTTAATGATAAACCATACATTACAGAGTACCTTTTGTAAATTTTGTCATACCGGTGTTGACTTGTAACAGGTTTATACAGAACTCACACCCGCATAAAACGGTGACTATGTTGAGCTGATCCGCTCTACATAACAAAGATCTGGTCTTTTGTACTCGTAATATAGATCAATGAGTCATTCTACGCAGGGCGTGCGATCACATTAAAATTTAATCAAGAAGTCCCACATCTTTTTTAGTTTGTACACAAATTTGTCAACTTAGCGGTTATCTGTTACAATAAATGTGCCCCGGCGGTCACTGTCCATTGCAATGCAGAGAACGTGCACATTATACAGTACTTGGTGGAAGTGACGATGTCATATTTGCCGTATCGTTTTCATTTACGGATCTGCGGGCGCTGATTGAAGGTACGGCGTTCATGAAGTAATGCACAGGCCTGTATACATGTCACACCTGTCTAGACCGGGAGTATATGATCAAACCAGAAACAGCGGCACCTCTGATCACAAGGTCACAGTTCAATTGATACTTCTTTGCATCAAAATCGAAGTTCTTTACAACATTTAATCGACTTTGTACCTCTTTCATTAAAAAGTCGACAAGTGATTTAATCGAGTCGAAATGAAAAAAAATCGAACCACCCAATTTATACCAGGCATTGATAAGAATTTTTGTTTGTTTATTCATTCATCCATTAATATTTCAATATCTCCACGTGTGCTGCTTTTTCCTACCCCGATCCCGAAATTTGCAACATCTTGTCTAAAAAAATTATCCCCTTCCTCAGAGTCTTACTCTCTATCCACAATTCTGTAGTTTTTTTCTTGTTCAGCTTTGAACTAGATGCTATTTCATATTTTCACTTTTAAAGATTGTGTAATACTTTCTTCAACATGTATTTAATGATATCACATGGTTTCTACCTGCCTATTATGGAAGTACACCACCAACGTTTCTTTACATAACAGACATTTCACTAGTAAGGACTGGGCTGGTTCATATCTGACAATCTTCTCGTACTTCCTGGGTCTTCAAAGAAGAAGGGGTACCCATCTTCAAGATGTTCTTTTCTAGAAAGCGCGAGGCGACGCATAGTGGAAGACCGTTCTTTTGGGTGTAAAATACTTGCCGTATGTCCAGTGTATTTGTGTTTGGATTCCACTCTGTGAAAACAATGATTTGTTTTTATATTCATGGCGAATTATCACAGCCACAAAGCAATCAACTTGTCTGAAAATGACCAATATCATATCATTTAGACGTTGGAGCTAATTTTAGCACAATAACATAAGATGACATAGCATACACTGTAATTTCTAACGTAGACATCTCATCTGTAAATTTAATTATATTATGTGAAGTAAAATTTATATATATATAGACGTTGGAGCTAATTTTAGCACAATAACATGAGATGACATAGCATACACTGTAATTTCTAACGTAGACAACACATCTGTAAATTTAATTATATAATGTAAAGTAAAATTTATATATATATATATATATATATATATATATATATATATATAATCCACAAATCAAATCAAATCCACACTGTTAAACAAACGCTCTGAGTTGGTTTCAAAATGTCGCCACCAAAGCAAATATTATCTATCAAATTTTAACACCACATACAAATAGAATGGTTAGTCCCAATCATATATGTAACAGGTGCAGCCAACGGAGCTATTCATCGAAAAAGCTATTCCGGAAGCAGTTTTTGAGGGCAGGGGAAATTTCAATTTTGCTAGGGCAGGGGACATATTTTTAGGTGGCAGGGGAGCAAATTTTAGTTTTTTTGTCGGGTAGGGCAGATATTGGTTGCATGATTGTCTTGGGGACAGGGCTTGGCGAAAAACGAGGAGAGGGGAAGCTACTTTTAAAACGGGGACAGGGGAATTTCAGCCATGGTGTTTCCGGGAATGGGGACACCGTGCAAGTACTTACACGTTTTAAAGGTAACTTAGCCTATCGATTGACCCAACATCTCACTCTATGTACTGCGAAATGGAAACCAAATACAAGGCCACTGCAGTATGTGTTTGCATGGGAATGTTAATTTTCAGGGGAATTTTTTTCTCAGGGCAGGGGAAAATCGACAGGTTTTTTTCATCACAGGGTAGGGTAGCTTCATGTCTGCAGGGGAAATGGAACGACAAAATTTTGAGGGGGAATTTTTTCCATGGCAGGAGAAATCTGCAAGTTTTTTTTCGCAACGGGGCAGGGGAGCTTCAAACATTCACAGTGGGGAGGGGAAACAGGCAAAAATATGTGGGGAGCGGAAAAAATGAAGTTTGAGTGCTGCAGGGTAAGTCGAAAAATTTTCAGTGGGAGGGCAAATTATGACTCTCATGACTTAAAATTAGTCAGTTTACATTACTTGTCATGCACAATACATCTTATCATAGTAAGGACCACTTTAAAAGTGCATTGTTTGTTGGCTGCACCTGATGTAAGTGTGTCAAGCATGTAATCCTTTCACTTCTATCTGAGGATTGCAGGATGCATGAAACTTAAGTAGTAGATTTCATTACTTTGTACTTGAAGTAATTTGTTTATATATATATATATATATATATATATATATATATATATATATATATATATATATATATATATATTAACTAGTTTTTCAGTGATTAGAATGCTCAACTACAACGATATCTTAGTAAACGTCGCTCGCTGTTAACAGACTGCGACCGTCTCTTTGGCGTTTTATCTCACTATAGTTCGGCTAATTTATCATTTTTGTGTAACTGCTCTTGTCATTATTTCTACCTTGAAGCCCAATTTAATTAATGTATCTTTCTGCACCTTTTACGATCAGGTGGTTTGAGTTTTTCGAAAGTAATTGATGTAAAAAGTGTACCGAAGAGTGATCTCAAAACATTTTTTCAAACAGTAATGATGAGTAAACAAAAACTGTGAACAATCGACCGAATCCATCTCCGAAGATTGAAATAGTGACATTTTCGAAGAAAATATGGCTTGATAATGGAATCAAAACATCTCTCTGAACATCGGATGGTATTTCAGTATAAAAGGAAACGTATACAAGTAACGGGACTTTAAAAAAAGTACTGTACGTGATCTCACGGACGGAGACACAACGAATCATAAAGGTACTATGTCTGATGTGATACCTTAGTATAGTTAGGATTTAGCAGGAAAGTTCATGGTGTAAGAATGTATCACTAATCCCCGGTATAGAAAACGTGCCTTTAATCGCACAATTCAGCGCCAAGTGAACTCTATGATATCAAATGCATAGCTGAAACTCGGTGGAGACATGACTTATAACTTATTTCATTAGTAATGTACCTATTTATAAGAAAATTGTCCCTATTGAAGGTTCATGATATTTTAAGCCAACCAATAACATATAAGAGAAATATACAACAGACAAAAACTTGCTCATTTTAATTTGTTTTAATGCAATTGTTTGAATAATTTTGCAATAACTTGTACTGATGAAGTATGAAAAATGTAACTAAACACACTACGGCCATCCAAAGTACTGGTAGACAATACAATATTCATTGCACCTGTTGATTAAAATGGTTTGATGAAAATATATACTATCTGTAACACAGCTGCTGATTGGTTCATGTAGAACATACTTTGTCGTCTCTATTGTTTACCTGCACAGAAAGTAAATGTTTCCGGATCAAAGTAATGGAATTGGTCCTTTTTTAAAAATTACACTCGTTATTTATTTCTATAAAATAAGTTTGGTTCCTTTTTTCTTTCCAAAGTATGCTCAAAGACAAAGTATAAGCTTTCAAACAAATCGTTTTGTGGACAAAGTGCCATACCAATGTTGAAAATGAACATTAATCCAAACTAAAAATCCGCTGTCAACAATAACATCGGTTGTTATTTGACATACAGACTATGTTGATAAGATGAATAACCTAGCTATTCGACAGGATTTTGGAAGCAGAACAAGAAATTATTTTTCACAAAGGAACAAAAATACTGGAAAGTATCCCAAACGTTAAACCAAACATAGGTTAACAGAGTATAAGGCTTGAGCAAGTCTTTAACGCGTACTTCAAGTTGTCGCTACACGCAATGGATTCTGTTAATAGAAGTATTGCATGTAGTACTTTTCAGGACGCATTGTAGTTTTTTATTCTCGCTGTGTGTTATTGTTTTTACAAATCATTTTTTATCGGTATTGGGTACAGGACTTGAAATGTAGAAGGTCACGTGATCTCGATCGATGTGCGTACATTTCACTGAAGGAAATCGTAGATTAACAAGCGTGTGACGATGAGTGGCCGATACTGAGATATGCACAAAGACCGTGTAGGAGGGAATCCACAACAGAAGAGATTCTTCTAATTATAACGAGAAGGTACACGGAATGCTTTGATTGTGTACATAAGTTTATAATGTGATTGAAAAAATTTCAAATGACGGCTACGACTCAAGTCATTATGTTATGTAAGATAATGGTGAATATCACATCCTTTTTCAGTAATGAGATTCTGTTTAAGTACTTAGCATGTGGTCCAAAGTTTGATAGAATTATGGATATTCCAGAATATATGTCATACAAAAAATTTTTAATCCTGAAATGTTTCTTGAAATAGAGCCCTAGTCACTATCATTGTGAACATATCGCAAATTAGGAAATGCTGCATGGCAGGTATAAACATGTAGCAATGATTTTGTGAGACTGATGTGGATAAAACAAAGGTGTCTTGCAAGCGGAATTTCTGCTAGATTATCAAAGTCCCATGTTTGGTCAATATGGTGTGGAGGCTCTATCACGTCTCATCGTAAAGTCAGCTTCTCGTCTATATTCAGACGGTAGGAATTCGACATTGTCTCATGGAACTGTAGGGGTTGACCGAAGAACTAGGCCTGGATCAGTTTGACATCGGCTACTTGGTGATCGTCTGGAACACGGACCATCGGCAGTTCATACCCTTATCTATCAGGGAAAAGTGCGCCGCCAAACGTTTCCTCTCAGCACAGATATTTCTCTAGGACTGTGCTTGGTTAATGTCACTCTAATAATCTTCTGATATTTTTGTTTCAAATTACATCACGGTTACTGTAAGATGTGTTTTAAAGGAAGCAGATGCTCTCACCTTAAAGACGGTTTGAAGTTCAGAGAAAGCATGAGGCGACAAAATGTGAAATAGTAATGCTTTTTGAATGAAATATTTCTCAACCACGTACGTCCAGTATACACATGTCGGTATCCCGTTTGGCGGACATTGTTTATACAAACGACGCTTTATCAAACGTTAAACTGAACAAAAGTTAAACTAAAAATAGAAAATCGTTACATGTGTTACCAACATTCATTTTTTTTCGGAAATAGTTCAAACCGTGTTATACTAGTATTAGACCTAACAAAGAGGCACTGTTGAAATTCGTTTGAATCAGGTTTCGTATAGGTGCCAACGGCACATTCAGACTTCAAAGCTGTCATTTCAGCACCAGTGTTCCAGTAAAACTAAATATCTCGGCGGCCAGACTTCTCAATGCTAGATATACCGGTAATCGTCACTATATTATCAAACAAAGTGTGTATACGGCGGTCTACCTGGCCGTAGTTCGTTTAATATAGACCGTGTCGCTCAGAGACAAGTGGCTTGCGTGTACTGCTGCATTCATAATGCCACACTGGCAAGCAATCAGACACAGAGAGTCGGAATAAATCAACGACGCATTTTGATGTGCCACGCATTGGTGTACTAAAATTTCATGATGTGAAAGTTTGTAATAAACCCCGGGATTGAAGATGTGCCATTATTCACAAAATAAAGTGTGGACTTGAATTCTGTGATGACATATGCGTAACATCAGTTGCCAGTCTGGCGTATACTCCAGATGCATGTCTGACACAAACTCGGTGCACAAGTTGTCAAACAACTTCTATAAGCATTAATTGACCGAAGAAAAATGTCGCTGATGAAAGTTTATATCTGTTAAGGCAACCTGTAACATCTATAGGAAGTACACTAACACATGGACAGACACAATCAAAGGAACTGAATACTTTAAATTGTTTAATGCAGGTTTGAGAATAATTTTACAAAAATTACACCAATAAAATCACCGTAAGAAAGAAAAGGTAACGAAACAGACTGAATTCAACCGACAAAATGACCATGACCAAAGACAAGTACTGGTTAACAATAAAAATATTAGTGGCACGTGCCTGTTGATTAAAATTGTTTGATCAAAACTATATTATCTGTAATACAGCTGCTGATTGGTTCATGTAAAACATACATTGTCGTCTTTGTTGTTTACCTGCACAGAGTGTAAATGTTTCCAGATCAAAGTAATGGAATTTGTCATCTTGTTAAAGGCAAAATAGTATTTTAGCTCTATAAAACAAGTTTAGGTTCTTTTTCTTCTTCCCAATGTATGCTCAAAGACAAAGTATAAGCTTCCAAACACAGCGTTTTGTGGACAAAGTGCCATACCAATGTTGAAAGTGAACATTAGCCCAAACTAAAAATTCGCTGTCAACATAACATCGGTCGTTATTTGACATACAGACTGTGTTGATAAGATGAATAACCAAGCTATTCGATGTGATTTTGGAAGCAGAACAAGAAAATTATTTATCACAATGGAACAAAAATACTGGAAAGTATCTAAAAAGTTAAAGCAAACATAGATTAACAGAGTATAAGGCTTGAGCGAGTTATCGACGCTTACTTGTCGCTGCACGCCATGGACGCTGTTAGTAAAAGTACTGCACGTAGTACTGTTCAGGACGCATTGTAGTTTTCTTGATCTGTGTGCGATTATTTTAAAAATCAATTTTTATCGGCAGTGGGTACAGCACTTGAAATGTAGAAGGTCACGTGATCTCGATCGATGTGCGTACATCTTACTGTAGGAAATCGTAGACGGACAACCGGATAACGATTAGTCGTCGACGCTGAAATATGCACAAAGACCGTGCAGGAGGGAATCCATAACGGAAGAGATTCTGATAATTATAACGAGAAGGAATACAAAATGCTCTGATTGTGTACATACAACATTTATAATGTGATTGAAAACATTTCAACTGCTGGGACTCAAGTCATTATGTTATTCAAGATAATGGTAAATAATATCACATCCCTTTTCAGTAATGAGATTCTGTTAGTACTTGGCATGTGGTCCAAAGTTGATAGAATTATGGATATTCTAGAATATATCATACAAAAAACTGGAATCCTGAAATGTTTCTTGAAATAGAGCCCTAGTCACGGTCATTGTAAACAAATCGCAAATTAGGAAATGCTGCATGGTAGGTATAAACATGTAGAAATAGTAGAGACTGATGTGGATAAAACAAAGGTGTCTTGCAAGCGGAATTTCCGCAAGATCGTCAAAAGTTCCACGTTTGGTCAATATGTTGTGGAGGTACTAAATATGGACTTAAAACTCGCTTAATATTTGACGCGTGTTGGCAGCAACATCCATGCGGCCATCCCGGCACTGTCACGTCCAATCGGAAAGCCAGCTTCTGGTCTATATTCAGACGGTAGGAATTCGACATTATCTTATGGAACTGTTGGGGGTTGACCGCAGAACTAGGCCTGGATCAGTTTGACATCGGCTACTTGGTGATCGTCTGGAAGACGGACCATCGGCAGTTCATCACTCAAGATTGGTACCATGATGATAGTTCTGCCCTTGTCAGTCTCATATGTATTCACAGTTCTGAAATGAGGAAGACAAAACAAGGGAAAACACACTTCAAATAAATGATTCTGAATCCTAGCATTTGCGGTGATTTGTATAATTACACAAGACACCCTGTAAACAACCAAATGGTTCCGTTCCCAAGAAAACTAATGCCGTGCTCGTACAAGTCAAAAACGTCACACTTCCCCAGAGAATGGTATTGAAACTGCAGGTAAAATTACACTGGCAAGGCTCATAGTGACACACTGAGAGATATCGATACGTTCTTCGTGAAAATATACTAATTCTAAATTTCATGAGAAAGAGAGAGGAATCTGTTGGCTACCTCCGTTATGTGTGTTTCAAGTAACTCTATTAAACCCTACGACCCTAAACTTTTTTCTCATTTTCATAAATCGTGTATGATTAAATCGTGTATGATTTGCCGAATATTTTTGGGGATGTGATGGGTCGGTCACGCGGATATCAAAATAAAGCATAAAAAAGTTCTAGACAGCCCAATCGCATTTGCCGAGAGCTTGTTACGGAAACAGGTTTTTCTTACGCCTTTTGTAACATTTGTTTGTTATTTTATGAAGGATTTTCCCGGCACCGATTCAGTTTTAATTAACTAGATGGGTGAATACGGATTTCTCCTCCAAAACAACTCTTACCTTAGTGGTGCGTACTGTCTCATTGCTGCACTGAGACTACCAGCCACGCTGGCAGAAGCGATGGCGATACAGAATTCAATACCTCCCACCACGGCCAAGGTGACATCGAGACTTCCCTGCATTGACTGTGAGACAAGCAAGGGAAAATAGAAAACAGGGAGCGATTAACATACAGGTTGAATTAGCCATGTTGGCACATTGGGAGCAAAATCTTTTGCCTGATCTCCATGTCTACCAAATCTCTCTCTCTCTCTCTCTCTCTCTCTCTCTCTCTCTCTCTCTCTCTCATACGTACATACTCTCACCTTGCCATCTTCAAAATCTGCCCAGGCGGCAACAGATCCGTACGTAATCGTCACCATGGATACAAATATGGCGATGATTGACAAGGCGAAATAATCACGTACCTTTAAAATAAACGGAGAAAAATTTCAGAACGTCACGAGGTGTGTGGGAAGCGAGTTTAATGCATATATTTATTTGCATACTACTGTATTCATGGAAATTTTTCATTTTACAAATCAAAGTTAATATATATATAATAAAGCCATCGCACGGCGTTCCAAACTTTCGTAATGTAAATGATGTATTTCTCTCTGTGTTGACGAAAAACTTCTTTTAACATTCTGGCATGGTTACGTTAAGGCCAGTGGCACGAAATATCTTTAAACAATATTCGCCTTCTTGCCAAGTTTTTTGATGGATTTGTGTATCCTTAAGTAAAGGTTACCAGAAAGTTGAGGCTAAGTGGCTAAAGATAGCTTTATTATGCTACATGAAACACAGTTTTTAGAGACAGTTTGCTCAAATTTTATAAATAAAATGTACATGTATTAATGCATATATGATGTTTACGTGTATGTGTGAATATACATAGGTGCATATATGTACAATTATATATATATATATATATATATATATATATATATATATATATATATATATTTATATAATTATATATATATATATATATATATATATATATATATGTGTGTCTGTGTCTGTGTCTGTGTCTGTGTCTGTGTGTATAATTTTAATATACAGACCATATCTGTGCATATACATATGGATATCAATTATGTATGTATATATGTATATATGTATATATGTAAGTGTGTATGTATACTTGCACACACACAGACACACACATACACTACTACTGTAACCATACTCAAAGATGTCACAGAATAAACTTGAAAGGCAACACATTCGAAGTAACTTACAATTTTTGGTGATTGCTCATTCTTCAAAGTATAACCAACTGCTCCGGTTGTCATAAACTGGAAGAGAAACATGTCCAGATTTGGTAAAGGGTAATTTACATGAATGATTAACTTTTTACTTTAGGTCTAATATCTAATGATCATACATCAACGATGGGCGGATAAATGGTCAGACAGACAGACAGACAGACGGACAGACAGACAGACGATTGCTAGATAAAACATAACCACTTACCAGTGTTCCAGTCCACAGGGGTATACCCAGGCTGTTTAGGTAACATTCGTTCTCAACCATGGCGAATTCGAGCGCAATGCATATGAGTCCCAACACGATGTGAGTGATGGCTAACCCAACAGCGCTGTCTACGTCATTCTGTGCTCCGCGGATTCGAGTCATCTTGTCCTGTCAGACCTGAAATGTGTGGTAGAACAGAACACTCATTTATGGTCAAAGTGTCATTTTTGGTTTTATAAAATATTAAGCTTACTATTTTATACCACAACGGTTTTCAGATCACATAACGGTGAATTAATGAAGATACAATCACAGCCACCGTGTTACTATTGTTACTGCTCATTATAATGATGATGATGATGATGGTGATGATGATGATGATGATGATGATGATGATGATGGTGATTGATTGATTGTAGTGACGATGTAGCAGTGCTTGCATTGGTGATGACGTCGGCTTACCGTAGTAGTTATACTGACAATAATGACACTAATTGTGACGGCGAAAACCACAAATGTCTATTTAATATGACAGCAGTTACAGTTATTTATACTTTGTACCGGTGACATGTTTCGAGTGTTGAAGCCGTTGTAGCTTCCTAGCATTTTATTGACCCACGCCAGCATTTTGATTTGCAACTAATATCACTGATTTGCCGTACACACAGCAATACACCGCAAATTCACAATGTTCTTCCGTGGAAATCGTGACGGCGCGGCACACCATATTTCGAGTACAATCCCCATCTCAAATTGCAATGGGTAACGCTAATCGAGATAAAAACGTTTCTTCAGTGAAAATGTAAGAAGTGTCGAACGTAGCGGGAGCTGTCCTGTAAATACTATTTCGGCATGATAAAGCGTCCTAAAAATTCAAAGTTTTCATACGCAAAGATGCATATAAGTTGTCAAGTGACCATCTTCCATGCATAACATGAACGAAGTACTAGCCTGACTAGCGCCCCCTCCGCAGGCATAAAGCAAAATGTCGCCCATCTTTTCATGCTTATGTTACCGACACATGCAACAGCAACAACACATTGAACATAAAGGCCGAACAAAAAAAAAATGTGCTGTTCAGATAACCCGACCTGCCTTATTTTTACCTGCCGACCATAAACTTTTTTGAGCTACGAAAACACGGAAGTAAAAAATAGGAAAAACCCGTAAAATCACGCGTTCGTTAATTGGCATTTGATTTTTGCTTGAACGAGGATGTATTTTATATGTTTATTCCCTTTATATGTATCACACATTTTTCTAAAAAAAATATTGTGGCCAGTGTTTGACCGCCCTGAACCCCTGAAAAATGCATACTTAAAACTGAAAATATTTTGAACAAGTCATCGTTGATGACACAGTCCCCACTTGTTGATGGGTACTTTGATTATAGGTCCTCAGAGAGGATAGAGTCCTCTTCATTAGGTCTGTGATAAAAATACTTTTGAATAAATTCGCTTGATAGATGTCTGAGTTGTAGTTCAGGACATGAAAAAGTCGTAATAAAATGGCCACATGGTGGCCATATTGGGTCGTATCACAAAACAAATAAATGTGCATATGTATGACATAGGTCAATGTCCTTGTACCAACTTTGATTAAAATCGGTTGAGATATGCCTGAGTTACGGCTCTGTACATGAAAAAATCGTAACAAAATGGCCGCACAGCGGCCATATTGGACCGTATCACAAAACAAATCGAGGTGCATATGTATGACATTGGTTAAAGTCCTTGTACTAACTTTGAATAAAATCGGTTGAAACATGCCTGAGTAATGGCTCTGTACATGAAAAGATCGTAATAAAATGGCCACCTGGTGGCCATATTGGATCGTATCAGAAACGAATTGACGTGCATATGTATGACATAAGTCAATGTCCTTGTACCAAGTTTGAATAAAATCGGTTGAGATATGCCTGAGTTATGGCTCTGTACATGAAAAAATCGTAACAAAATGGCTGCACGGCGGCCATATTGGATCGTATCACCAAAAACATTAAAGTGCATATCTATGACATTGATCAATGTCCTTGTACCAACTTTGAATAAAATCAGTTGAAACATGCCTGAGTTATGGCTCTGTACATGAAAAAATCGCAATAAAATGGCCGCCTGGCAGCCATATTGGATCGTATCACAAAACAAATCGACGTGCATCTGTATGACATATGAAGTAATCCTTGTACCAAGTTTGAATGAAATCGCTCCAGGCATCTCTGAGATATCTGCGTGAACGGACGGACGGACGGACGGACGCACGGACGCACGGACGCACGCACGCACGCACACACGGACATGACCAAACCTATAAGTCCCCCCGGACAGTGTCCGTGGGGACTAAAAAAATCCTGCTGACCTACCTACCCTATTTTTGAAAACCATGTTATCGGAACAGCACAATTTATTTTTTTGCCTAATATAACATGTAACTGTGACACTCACAGATGCAACATATTCTGTCTTATTAAAATGCAGAGTGGAACGGCTGCAAATGTACATGTACATGTAAAATCGCAGATCTGATTTCCTCTGCTTGCCAGATTTTAATCTCCTCACTGCTGTGTATGATCCCACCAACCCCGTCAAATGCGACAAACAAAACATATCTGGCGCAAAACATGGTCTGATCACCTTACACAATAGTTGGTCACGTGACAAAACGTTATCTCAAATCCCAAGGTATTTGGGCAGGAAGAAAAATTGTATAGGGCCTACCTACAGACAGTCCCCACATCTAGAAATTAAAACTTCATAATACCTCAGATGTTGGCCCTTCGGAATGTCATCACTGAACTGTCAACTAACTTAAAAGTCACCATCATTGTTAAAATGATGATTAAATTTCATTACATTTCGTACAGATGAACATAAGCCCTGGATACATTGCCCAGACGACAGGGCATGAATTGGTACTGTTGCTGGAGTTTGCTCAGAGACGCGTAGCCTAACCGCACTGTGACCTTAAAATACCCGCCGGCGGTATTCCTGCGCAGAACGAAAGAACCTTGGAATACGACACATTGTAAATAACTCCGGCAGACATCTGGCCCTTTGCATATATGTAATCAATTCACCAGGTGACCGTCATCTCACCTCGGCCGAATGTCTAAACAGTATTACTGCCATTGATATTCATGAAGCGTACATCTAAATCGTTTGCGATCAGTCATAACAAAGTAGGTTACACACTATACTCATCCTTCGGTCATATGATGTTGGATACCCCATATATAATCGACGCTCCAATATCTACAAATACCTAACAGTCCCCCTCCCCCTCGGTGCCTCCGGAGATTTTCGGTAATGCGTCGAGTTAAGTTGTTTTTTATCGACATCGGCTACGTCTTTGTTATTAGTGTCGGTAGCAATATACGAGTAGTTCCTGGTATCAGCTGTACACGTTTAACCTGAGTGCCTGGCGGTGCATCGCGAGCTCGGCAGAGCTTTCCACGTCTGACTGCTTTTGGAAACCGTGCGAAGCACATTTTACACAAATGCTAGGCACGGCTGTAGGAAACTATATCACCACTTACCTACCTTAACGATCTGGCGAACAGAATACGTGAAAGAGGTATAGTCCCCAGCAGGTGATGCCAATCCGCACAATACTGTGTATAGCTGTGTTGTGTATCCGTGTTAGATTGACGAAGAGCAAAGTTCGCTGACCTCTGAACTTCCTACGTCACTCACGCTTTTCTACATATTGAATACTAGTACGCCACCACAGTCTAGCGGAATGCAGCGCTAGTGTCATGTATACCAGGTCTTGGTCTATTTGTTTTGGTATTTACGTCTCACCCGCATTTCGCCTCGCCCAAATTCCACACTTTGCATAGGCTTCACTCATAACACCTTCAAGACACGCCTCGCTAATCATATGCGACCGTAAACAAGTATGAGAAAAGTATATACTGAAAACTCAAGTTTATTTGGTCTCTCAAGAACAAGGACCAGGACTTTGATGTATCATGGTCAATTATTGACAGAGCATCGACTTACTCTTACAAAAGCAAGCGATGTAATCTTTGTCTATCAGAAGAGCTACACATAAATCAATGCTGACAAATCTACGCTACAAACTACAGACTATCCAAGTTGGTTTCAAATATCGCTACCAAAATTAAACAAATATTATTTATGAAATTCCTACACAACCTATATATTACACAACCTATAATATATATATATATATATATATATATATATATATATATATATATATATATACACATATATATATATATATATATATATATATATATATATATATATATATATATATATTATTACAGTCAATTGAACTTTTGATCTCAACACGCTAGATTTTAGTCACTGAAATTTTCGGTTGCAGCACTACAACCTTCGTCAGCAGAATAACCCGATCTCAATGTCGTGACCTTTCGGACACGTGACATCAAAATCGGGTCATAGACTTTTGGTAATTTATACCTTCCACTGTCTCTATTAAGGGATGGCTGGTTAACTCGGATATATATCGCCTCCTTGACGCCCCTTTCGAAGTATCGGGGATCCCTATCAAGAATTTCTACATTTTCCAAGTTCACAAAATGGTCTGGTGATTCAATGTGGATATGTTGGGAAACTTCCGATGATGTAGAGCTGGGATGTCTCGGTGTTCAAGAAATCTGGATTTTAGAGATCTCTCCGTTTCACCGATGTAAAATTGTGTGCAGGGCCCTTATCCGTCTGACCTTGACACGGAATCATGTAAACGGGACCAGTGATGTCTTTCTTGGCAGTTTTGTCCTTGGGTGCAACCAGTAACTGGCGTAGTGTTTGAGTAGGTTTGAAACAGACCATTATGCCGTAGGAGTTGAAAGTCCGTTTCAGGGCCTCAGAAGTACCCTTCACAAACGGTAGAACAATCTGTCCTTTGCGAACGAAATCTTTTCGTGCTTTTGAGGTGGTCGCTTTCGGTTTACTCTGTTTACTGACACGATTGAACGTCCATGATGGATACCAACATTTCGCGATAGCCAGCGTAATGTGTTGCTTTTCTTCAACACGATCAGTCGTATCGGTAATAACGGACTCTGCCCGATGGAAGAGGGTTTTTATTATACATACTTTCGATTTTTTCTGATTATATATATATATATATATATATATATATATATATATATATATATATATATATATATATATATATATATATATATATAATTCTTACTGTTCTAAAAAATACATGCGTACAAATTAACGAAATTGTTCAGTGTTTAGAAAGTATGTTTAACAGTATCCTTTTTCACGCAAAAAATGACTGTACAGTCATATTTCGTTAAAATTGAACTTGTCTGCCTGTTTATACAAGGAACTGACAAAAATCAGAAAAAATCGAAAGTATGTCAGGTGTTGATTCCCTCCGAATAAAGTAGTCAGATATGTTTTAACCACTATCACTAAAACTTGGCAAGAATTCGATATACGATGATACATGTAAATCTACACTGTTAAACAAACACTCTGAGTTGGTTTCAAAATGTCAACACCAAAACAAATATTATTTATCAAATTACTATACAACTATATTAACGAAATCGTTCAGTGTTTACGAAGTATGTTTAATAGTATATTTTCACGCAAAAATGACTGTACAGTCATATTTCGTTAAAATTGAATTTGTCTGCCTGTTTATACAAGGAACTGACAAAAATCAGAAAATTCGAAAGTATGTCAGGTGCTCAATTCCCTCCGAATAAAGTAGTCAGACTCAACCACTCTCACTCAAACTAGGCAAGAATTCGACATAAGCTTATAATGATAAAGATACACAGCGACTTTGAGAAAATCTAATATTATGATTGTCACAGAATAGTTCCTTCATTGAAATATTCCGCTTTCTGAAAGCTGAGGTTTAAAGGTCAAGTGATAAGCATAGGGACAATGAATCGCTTAAAACTGTTCGGAAACCTACATCCATATCGGAAGCGTACATCATTATTACACTGACACTTTTGTTTAAAAAGTTGTATAAAACTGGCCGACCAGTTTTATGGTCAAGCGATAAACACGAAGGGACAAAGGGTCGCTTAAAACTTGTCTGAAACCTACATTTATTTTGTCGGAAGCATACCTCATTAATTACACTGGCACTTTTTTGTATAAATTGGTTGACTAGTTTTATAATCAAGCAATAAACACGAACTTGTCTGAAACCTACATTTATCATCTCGAACGCGCACATCATTAATTTCACTGACACTTTTGTTTACTAAAAGTGGTATAAAATGGTCGACCAGAAGATGATCTGCCTTCAGCGTCGAAAGAATCCTGTGAAATATTTTACTGCCTGGTAACCGTAGAAGAAAGGCAACGCATAACAACTATAAGATATGTAGAGTCTGCCGATTTCTCTTAAAGCGATTGTTGTCAAAACTGAAACAACAAGCAGCGAGGCGCTCAGGATAATAGTGACGACATCAATGTTCAGCCTGACGACCTGAGAACAGATACGATAAAAAAATCACATATACTCTATTGCGTTCTTATAGGAGCAATTCGGATTTGCCATTGTTCAGCCTACTCCAACACTGCAGTAGAAGGAATTTGGATTTGTCATTATTCGGCCTACTCCAAAACAGCACGTGTAATGAATTATTCCGTGAGATAAGAATTTCTTCGTAGACTAGGTTCATACACTAGACTAACAGTGTTATTTAGGGTGCATTTACAAACACCTCTGGATGGGGCGGTAGATTTCAGGGGGACTTGAAAAATTTCACAACATGCCAGGGGCATCTAAAACAAGTTGATATTGCAAAGGGGAGGACTTGAAAATTTATTGAATACTAAATTCCTTTTCAATACCTTCTGGCGCTTTGATTTCCTGTCATTTCCATTTTCGGCGCAAGTTTTAGGGCACATTAAACAAGTTATTGATGATCCAGGCAGCCAACTTGAGGCAACGATTTAGGTTGCCATTTCTACTTATGCAGCCCCTCTGTTGTGCAAAACTGTCCCCTAAATGACTAAAAGTTTCAACTTAGCCTTTCAATAACAATTTGGGAGATACTTATTTGTAGCAAATGACAAGACTCAAATCACTCACAAGTGAAGGTTGATAGTTGGATGCCTGTCCATGGTTGCACTCACTCAATATGGCTATCCATCCAATCACAGCGAGTACACCCGCCATACATGCAGCGAAGCTATAGTAGAAATCTGTACTTTTTACCTTCAAAAATAAAATATCTGCATCAGAATATAAACAAAATATAAGTCAAACGTACAGGACGCATTGCGCGATTGGTCAGATTTCGATTTGACTGATTGTAAGTCCGCTATGCTGCTTCAATGTTTAAAGAATATAAAAAATGAGCAAAACTGTAAATAAGTAACCGCAAGTTGTTCAGTTTTCATGTCAAAGTTGATGAAGTGTCTCCTGTGTGGTCAGCAGCCGAAAGGACACATCCGGTCTGAAGGGCCTTTTGACAATATAGATTTTGTATCCGTGGAGATCTTATGTGAGCGTACAAGAACATGATTAAGGTAGTTCGCGCCTTGAAATCGAAAGATTTGAACTTTTATCCGAACTTTCCTACAGAGAAATCAGCAATTCTCTTATAAAATCGAGAATTAAAATAAGGGGTCAACGAGCAAAAGTTGGTGCTAGAGAAACAAATTACCCATGCAATGTCTACTGACTCTTGAAATTCAAAATGGCGATATCCCTGCCTCCACTCTAAAGTAAAACGTTAAATTTTCGATTTTCACAAAAATAAGCCGGTGAAAATTGTAATTCATCCATAAGTTTCAAAATGAATCCTCACAAGTGCTGCACCAAAAACGTATCGTGAACGGTTTTAGAGTCAGAAAATCTGTCCCAGTGGCGCACTCTACTACCTTAATCGAGCAGTTATCATCTGTCGATAACATAGATAATCATACAACCTGAAAGGTGACGTTTGATAAAGTTGAGTAAGGACTGTAGAATGAATGACAAATTCATCATTGGTGAAAAACTGGACAGAGTGTGTATTTACCTGGTCTTCCTGTACCTTACAGTCACGCATTTCCCATGCGCTAATTCCAGCGACCATTCCCTGAGTTAATAAAAGAGAAAGATTTCTTTCATTGCGCAGTGAGTTAAATATTGGCCCTGATCGTTGTATGTCGAAAAACTGTGGATTTTCCATGATCACATTCGTCATTCTTACAATTTTCAAAGCTCAGTTAATTATATGCAAAGTGAACATGCTTCCGTGTCCAGGGAGGAAACAGCACCATGGCTTAACTTTCACTACAGATGCATGTCCTTGTATAGTGTCAATCTTCCAACTTTGAAAGAAACATACTAATAGTGTATTCGAGTGATGGCACTGGACTTAAAAGTAATATATTGGACCATATAACAAAACAAAATAGCATGTACTTGTCTTTCTCAGTGGATTGTTGTCACATCCACTTAGACCAAACTATATTGAGACATAAGTCATACAGTGTATCTTTACAACCTCGTGCGTGAGCACAGGAGCCGATATTGGAAGTTTCTTCCGAAAATTCTAACCTCGTCTGAAAACTTGTTTGCCGAGACAAGGTAGGTGAAACCATTACGGATAAAAAGTAGGCGTGTCACCTTTAATTTACAAGTATGCTTCATGCGTATATACGGTGATGAGATATTCTAGTGTCCTGACAGATGAATCAAAATTATTTGCCTGTGATCATGAAAGAAGTTATGGCATTTCTACCATGTTATTCTGATTCTGAAAGAATTGGAAAATAAACGTTGGAATGTTTTGACACACTTACCGAGACACCCGTCAGGAAAGCACCAATCGTAATCGCATTCAATATGTTCCAACCATTGCAAATGAAAACAATCACACTGATAAAGGTAATGAGTAGACCTAGTGTGAAGACTGTCCATCCTAACTTGTAAACGACATCAAAAACCAGTTCTTGTAACTGTTGTGAGCCGCCTTTTCCCTGTGGTTTCATATTGTGTCACGTCAATTTACCTTAATCTTTCGGCAAACTGACAACCTGCGTGTTTTTATATCCGGAAAGTAGAGTTGTGTTCTTGATGTTCAATGAGGCTGGTATGGCTGGACAAAGCTTTCAACAGATAAACGATATGA
This sequence comes from Ptychodera flava, assembly GCA_001465055.1. Lineage (NCBI taxonomy): Eukaryota > Metazoa > Hemichordata > Enteropneusta > Ptychoderidae > Ptychodera > Ptychodera flava. The sequence continues at coordinate 10,135 of LD349114.1, read as the reverse complement.
ACGGTAGTTCTACTCTTTGACCTCGATGACGTCATGTCAAAGCCCGAGGCCTCTAAGGTCGCAAAGAGGTGACAGATATTGACAAGTTAAGGTAGTTCGCGCCTCGAAAAAGGATCGTCACTTGAAATTCAAAATGATCGCCGTCCCCGTGTTAACTATATGGCGAAAAATGAAATTTCCGATTTGTATAATATATTGTGAAATGTTGAGAGTTGAAATGTTGAGAATATCTGTGCCCGAGGCTCATTCTACCTGAGTAGAACATAAATATACGGAAAAAAATGGCTTGATTATCAGAGCAGCATTTTCTTCACAGATTTTCTCCTGACTCACAGTGTCATACCACTTGACATTGTATGAAACATAGTGTATCATAACGACGGAAACAGTTTCTTTCAGCTAGAACACCCAAAGACTCACTAAAAGTGACAATGGCTCGTTGTTTGTAACACCTTCACTATATCTATTCTAATCCTCTTCCTTTTTTGAGATTCAAAATACAGGCCTTGCAAACAACACGCACCGTGTATAATATGTGACTAATAATGTTAATGTTGTTGTCCGGACTAAATTCAGTTGTCAACAACAACATTGGACGTTCTACACATACAGGCTGTGTTTGTATTTTGAATACTCCGCATTTCAACATGATCTGGGGATTAAAACAAAGCACATTTTTCATCTTTAATAGAACAAAAACACATTGAACGATACATCGACACTTACAGCTAAAGGAGTTTGATTACTTTCGATATAAAACTGTCTTTAATAAATCAGATGTCATACAGATATTACTTTGCCCAGTGATAAAAATATGAAAATCTTGTCAAAGACTACACACTCGTATATATATATATATATATATATATATATATATATATATATATATATATATATATATATATATATATATATATATATATATAGGGGTAATTACACGAAGTTTGGGTGATACCGTGTCGTATTCGAGTGATGTGTCCGTATTTTGACGAGTTGCGCAGCAACGAGTCAAAATACGGACACATCACGAGAATACGACGCGGTATCGCCCTAACTTCGTGTAATAACCCCTTTATCATACATGCATGCTTTGGTTATGACTGTTTTCCTACAGACACTCCGAAAGTAGCAACGAAATCAACTTGAAATCGACCTTGCTTCCTCCAGGCTGTACTTATAAAAAGTTGGTTGCTAAGGAGTGATGACAACCGTATCACTTCTTGATATTATTCCGCTAGTGGGCCATTCCTCTGCAAAGGAGGGTTTATGGAGTACTTTTACAGCAAACAATTTAAATATTACGATGTCGACACAGGTTTTCACAATTTGAAGAAGATTTATCTTTAGTTTAAAATGACGGTGGATGTAAAACATAGGAGGAAGTTCACAAAATTGGTGTGTTTTCGTGTTTTAATACATAACCTCATCCCTGCGTGAAAGTTATGAGGCCGCCAAAATCGGGTCAAAATACTCGCGCCACGCTCAAACTCTTATCGAGTATGAACAGCTTAGAGCACAGAGCAAGCAGTTCTACAACATCTATGAATGCACATACAGTGGATATTAATACCCGTACCACTACCAGTCAGTTTATCTCGAAGAATTATACATGTTCCCAGACGTCAAATATGCCGAATTTACCATCTCAGTAAGCGGATTAGTGAAAACATGAAGTGAGTACACTGTATAAGCTGTAGTGTCGTAACTCGTTCGTGATTTTGTTGCTGTACGAATAAAAGTACATTTCAAAGGTATTTCCGTCTTCTGCTCGTATATTTTCCTTTAACAACCGAAGCGAAAGTTTGACTTTCCCTAGATGGCACATTGTATCTGAAACCCGCACCGCATCGGTGCCACCGGCCACCAGACACGATCATGACCTGTGAACTGACAGGTACAAATCGGAAATATCATGTGCACCTTCAACCTTGTCTGTCGCGAGTATTTTCAGTGCGGTTGGATTTTCGTTGCTCATTTACGACTGTAAACGATGTAATTCACCGCCCAGATACTTTAAGCTCATCAACAGGAAACTTGTCGTACACCGATTCTATCATGATGCTCTGTCAACCGATATCTTTACGTGTAATGATACTTCCATGGTGTAATCTTCAGCAGCGTAGATGACACGAAAACACTGCACCGTGCACCGCCACAGGACCGGCCGTGAATTGACAGGTGTCGGCAAATTATACAAATTTTCAATACGTTTGTTTGTATGTTTTTGGTACAACTATACTTGTGCCCAAGGGCAATGCCCATGAAGTGACTGCAAACAACAAAATTTTGACCATTTAATCATAATGACGTTTCGGATTGTCATTTGTCTTATTCGCTCAGCTGTTTTATATGTATATACCAACGAAGGTCATGCATACAGCGAAGGTCACGCGTCCGCGTCGCTGTAAGTAGTTCGGTTACAGTGAAAATATAATTCGTATTTTCACTTGTTAAAATATGGGCTCATATCAGTACCGTCTGAACAATAGAAGAATGGCAATACAGGCATAGCATGTATGATAAATATATATATATATATATATGTACAATGTTTCGCACTATCTGAAGGGCTAAAAAACCGAAGTTGTACTTTTTTAACCATGCTGTTTTTTCTATACCCTCTGACGCTGTGAGTTTCAGAATATCGAATTTACAAGACATTTCGGCTATCTCAGACATTTAAGTCATTGTTTTCATGGACATTTTGTTTAAGCAAATGTCTGAGTGGTTTTAATTAATACTTAAACAAGCGGTAGTAATAACAAGTAAAGGATAATGAAGACTTAGTTGAGAAATATTTATTATGGACAATGCAACTTCTTGCCAAATATGAACTGATAATTGCTCTGTGTCCTTAATATTTCGTGTCAGAGAAAATGGTTTTGAACTAAAAAAAGAAAAGAAACGTTATTAGTTTGCACAGAGAAATGTTGTCCTCATTTTATTAAAATCTCGAAATAGGATCATCCCTATAAATCAAAAGTTCAATGCACAACTTTAACGCAGACAAACAAAAATCACAGTAGGATTAGAAACCATGCTTATCTTCTATTCACCAAATTTACAAAATCACATTATCGAATCTTATACCTATCTATGTTAGTGTTCTGCCAAGCAATATTTCTCTCTACTTTTATGCTTTTGTTTAACCTTCATAATGAAAAGATAAATTGATTTTTAATTCTCGCATACATTTATACACCACAGGAACTCTTTCCCTAGGATAATACAGTGGTTCAAGATACGACTGCCTTAGACAACAGATCGTGCGAAGAATGGTGTGCTGCTTCAACGGCTTAAGTCATAGACAGTAAAATGAAGTCTTAACTACCATTCTCGAAATGTTCGCTAGACTACGTTTGCAGAGTTACAAACACAACAAGAAACGAAACTTTATTTCTCTTTTTCCTTCACAAAATGTACACAGGCCGAGATGGCGCTTTCTTCACTTTCGTGAAACAGATGCTTGTGGTAAGGGCGACATTTTTTTATTTTTGTTTTTTCTTATCTCCCGACCGACCGTAAATTTCAGCTCCGACATGAAAAAAAACCTGTTTTATTTGCGTCGCCTCTAAGGCGATCGTCCTAGCAACAGCACCACCATCATCAAATTGTGAGATTGCAGCGACTCAGACTTAAAGGGCAGATAGCACATAACACTAAACTGAAAGACAAGAAATTGAAGTGACTGAATGGACAGAACATTAAACTGAAACAAATACCCCTTTTTATTTTGCACTTAAAAATTGTAGAGACTGAATAGACAGAACATTGAACTGAAACAAATACAGTTTTTGTGGTATTTGTTTTTTTTATTGCAACCCCCCGCCCTGCCCGAGTATTCCTCTGGAGAGAATAAAAAAAGGGTCATCCTGATAACATTATGAAATATTTTTTATGCTGAAACCCTTATATATTACGTCTGTCGAAACTAAACTAAATTAACTGAATTTTTATTCCATTCAAATAACCACATATTTCCTTTTTATATCTAATATTGTACAGTGGGTTTTTTTTCTAAATTTATGATCAAACGAACGCAAGATTAAAATTTCCGCCGACGAAATTCTTGTCTCTAAAATCAGTATTGAAATTCTGCATGGTGTTAATTAGATTTCTATGATGGTTAACTTGTGCATTCTAGAGGTTTTAAGTATAAATGTTGATTATGTAAACTTTTGTCCTTATCAGGAGTCGTTTTGACCACAATTAACCTACCGTTTGTATCTGTAGGGAGAATTTAAAACCCTCTATCAAAATGGTTTAAAACAAATGCATAATGTGGCACTACGTCCGCCGTATTACGGGTTCAATAACATGCATTTGACGAAATATTCTGCGCCTACTGAGAAACAATGTGTTTCCCGGGCCATATATTGGACTCTTTTCTGCTCAGTCAAATCACGACCATTCAAAATTATAAATCACGTTGTTATTCATGCAAAAACGAAACAAATCAGAACACCCAACATATTGATTAATAACATTTCGTTTCGTAGGCATACTGTGACTTAAAGGGAAACCGTCGTCGGAACTGCGCCTGTGCTAGTTTCTTGTTTACAAACGATGTATTTTCGTGTATTTCGTGTATTTTCGTTAAAAACAGTGATTTTCATCGTACGTTTGTAAAACATCAGGCATATAGTGACCCCATTTAATATTTGATTATTCGAATTTACAAGAATGCAAAGTCCTTAATGCAAAATTATAACAATATCGACAATTTTTGTGATCATACACATTAAGCAAACAACATTAAAAACATTGAATTGTTATACTATTCAGTATTTTTTAGTTTTGTATTAACTCCAATCTCTTGTTTTACATCTTATTAAGTTGAAATATTCAGTATTCGGCCAATCAACACCATCTTCATATGTTTTTTGTACACATGTACACTTATATTGCTGTCAGTTGCACTTCATACACATTGAAATATCAATATACCATAAGACTGCTACATATTAATACTCACGCTGTTTCAATAAGTTTAAAGCATTTAAAGATGCTCATAAAGATGATTCATTTACATCTTTGTTGCACTCTATGGACAATGTATTCATTGTAAAATGACAAATACAGGTAGCCATATAGGCATAGCAGTAAACTCTACTATTACATTCAAGGAGATGCACTCTTTTTGTGCTTCTTAGTAATTTTTGCTGAACATTGATACACCTATTTTCCCTTATGGCAACTGTCTTGATAAGTAACTGTCAAGTCTTCATGTACTTCTCTGTGAGCTGACCTTGTGTACAAGTATTTTCACTGTCACGAGCGCCATAAGACCAAAACTCTGCTTCACCTACATCAGAGTCAGATAACCTCAACGTGATGCTGGTATGGTGCTATGCATGTATGCAGTAGCAATAACTTTAAGAAATTTGACAATATTTTTGTTGAGTTTATACAACTGTTCAGTCATAGCATGTTGAACTGTCAATATTAGGCTTGCCAACGCAGCCAGTGTATGTGTATTTGTATCATTGACAAATGACTTTCAGCCTGGACTCTAATTCAATTAGCGGAATTTCAGCATGCTCTAGCGAAACAGTAAGAAACTGTACTTGATATATTGCAAAGAAATATTGAAGAAAATATCATCCGTTGCAGCTTCTGCCCCATTACAAGGCCTACTTTTCCTACTTGTTGTTTATCTCATGAAAAGTCAATTGCGTTATACATTTTTATAGTTTTTCGCAATAAAAGTAATGGAAATGCTAAAAACATGGTTCTAGAATTAATTATTATTAATTAATTAATTATTACATAATATAAGAACCATTGAATGACATAAAATACTATTCATTTTTCACTGAATTGCTAAACTATGGATTCTGAAAATGTAAAAAATAAAATCGAACAATATTTCAGGGCCCTCCTATACGCAGAATACCATTGTCAAGTCTCCCTCTACTACCCCAAGAATTTGCTACTCTCATGCATATAATACTTGATCTAAATGACATCCTGAGGAGCAATGTTTTGGAAGCTGAAATGACCCTCATTTGAGTACACTTTCACTGTATGAATTTAAAGTTTCTGTTATTTCAGTTTTATGGCAAGTGCGTGCGGATACCAGTCAGAACTATCGAGTAGGCAAGTCACAAATGTCTTGACTGACTTTTTCAGTCAGTGCGTACATGTATATGACATTTAAGCCCAATCTGTTACGGACATATTAAGTAAAAAAATTAACTCTCTTGCCTTCAATGCCAGAAATTGACAAAATCAGAAAATTCAAAAAATACATCAGGTGCTCGGTCAAAGTAAAGTACCAAGAAATGTTTCATTCATTTTTACTTTAGTCGATCCCTAATTTGCATATTTAACGAACGATCTTAATTTGGGATATATGCCAGGATTAATTTCATCAAAATTGGAAAATATCGTATGTACGTTAAATATTTAAGCGATGTTGAAAGTCAATTACTATTTTAACTTCAACCAATTTATAATTTGCATATTGATTGAAATTTTCTAATGAGGGTGATGTATCGAAACGTGCTATGTACATGGAAGACACTATGACACAATAGTATTGAAAGTCATTAAGGTAATTACTATAATTTTACATATTAACTAACTTTCCTAATTACGCATATTAGTCCATGGGTACGGCGCGCCAAATGTTTCAAAAATATTTATCGTCATAGAGTAAAAATAAACTGTCAAATCAAAATAAAGTCTTAAACGTGTATGAATAATAAAAAAAAGTTCTTTCGTCTTGCATTTTATTAATGTACCTTTTCGTAAAATTAAAATAGCATTCATTTGAAAATATGTGTAATTAAATATTGATATGTGTCTGTACAGATAAAGATGACGTGCAACCGTCTTTCTCGATTGAAATAAAAATTCAATGGCATTATATTACGGAAGAAAATAGACGAGAAAAGTATAACTGCAAAAAAGAGCAGAATGTTATGTAATACATAATTGTAAAATACTCTTTAAACCGTAATGAGAAGATAAACTGTTTGCAAAAAATTGGAAATACCACACTCCCATACTTATTGACGTACATACACGTGTATTTGATATAAAGGTGCAATGAACGCTGATTTTAAGGGAAAAAGCAAAAAAAATCAAGCACACACACAAAAAAAATATTGAAATGATTAAAAACAAAACCAAAAATAGTACTTTCACTACTACAAAAAATAAAACGAACCACCATCAGGTCTGACTAAAAAAAGAAAGAGAATCACAATTGAAAAGTCGACCGAGATCGCGCTGGCATTGCGTTGAGGTTGAAAAGAAACCAAAACGAGGTCAACTTGAAAAAATCCCCAAAACGAGGTTACAAAAAAAAAACGAGGTTAAAAAAAAACCAGTAGAAAAAAAAGGCCCGTTCGAGAAAAGAAAACAAGAGTGGGACACCCCGCAGAAAAACCCCAACGTGTAAATTGAATAATTCTCAACGGCATGATTCTTACAGTTTAATGCCAGAGGGTTTTGGATCATCACACTCGGATATTGGACAAGATATTTGGGGTATTTCAGCGATAACTCTCAGCTTCTAGTCTTCAATATCATCTCATGGACGTCCAAGTTACCGACACGTTCCATTCTATATTAAACAGTTACAAGTGGACAAAACACTCGTGGTGGTTCGTCGGCTGGAAGCGGTCCCCTCGCTCATGGCGTGCCTCAATGTACACTCGAGGTTGTTAGCCAGTGGCCGGCTGTCCTGTCGCTGGTACAGTACACACCGGCGACCAGCTATCCCTCGCTGTACAGTGCAGGCCCTCCTCTCCCAAACCATAGACAGTCTGTGCCCAAACCATGGAGTCCTACCCGAACAATACGATGGCTAGCCGCTAGCCCACGGTTACGTGTGGTTCGATACATAGCGGCCGCCGTGTGTATGCATAGTAAAATTGCTACCATGCTGCGGCCGCTATGTATCGAACCACACGTAACCGTGGGTTTATCCTCTGAACGGAGTGTGGCAAAGGCAAAAATACTCAGGCTAAAACACTCTGTTTAGATTCGAGGCAACGTTTTCACTAGTAGGACCTACACGTAGAACGCGAACGCGCCCGACTTGACAAACACTGATCAAGCTGACGCTATTTCTCTGTATACTGTAACTCTGGGTGGCAGAGCTGTAACTTACCGGTGTTACACGGCCAGGCCGTATAACGCCGGTAACTCCACAGCCCTGCCACCCAGAGCAATGTATAGGCTACTGCACAAATATTGTAGCTCCATATATTGGACGATGTGGAGATGAAGCTTTCTGCTGTTTCTGCAATGGGGATCGACATGTTTTGTATGTGCCGGTCGACGCGGTCTAGCCCTGCGAGTATAGTGAGAGTGCCTGGCGTTGCGAAGGCAGGACACTCTCGCCATACTCGTAAGGCTTGTGCACTGAGGTCCTGCGGGATCGCGGTTGCATCATAGTGCATGTTAAAGTTGCGTCGCTCATCTTGTCGAACACGGAAAACGATGGACGTTCTCTCAACACGCGGCAGATTTCTTCAAAACTATTCATTTTTAATGCTTTGGGTGATCTGTGAGGATGGACATGGACGAGGTATTACCAAACATTGCTATGAAGGGTCATGGGTTGCGGTTGTACGTCTCGCTCGTGATCTGAACTGTGGACTGTCTGAAATTGACTCAGTTAACTTGACTCTCTGGAACTATTCGCTGTAAACCTGGACGTTCTTTAGTGTGGGGTGAGAACACCGCCAAAATTATCATGAAAACTTTATTTAAACTTATCTCATTATTATTATTCCATTGTTTGGTGATTTAATGATAATTATATCAGTATTTGGCCATTATTTTGCAATTATTTGATCATTATATGGATATTATTTTGATGATGATTATGAACCTATTTGGTAATTCGGTTGTTTTGACATTATTCAGCATTGATGTCTTGATTTAGAACTTATTTCATCATTATTATGCCATTATTTGGTGATTTGGTCATTTTGATATTATCTTGATATTGTCTTGACATTATTATGTTAATTCGGTTCTTTTGCCATTATTCGGCATTGATGTCTTGATTTAGAACTTATCTTATCATTATTATTCCATTATTTGGTGATTTGGTCATTTTTATGTTATTATTTGGTCTTTCTTATGCGATTATTTGGTCATGATTACGACATTGTCTTGACATTCTCTTAATATTGTCTTGACATTATTATGTTAATTCGGTTCTTTTGCCATTATTCGGCATTGATGTCTTGATTTAGAACTTATCTTATCATTATTATTCCATTATTTGGTGATTTGGTCATTTTTATGTCATTATTTGGTCTTTCTTATGCGATTATTTGGTCATGATTACGACATAGTCTTGACATTCTCTTGATATTGTCTCGACATTATTATGTTAATTCGGTTCTTTTGCCATTATTCGGCATTGTTGTCTTGATTTAGAACTTATCTTATCATTATTATTCCATTATTTGATGATTTGGTCACTTTTATGTCATTATTTGGTCTTTCTTATGCGATTATTTGGTCATGATTACGACATTGTCTTGACATTGTCTTGGCTTTCAATTATCTGACCTCCTTTATTATCTGAACTCATTATTTGACCTGCATTTGAATCCTACCCAGAAATCATTTCACATTCACAATGGCGCAGATGATACGGTCTGTTCCCTCGCATAGAGATAGAAAAGCCGGCTTTGCGTAAGTTTTAAAGCGTAGCTCAGCACATAGTGTATCTAGAATAGTTGGGCGTGCTCGAAAACTGAGATCGACCACAATTTTGGATTAAAAATCGATTATTTTCGGCGGCGGAACTGGGCTGTGTTGGGTAGCCTTTGGTGGCCTGTAGTATTAGCTATTACACCTAGCCGAGCGTACAGGTCTGTGTACCGTGTGTTCTCGGCGTTATATGGTACAGGCCCACGGCACGTTTCGTAGATCGTCGTCGGATGGGAAGTGACTAAGACCGAGGTTCGGTCTTCGGCCTCTCAGTGTCAGTCACTTCCCATCCGACGACGATCTACGAAACGTTCTGTGGGCCTGCTATGTTATATGGTGGAGGCCGTATAACACCGGAAACACACAAGACCTGTACGTACGCACGGCTAGGTTTAACCCAGCCTGCCACACAGAGATCAGTAAAGGTATCGATACCGTGGACGAAAACGAC
>LD349110.1:30642-55339 GCA_001465055.1 Ptychodera flava | reverse complement strand
ACTTGTAATAATAATAATAATAATAATAATAATAATAATAATAATAATAATAATAATAATAATAATAATAATAATAATTATTATTATTATTATTATTATTATTATTAAATTATACAAACAGAAAGACAATTTTATCAATACCTGTATACCTCAACAAAAGTTGAAAAGTCACAAATATAAACGTATTTGGATGAGATTAATTTAGAGAGGGTTTTAAATAAAAATAAGGCACAAAAGTGTGATGGACCTATTTTAGAGAATGAATGCATTAAAGCAATTAAAAAGATGAAAAGCAATAAGTCTCCAGGACTCGACGATTTATATGTTGAATTCTATCGCAAATTCTGGCAAGATCTTAGAGATGTTATAGTTTAATCATTTAACGAAAGCTTCTATAACGGATGTCTTTCTGATTCACAATGAAAAAGTGTAATATGCCTACTGTATAAATAGGGTTCGCCACTAGACTTACACAATTGGCGTCCAATTTCACGTCTAAATCATGACTATAAAATACTATCCACAGTACTAGCAATGAGAATGAAAACTGTAATGCCTTTAATAATAGATAGAGATCAAGTTGGATACATAAAAGGAAGATTTATCGGGGAAAATATACGTATAATACAGGATGTGATTACACATACAAATAAGGAAAAACTTGGTGGTGCAATTCTGTTTCTTGATTTTTTTAAAGCATTTGATTCAGTAGAACACTTTTTCTTTTCGAATTCACTATTATGCACAAATTTGGTTTGGAAATTATTTTGTAAAATGGATAAAAACTATATATAGTAATCCCATTGGTTTCATTATAAATAATGGATGGATGTCAAGTAATATCTGTATTGAAAGAGGTGTACGACAGGGATGCCCTTTATCAGCACTTTTATTTTTATTGGTTGTGGAAATTATAGCTTTTGAAATAAGGCAAGATAAAGAAATACATGGTAAAAGTAAAGCAGCAGATGAGAAACAAAGAAATCAAGATAACACAAATGGCAGATGACATGCAAATTTACATAACAAAAGAAGAGTCATTGAAGAAACTGTAAAATCTAATCGATGAGTGTGGTAAATTCTCTGGGCTAAGACTAAATAGAAATAATACAGAGGGATTAAAATTAGGTAGTTGGATTAAGAAGAATTTACATCATATATCATGGTCAAATAAAACAATTAAAGCATTGGGAATATATTTTGGGAACTGTAAGAATGAATTAAACAAATTAAATTGGGATACTGCAATTGAAAAAATTGATTATATTCTGAATTCGTTGAAAAGCAGAAGAATGTCATTCTTCGGAAAAATAACTGTTATAAAAAGTCTTGCACTGTCAAAAATTTCTTATATTGCTGCTAGTGTTGATACTCCTGATAACATAATAAATAAACTAAATTCAATTTTTTATAGTTTTTTATGGGATGGAAAAATAGGAAAAGTAAGAAGAGATATTGTAATTAGCAGTTTTGAAAAAGGAGGATTAGAAATGATTGATGTGGCTTCACACATTAAAGCTTTGAAATGCTCATGGGTATCTCGCTTATGCGACGACAACTTTGCTTCTTGGAAAGTATTACCGAGTTATTGGTTTAATAAAATCGGTAATTTTCCATATGTATTTCTTAATAATGTGAACAAAAGGGTTTTAAAGCAAATGATAGTTTCTGTACCCCCCCCCTTTTATAGAGTAATAATAATGTATTGGTATGAAATGAATAATCGCAATCATACCAATCCATAATCCAATAACACTAGGTCAAAATTTGTAAGACAATAGTTGTAAACATAGACACAAAACAGCACAGAACAGACAGTAAATAGACGGTACAAACAAAGTCAAATTCATGAAAGAAAGATATATGGACCTCTGGCCAAAAGACCAAGAAGTGATGTCAGGTGTTTCGAAAATAGTAAGCGCATCCTGCCCCACATGTGGCACCCGCCATATATCAATCTGTAAGTCAGATAGGTAGTGGTCACTAACTAAGGCTGAACTGCATGCTCTTGCATATCGTATAAGCTGGGAAATGTATACCCCATAAGCAGGTGAGAGTGGAATATTACTGATGAGGTGTGGAAAATTAATTATACTAAAGTTGAAATCATCTCTCTTGTCATATAGCCTAGTAGAAATGTGTGTAATGATCCCGGTCTTAATCTCAATGAGATTGGAAACCAGGTTATTTGGGGTAACAAATTTATTTCAGACAAAGGAAACACTCTGTATTGTCAATAATGGATTGAGTCTCGAATTATCCTTGTGGCTGATTTATTTGTCAATGGAAATAATCGGAACGACAAATTCTAGATAAACTAAGTAATAAGAGAAACTGGGTAGTAGAGTATAAAATATTAAAAGAAGCAATTCCAAAGGCGTGGGTCAAAATAATGATTAATAATAACACAAAGCTGATGGTTAACAAATTGAGACCTGTAATACTTAAATCAGACAAAAATGGAAAATATAAAGATTTATTCAACTTTAAATTTTCAGATTTTTATTGGGCATTAGTAGAAAAGAAAATCACAAAATCCTATGCCCAATCAATTTGGGAAAATATATGTCAAGAGAAAATAAACTGGAAGAAATTATGGAAAATGAAAGTAAAGAATACAAAGCCTCGCAAAATTGCACAATTTAATTATATATTGCTGTACAATAAGATACCTCATAAGTGTAATTTATTTAAATGGAAAATTGTAGACACTTATTTATGTAACTGCTGTAAAGTAACTGCCGACTGCAAACATTTTCTATTTGAATGTGCAGACGTTGTTCCTTTTTGGAAGCAGTTTAATAATGCTGTCAATAAGGCCTTCAATATCAATATTGTATTAAAGAGGAGTAACATCATTGTGGGATATCAGATCTCTTACAAATGCTTCATGATTGTTAATTTTTTTTCTCTTTGAAATAAAAGTTTTATTAATCATCAATACATCATCAACATGAATTACCTTTCAAAACTCAACTTTCTCCATATTACATATCATTATATCACTCATTGAAATATTCTGTTGTCATCTACTACTTGTATTATCTCACAAGAAAAAATTCACAAGTTCTTCAAGATCCTTATTTTTCCTTATCATATTGATATAAGTTAACTCTTCTCTCAGAAATCTCCATATGTTTCCTTGATTGACAATTCTTTCTCTATGCACACAAAAGGTTGCAACCATTATAACAAGATTCAATATAGCTATCGATTCACAATCCCAAAAAATATCCATATATTACATACTTTCACATCAGCTTTATTTGTGTTCTATACTTCCTATTCAATATTTCCATCAATTTGTTCCAAAAATTATTTACAGCCTTACAATCAAACAGAAATCAAATGACATGACATAATTCATAATTCACACTGTGGGTGTTGCACGTTTTACCATTTCCTCAAATTTAACTTGTGTGGTATTTTGTCATGTAACAGATAATAATTAAATTGGGATATTTTTTTACAACCATGTTTTTCACTTTTATTGTCCAAATAAGCTTCCAATTGTATGTAGTTCCTAATCTGTTGGTCCAGATCGTTGGTGCATATGAAATGACAGCACTTTTTTCCAATAGATTCTAGTAGAAATCTTTGCATGTGAATTGGTATACATCTCTATATTTTCCTAGGTAATTTTTTCTCAGTGTTGTTTTGTTTTTTCTTCGAACAAATAATGCATTCTTAGCCATCAACATGATATTTTTCCATTCACGTGGTATGGCATTTTTCAGATTAATATATTGCATTAACCACTGTTTCTTGCTATGCAATTTACTTAACACACTGTTTTATTTGATAAAAACACCATTTTCGAATAGATCTGCCACATAGATAAAACCTGACTCAATCCATTCTACGAAAAACATGACTCTCTTATTACATGTAATGAAGCGATTTCCCCAAATGACCTGTTCACCTATGTCATTTGGCGTTTTGCTCGATGTATCATCTTGCATGACAACATTATACCAGCTCATTAAAACGTTGGCACAAAAAACTGGTAATCTTTTCTTTATAAAATAGAGACCTTTCAGGTCAAGATTATATGAAAAACCCAATGATGTACCACCAAACTCTTTAAAGTGATACTCAGCAACAGCTTTCCAAGATTCATTTCCACATTTTGATAATCTTTGAACCCATCTACACAAGAGCGCTTTAATCATTGTTTTGACATCAATCATTTTAATACCTCCCTTTTCATATTTATAAATAATAATTTCTTTTTTAATTTTCCCTTTTTTACCGTTCCAAACAAAATCTATAAATATGTAATTAAGCCTTTTTATTTTGTCTTCTGGGGTGTCGATCATTGAAGCCAAGTATGTTATTTTTGCCATTGCCAGACTTTTTATGATTGTAATCCTCCCAAATATTGTCAAGAATCTTTTCTTCCAGCCATTTAGTAAGGTTTCAATTTTGTCAAGTTTGTTATCCCAATTTAATTTTTTCACTTCATCTTTCTTATATCCAAAGTAAACCCCAAGTGCTTTAATCGGTTTCTCTGTTTATGGAATAAAACCTAAATCATTTCTTTTCCTCCATTTTCCAAGTTTTAATCCTTCAGTCTTGTCTGTATTTAATTTCAATCCCGAGTACTTTCCATATTCGTCAATTGAATTTAACAATCTTGTTAATGACTTTTTTTTACTAACATATACTTGCATATCGTCTGCTAATTGTGTTATTTGAATGCTTGTCTTATTAACTTTAAAACCAATATCTTCTTCATTTCTTATCGCTTGTGAGAGAATTTCAGCAACTATCAAAAATAGCAGGGCCGAAAGAGGACATCCCAAACTTTTCCAAGGCAGTGAACATAAAATTGTGCTCTACAGTATCAAATGCCTTGCAGAAATCTAAGAATAAAATCGCCCCTTCTTTTTTCTTCTTTTCTGAGTAATCTGTAATATCTTGAATTAGATGAACTTTTTGCCCACTGAAACGCCCTTTGATATAACCCACCTGGTCTGTATTGATTATTTTTGGTAGAACCTTTTTCATTCTATTTGCTAAGACACATGATAATATTTTATAGTCATGATTAAGTAGGGTTATTGGCCTCCAGTTTTTTAAATCAAGTCGTGACCCTTTTTTATAGATAAGTGTAATAATACCACTATATTGTGACAGTGTCAATGCTCCTTCTTTATAACTTTCATTGAATGCATCTAATAATATTGTGCTTAAACTTTCCCTAAACGCTTTGTAAAATTCAATGGGAATCCCGTCCGGATCTGGCGTTTTATTTTTTTTCATTTGGGACAGAGCTTCCATGCATTCCCTTTCAGTTATTGGCCATTCACACATAAGTGCTTGTTTTTGCGTAAGTTTAGAATGGACATAGATGGAATTTATGTATGTGTTAAGATCTGCATCGTCGGCACTTTTTGATGTATATAATTCTTCATAAAACGTTTTTTCTGCTATTAACATTTCATCTATCTTTGTAAATATTCTATCCTTAAATACTAACTTATCAATTTATTTTTCTCTTGATCTCTTCTTTTCCAACCTAAGAAGTATTTGGTATTTCTTTCACCTTCCTCGTACCACTTTATCCTGGAGCGAATTTGAATCCAACGTCATTTGTTTATATATATTTGTTCTAGCTCCCTCCTTTTATCTTCATATTCTTTTAAGGAGAGCTTTTTCCTCAGAACTTCTTTCTTTCGAACGACAAGCCTCTTATCAAAGACTTAATGGCTGAATTTTGCACCAAAATAGCCAAAACAACAGGTAGACAACTGCTTTAGTACAGACCGAAACGATAGCTCTGCTCCGTAGGGCAGCCTCGTTTTCGAGCAAAAACTTCGTGATTAATAATGTTTTGATCATTGTGGCAACTTTTGCTGTGTATAAAGCATGAAGCTCAGAAATAGGTATTTACCTGAAGAACTTTCGATTTTGTAAACATTGTACATAAAACAGAGAACAGTTATTTTATAATTTCTTCATTTAATGTAAATAAGCAAATGGGGAAAAAAAGGGATTGAAAATTGCCGCTTCAATAATTGCCGCTGGTTGGTATTCTCCAATTAAAAAGAGTCGTGCTACAATCGACGGAATAATTATTTGATTTATTGCCGCTAACGATCTATATTCTAAGATATACCGTTTCGTAAAAAAATTGGTTCGACCTTGACAAAACGATAATATTGTCATATCTATTTACCAAATAGAGACCACACTGCATTTGGTTATATTGTATTTTAGAATCCACATCATCTTAAGGTTCCAAGACAAGAAATTGACCTTTTTTAGCTAATGATTCTCTAGTGGTTAATAAGCTCAGAACCCCCCGTAAATAATATATTTTCGGAAAGGCGAGATATAGGGGAACTTTGTTACCATAGCGTTACCATTGTTAACATAACTATCACATGACAGGTAATTTGCATAACCTTTCAAAAATCTGTTTTCCCCATGTTTTTTTCAATGCTTTGAGATATGTGGCTGAAATTTGTGTAAATGCAAGCTGTCATAAGAATCTTCAAACGTGTGTCTCAGAATTTTTATAAACCTTCTTAAACAATTTTTATGCAAGAAAAACTTCCAGAGCGGTGAATTTAACCCTAGTTAATTTCTTTAAAATTGTGCTAAAAAAAACTAAGCAAGACATAAAAAATCTGAGAAACGCTTTGAAAAAGCGTTGTGACAGCTTGCATTCCAGCAAGTTTGAGTCAGATATTTGGAAGTATTGAGACAAAACATGGGGAAGACCGATTTTCGAAAGGTTATGCAAATTACCTGTGTGATAAATTACCTGTGTGACCATGTGATAGTTATGTGAACAAGGTAACACTGTGGTTACAAAAATGTTTCCCTATATCTAGGCTTTCAGAAAATATATAATTTATGAGGGTTCTGAGCTTATTAAACACCAGAGAATTGTTAGATTAAACAGGTCAGTTTCTTGTCTCGGAACCTTAACATATTCGTGTTAATGGCTTTATCCTCATAAAGGATTATGTTGATTCATTGATGGTAACTGATAGGATTCACCTTACAGCTGTATTGTCTCCTATGTTTTGTTTCTTTCTTTGTTTCACCTTTCGATCGTGCCATGTTTTTTTTTTCCGCAGAACGCGATATTAATAGCGAAAACACTTTTTTTATCAATTCCACAGGACCGAACATGCAGTCACTGTTTCTCAAAGTTGCAATTTTTACATTTTTTGCTCTGTTAATCGGGCAAATAAAAAAATTCTGTACACTAGTTATTCCGTTTGAAGCATCGCCATACATACAGTTTATGAGCTTATAACGTGTCGTGTCTTGTACAGTATCAGATTGGACAATTGTTAAAGAAATAAAGATTTGCTTCAAAGAATAAAATTCGGAGAGTATGCGAGGACTTGAAACACGCTCAATGTTTTCGCCATATAGGAAGAAATTTGATATTACCTGTAACCGTATCTTCAAAGATGCATCTATAACCATGGAAAATTCTTTAAAATGTACTAATATTTTACTTGCATTTGGGAAGTTTTACATTGGAATATTATCACGGAAATAACTTAAAATTTCCTCCCCGCTTATTGTTGACAATTGTGCAAATCAAACCACCCGATAGCAATGTTGACCAACCCATACAATCCCTGATAAGTCCACGGTTTAACATAATTAGTTGTGTTGACTTATTAATTACAAGATGTGCATATGAGACATAAACGTCCTTGTAATGGGATATAAATAAATAAAGAGACAAGCGGCTAGGTTAGGTTATATAACTTAATTGCATTTAATACCAATATTTATTAAACACATAACTTCCCTCTGAAGGGAAGGAAAGGGTTACAAAAACAAAAGAGGAAGTTACTCAAACGAAACCAAAAGTGTTTCGAAGTAATAATACGAAAAAGAAATAAATTCAAACCCCCAAAAAAAAAAGACCAAATCAAATGATGATTACATTTCTGATAGGCGTTCCATTCTCAATTTCATACATGTAGATATGTATTGTGCTAGAGGAATTGATATGCTAGTATTTTTCATTATGAATTCAAATTTGTTAGGCATATCATAAAATGCGGTGTTATATTTTGCAGCTGCAGCAAACAAGAGATTTCTTTGGCTGGTGTAAAATTTGCAAGAAATGATGAAATGTTGTTCATCTTCTACAAATTTACTATCGCAAAGTTCGCAGATTCTTTCATGTACCGGAATTTTATTGTGGCGTCCTGTTTCAATTTTTAATGAATGATTACTTAATCTAAATTTGACAAGACTGTCTCGGAGATCAATATTATTGATAGTAGTAATGTAATTTTCAAGCTCGATACTTTGCTTAAATATTCTGTATGTTCTCAATTTATTTTTTGCATCTTTATTCGTTCTTTTATCATCTTGGATTTCTCTTTCCCACAATTCATCGTATGTGCCTTTAAGTTTGCCATAAATTTTGGTCGATTCAGACCTAGTGATAATGTGATCGGAATTAACAAGTTGCATTTCCCCGATATTAGTACAGATTGACTCAATCTTACAATACCACTTGCTTTTCAGAGTTTTGTTAACAAGGAATGCTTCCTTTAACAGACAGTGTTCGCTATTATTAAGTCTTTTAAAGTATTTGATCATCTGTTTTTGAATAAAAATTTCGATGGGATAACGACCAAGTTCACTGTATGTTGCAAGTTTTGATGTGTTTCTTGAAATTCCCAATAAGAATCGGCAAAAGCTGAGGTGAACGTCTTCTATAGCTGATTTGGAGGTACACTCGTGTCCCCATACCTCACAACCATACACAAGAATGGGTCTGATAAGTTTATCAAATAATGAATATTTCATATGTAAAATATAATCATTTATTTATTTACTCCGATTAGTCAGAGCATGAATAAAAGGAGAGGAACTGATAGACAAAACAGTGAGAAAAACTTAATAATATTAATAACGTCCTGTCCGCTTGTGGCAATATTGTTATTATTGACCTCTCGATAAAAAATATTTCATATGTAAAATCAGGATCTACATCGTTGCCTATGTTAATCTTCACTTTGAACGTTCCTTTGCAAAATGTTGTAAGGTCCCTTTCAGCAGTTTTTTACTTTGCTATCTAACAAGACAACCTTGTAGGCACACGATAATTTTTGTAAGATACGGAGAATCTATATTACAGTACACTAAGAGATGCTATTTCAATGTATTTGTAACAAAGGTCGCATGGTATCATGGCAGCGTGGATGGAAAAACCCATTAAAGATGGCTTGAGGAAACACTGGCAGAGGTTGAAAGAAAAAATCGAAAAAGAAATAAAACCAGGTACGTTCTCTATTTCCCGCAGTCACTAAGACATAAATACATTGTTTTCTAACCTATACAAAGACAGAATATATCTGGACGTCATTCGAGGAAAGTTGAATCAAGAACGGATTACTAATACTGTGTTGACGGGGTCTCCTTTCCCGAAGTTGTTTATCCTGTCATCACAGTCGAGTATATCGAGTATTTTAGTTGCATAATCAGTATGGAAGGCATTGAAATGACGAATGCGTTTAGTAGATAATTAGAAAACCTGGCAAATGAAAAGAACCAAATTTGTAATGAAGTTGGTAATAAAGTAGGGTCACATGTACAAACACGGCGGTCATAACTTTGTATTTTTGACCCCTTTCAAGACGTTAGCTACGCCTATAATGCAATATTTCGACATCAGAAATGGATCCGGGTAGTTTTTTTCTTTTGATGCACTTTTCTCACTCCCTACAGAACAGCTGTGGTATCAATGAAGTGTTGTTATACACTGGTTTCAAGTCATAAACACAAATAACGTTCAAAATCCTGTATGATTATGCTATGGCTATGAGGTCCTTTCATTTTAATGTGAAACGAAGGTTCAAAACATTACAATTTTTTTCGCCGGGAATGAAGTCCAACAGATAGAACAGCATACAGCATTTAATACAATACGTACAGTTACTAATGAATGGTTTCCTGTTTAGGCTCCATTAACTGTTATTATGATGCGTTGTCCAATCTGTAAAATAAACTATATACCAAGCGAGTCGGAAAAGTTAATTAACGTTCTTATTTGCCAATACATCACATCTGTGTGGAACCTGAATTTCATCACATCACATTGCAATGTACTGTGTTGTGTTTGCAAGACTAATACTCTTTGGGCAGAAGAATAAAAAAATTCGGTTGTATTCTAGACGAAGAAATTAAAATGAAAGTACCATCAGGCACATTTTATCTCTTGCCTCAAACAGGTCACAGTTAAAAAGGAGGTGAAGGGGACTGCCTAAAATGTGAATAGTTAACTACTCAGGGAAAACGAATATGACGTCATGCTATCGTTGTTGCATAATTATACGGCGAAGTCTTCATCTGATTGTGTAATGTGTTTCCAAGTATATCGAGGATTTAACTTTGGCTCTCCCCAGCTGACCTTTTTCCTACCAGAAAGCTTGTATGATTGGCACGTGCAAGATATTTATATTATGAAAGCTATGGGTGTGATTTATCGTAAGCCAAATTGTAGAGCCAGTATCGAACACGCCAACACTATGATAGTAGTAGTGTTCATACTCCAGGTCATCTTTGGTATAAGTAATGACTGACAATATTTATTTACAGCGTTTGAAGGGAATTCTATAGAGCTGATTACGAAATCAGACAAACTTGGTTCACTTATCATTATTTTTAAAATTCAAGATTCGCGTGAATGCCTTTTATTTTTAGATGAGCTTTTAAAAATCAAGACGTCCGGTAGAGAGTTTCTATCGGACATAGATGTTGCCAATTTTCGATCTACAACCAGTCTGTTAGAGGAACTTGAAAGGCGGGGAGTTGTGACTCACGAAAGTGTGGAAGAATTGGTTACAATTCTTGAAGACGTTGGCAGAACTGATTTAGTTCTTGAAGTGTTGGGATACAAAGGTATAATTGTTTGTATCTGCTATCATGGTCTCATCTGCAAAACTGTTCTTACTCAACGAATTAGATGATTATTGTTAGACATGGAGGAACTGTGGATGGTAAAGATATATCTCACTGTTCGTTAGATATATATGAGAAGACATATGTAAATTCGAACCATTGCCACCATTGCAAGATTAATGTTTTGTATAAAACACACTGCATTATGGCCATACCAATTAGGCAAAAAGATTTTCTATGAGACATTATACGGTCATCGTATTGTACTTTATGCGTAAAATCATATTATCCATCAAAACACCTGTGACGCTGTAAGGTGCAATGGATTGTAAAGGCTCAGGAATCAGAAATTTGATCCTGATCATCCCACCGGACAAGTGCATAGCATACAATAATTAAAATTCCGTTTAATCTTATTGATTGTATCAATTTTTCGTTGCTAGAACTCGCTTAGATATTGTCGATGTGTGAATTCCTCGCCTTAAAAACAGAATAAATGTGCAGTTCTATGTTCGATTTACTCAAAGAGTTGACAACCAGATTGATAATGATCTGCAACACTTTCCATCAAGACTGAACGCAAAACTTAATTCATGTTTTACTCTTTTGTCTTCGCACTGCATCGCTTGTCTCCATCTGTCTGTTTCTCTTCATTGTCTGCCTGCCTTCTGGATTTAGAGAAGGTAAGTGAATAGCTTGTACTTAAAAAATCGAATGAATTCTTCCAGAGGAATTCGACATCATACTTTTGAGGTGTATTTCCTTCTTATATTACCCCTCCCTTAATGTTGTACATCGATCACATTTGCATATTCTTCCAGGATGATCCATTCTTAATTACAATTATTGAAGAACTCGTGTAACCTTGACTTGATATTCAAGTTAGCAAAACTTTTCGACGAGGATCGCTTCTTACTATCACATTCATTGAAGAAGTCATGTAATCTTGACTTGATATAACATCATCGTTCATGCATTGGTGATGAAAATAGTTATCAATAAACAACAGTGTTTCAACGTCAAACTTGTTTCAAAATATCGATATGATTACTATGATCATTATCTATATTCGGAATGGATTTGAAGTCTACAATATGGGTATCTGAAAAATAAAAATCAAGTCAGGTTGAGTAAAGTGCTGAACAAGAGTATCTATTTTAAAAAGATTCTATAAAATCCCTGAGATTTGTCAGGCACAACTAAATACGCTTCCATCTCTCTCTCTCTCTCTCTCTCTCTCTCTCTCTCTCTCTCTCTCTCTCCAAAATAGTCGGTGAGTGTAACTTTAAATATTCATTCTGGACAGTGTAAACTCGTTGACTTTTTATCAGAAGGAAAACCTTCCATTTTAATTCAGCGATAGCCATCTACTCATTGCTTCGCAATTAAGGGGCATTGTACAATTCGTATATATCCATTTATAATTCTAACATAAGCTTTGATGCTTCAGTTATTGTTTGCTTAACCCGTATGAGGACAGCATTTACCTTTTCAAAGATATGATCGTAAAACATATTTAGAGTAGAACTGGGTGTGGCTTTAAAAATTGCAACAAATGTTCTAGACTAATTTTAGAAAAGTTACGTTTTCATATTAAGGGCCTACTCTTTTGAAGTTATATTTTTTCTGATCGAGAAGGTCTTTGGTAGCAACAGCTCTAGTAACTGCTGCTGCTAGCCTCAGACTTCTGTTCAGAGATGGTTTACCTATGTTCCAAACCTCTGTATTGTGTGTTTTTAATACCATTGAATAGGCCATAGTCAATCTAGCTGAAATTGATCCATTATGCAGTGTGTAAACAATCTTCTTCGTGTCCGCCATATACAGTGGAGAAAGAAAATGATTCTAGTATTATTCCGTATCGCTCAGAATCTTTGGCATAACCTCTGGTATAGTCGACGGCTGTGTTGGGCAAACAATAGCTTCGGCTTCGTGAAATCTGCATCAGTTACGCTGACAAGTGTAACACCAAGAATCGAATATTAACAATTAAATATTAACAATTTGTGTACCATCTCTGTCTTGCTGGCATAGTCCTTGGTACAGCTGTGGATGAACTTCACTGATGTAGTCACTTGCATGACAGAACCTCTGGTAAGGTCTTCATCCGTGCCACTTGTTGCTTCTTCTGTCATTTCGTCTGACAGTTGTTCTCTGCCAATTTCTTCCCTACTGCAAACTTACAGAGACTTTCCTTCCTGAAAAAGTTATTTCTTTCAATGTACTGTACCCATGATGGAAGTGTCGCTTGTGGCCATGTCACCGATGAAGTGTTGCTTTTCTCACTGTTATAGACTTCACTTTGTTCTCTGACGTAGTCTCCACAGTCCCAGTTTCCTTTGTTGTCATCTCCTATGTTAGAGTAAAAAATATTTATTATTCCCAATTTCACAGGTTTTTTAGTACTAATGACAAGCACTGAAAGGGCAAATATAGGACCCCACATGTAGTCTATGTGGTTGTTCCCTTTTGTATTTCACAAGTGAGAATGAAATCATTCTTGAGATCAGCTGTATTAACGGTCAAAACTGTCGGTCTGAACAGAAAAAGACCCACGTTTGATCGTCGTATCTTCGTAAAGCTATCGCCTTGGAGTAATCTATCGAAATAATGCAAAATACACGGGGAAGAACCTACACCCGTGGAAAGTCAACCAGCAGTGATCTCCGGCAATTGGTAGTTCACGAAATAGACGAGATAGGTGGTGATAAGGCGACTGGTTTTGTACCTCGTGGATCATATGTACAAACAGCGAAGAAATTTCGATTGGCAGCAACGACCGTAAAGAAGATTTGGGTAAATTTTTGCAAGACCAGTTCAGTAGTTCCCCCTAGAAACTATCGCCGTGGTCGACAAAGAGTGTTACTGGACGTTGAAGTTGAGTTCATAGAAGCCATCAAATCTGAGAAGCCCTCGGTTACAACAAAGGAATTGAAAGCACGCCTTGAGCAGCACTCATTATCCAGAGTAAGTTTGTCAACGATCAACCGTACAGTGCGAAAGCGACTCAGCGGTGGTAGCTGGACATTGAAAGTAATGAATCGTCTAGCCGTTGAGAGATTTTCCCCCGAAAAAATTGTTTACACCCAGACGTTCATCGATATGCTGCATCAGTGTGACTCCCATCGCCTAAAATTTATGGATGAGTCTGGGTTCAAGTCAAGAGACGTAGCAAATCGCACCCGTGGCCATGCGCTTATTGGAGAACGATGTGTGGAAATTATTAGGTATCATCAGACACCAAATGTTACGTTGAATTTACTGATGGGTATCAACGGTGTTATGCACGCGTCTACTATAGACGGCGCATCAAACTCTACCATTATCCTTGAATTCATTGGTGAATGTGTTGACACAGTAACCCTTAACGGAGAGTCCGCCCTCCAAGCTGGCGACATACTGGTAATCGACAATGCACCCATCAACCATAGTCAAGACGCCCAATTTTTAGCTCGATGGCTAGCTGCTCAGGACATCGTTTACGTCTTTACACCGAAGTATTCACCCGATATGAACCCCGCTGAGAACTGTTTCAGTAAAATTAAAAAACTTTTACCTCAGCCATACTACACAAACTTGATCCACCGAAACCTACATGTTGCTATTCACGATGTTGTAGCCGAGATAATAAGGGGGTGATACTCGTGGATATTTCAGACAACTCGGTTATCTAAACATGGAATAGACATACTTTTTTAGCGGCAAAAACCGGACAGTGAGCATGTCGCCGGTGTACATTTTCTGAAGTTGTTGCGTGTTGGTGTTTTTTTCTGATTTGATGCATTCAACTTCTAATTATTCGTACCAGAATATCCTGTTATAAAATACAGATTTTTTGTGATTTCCTGTTTTCGACAATGTAGAAATCAGCGTAAAACTTTCGCATTTACCGTTACGTATAGACTACTAACACCCAACCGTAACACAGATTTTTTGAACAAAAACATCTGATTTAGTAGCAGTACTCCACCTTAGATTTTATCATTTTATCATCTTTCCGAAGAGATAAAAATGATTATTGTGCCACATGTTCAAGATGTTTTGTTGGGACAAATAAAATTACACATTCAATGGCGAAAATTGCCCATTTTTCTCTGTTAATGAAAAGTACACACACATATCACAGATAACTGCCAGATTTATTTAAACTTCAAAAGCACACTCTTAACAATGAAAACATTTATGTAACATACTGTCACTGCATCCGAAGTTTATACGTAATGAGACCAAACTTCTGTAAATTTTGAGAAAGAAAAACAACTATAGGCATGAACCTTAGTTGAAGCAAGGGAATACTGAAAAATTTTGAATAACATTCATCAAACAATTTTTTCCTTTTCCTGACTGTAGGCCAACTTAGCTGATCGGCCCTGTTTCAGTCTTCACGAATAAATGAACATACTGCTACATCCTCTGACACTGTGTGAAACGTGGAAAAACGAGGATAGATGAGTAATAATAACACTTCAAAATACGTCGAAAATATACTTGCTCTTGCAGCTCACACGAATTCCGCCACATAAAATTGTGCCGTATGATAACAGTAAAAAAACCTTCCCTTATATCGCAACCTTTTAAACATGTGTTTTGTCCTGTATAAACTTATTTGATGCATGGCAAACTGCAATTTTTGACCAAGTTACCGTATTTAAAGTTATGAAGTGGTCGTGACGGGTTGATCATCCACGATATCTCTTTGCAGTAAAGGTTGGTTGCAGATGTTATTTGTTTGGCTGAAAATATGTGGATATTGGTGGGGCACATAAGGATAATAAAATGAATCTTGGGGTAAGTACTGCAGTTGTGACTGACTAGTATTTGTGCCACATGTTCATTGAATTGACTAGTATACTGACTAGTATATATATGGAACTGATGTAGCCGAGGGGAAGGAATATGACGGTGTATATTGGTAAGGTGTCATACCACTATAAATTATTAGTCGATCAGCAGCTTGATTCCATGTTTGCGAATCGGTCACACAAACACTGGCCGAGGCACTTGTTACTACAACTGTCGGCACGTTTGGTGACAACTCATCTGTTGCTGTGACTGCCTCATGGCCTTTGGGTGCTAGTGCTACGGTTTGACGGTCATCCCTGTCGGTTGTAGTATTGGGAAATCTTATGCCCTTGCTTTTTAGTGTTTCCTTCACAGTATCTTTTCTCTGGGCTCGCCCAGTGCTTCTGTCAAAGCGACTCAAAATGCGCTGGAAGTGCTTGCCTTCCTCAGCTAAATTATCTGGCACTTTCCCGCGATAGTGATTCTTCAGGATGCATATATCACAGTTAAGAACTTGTTTTCTTGGTCGGGGCCGATGGATGTCTCACAGAGATATTTTTCTTTGTTGCTGTTGATGAGAGCTGCCTCAACTCGACGCTCAAATGTATTATGAAGTTTATCCTGTAGTTGAATTTTATCTTTTAGTTCATTCTGCTTCCTTTGTAATTCTTTCTTTGTAATATCGCGTTTTCTACTGATCCCAGCAACCGTATCCTTTTCATCCTTATGTTTCGATAGATCTCCACAAACTGCAGCTGATATACACTGACCATTTGGGCAATTACTCCGGATATGATCTTCCCTTAGATAACACTTGCTGCACTTGTTTCCGCTTCCGAAGTCGGTGGCTGGCGAGTACTTTTTATTTATGCGAAGAAGACTTGTATCTATCAATTTCATTTCTTCTTCCAGATCCAAAACCTCCTCCTTCATTTCGTCTATTTCACTCTGCAATGGTGTTTTGAATTCATAGTCGGCGAATCATTAATATCTGTATGCACATACTCATCTTCACGGTCCGTGATAGCTGTGGGTCCATAGCTGTGATATTTTTAGACGGGATTCATGCCTTTTACGGGCTGGTTTTGACTTTTACGAATTTAACCCCGCCACCACAGCTGTGGCATATTGAATAGACTAGCGTCCATGTTCTGCTGCAAGCACCCTTTGCGCAAGTTTGTTCGACGATATTTCGAAACATTTTCCATCCAAATTACAAATTGCCAACACTCATCGACAGCTTGTTTATTAGGGACTCACCAGACCAGAAATCCGCTCAAAATTCACTGAAATATCGCCTTTTTTCTAGGTTTGCCCGACATGACTACACGGAGACCGCCATTTTGCTAGCGTAAAACTGTTGGTCGAGGATCCCTGCAGCACGTCACTACAGTGACGTAGGCGGTGACCTCTCAACTTCTAAACACAAACTGAGTGATTCATCGTGTGATATCGATGACCATCGTTCGTCTTATGGACATTCCTAGTCTCACAAAACAAACCAAACTTTTACTTGGGGAGAAAAAAGTTCAGTCCTAGGATCTGTGATTATTCGTGGCGCGCGGATGCTGGCCATAATCACAGGTTATCGTAACGTTGCTTGGATAGTCGTTCAAGGCGGGCGGCCGCAGGTCGCCGTTTCAAGTAAATGGCGACCTGCGGCCGCCCGTCTCGAACGACTATCCAAGCGACGTTACGATAACCTGTGTCCATAATCTCTTAGTTTGTGTTTAGAAGTTGAGAGGTCACCGCCTATGTCAGTGTAACGACGTGCTGCAGGGATCCTCGACCAACAGTTTTATGCTAGCAAAATGCCCGGCAAAATGGCTGTCTCCGTGTAGTCATGTCGGGCAAACCTAGAAAAAAGGCGATATTTCAGTGAATTTTGAGCGGATTTCTGGTCTGGTGAGTCCCTAATAAACAAGCTGTCGATGAGTGTGTGCAATTTGTAATTTGGATGGAAAATGTTTGGAAATATCGTCGAACAAACTTGCGCAAAGGGTGCTTGCGGCAGAACATGAACGCTAGTCTACTCAATATCCCACAGCTGTGGTGGCAGGGTTAAATTCGTAAAAGTCAAAACCAGCCCGTAAAAGGCATGAATCCCGTCTAAAAACACCACAACTATAGACCCACAGCTAGGTCCGTGACTGAGTCTGACAACTCGCCAAACTTCAAGCGTTTTGCATTGTTAGATCGCAACTTACGCTGGGGCGTACTTAAGTCAGACAAAGATTTGTCCGTCTGAGGTTGACCAACGATCTCGATTGCACCACTTGCCGGCGAATAACGCTCAACCACTGTTATCTTGATCCTACAATACTCTACATCTGCGATGAAACTGGCACAGCGCTATAGATCAACTATGTCCATCTCACTTGTTTTTGACAGAGTGATTGCAACACCCTCTTCGTTCTCATACTGAATTTGATACTCACATGAACTGAGGGACGGAATATTTGACCGAGCTTGGCTGTCGAGGTCGTGGTACGAGTCCAAAAGGGTTGTGTAAAATTGTCTGCGTTTTCCCCTGTATTGGACTTGGACTTGGTATAAGAGACTCATGCTTGTTTATGGCAATGAGTTCAATCTGTGCCTGCCTATCTGCGCCGCCACTCTCAGAGAGCAAAGTTGGCGGGAACAAGTTTTCATGTTCAAGTTTTGATGAACACTGAATACACAGGTGGTTTCCATTATGGAAGTCAAACGGGCTACACTAAGTGAGTGTTCATATATTTCTCATTATCTTAAAGCTACCCTTCAGGGTACAATACAATAAATGTTTAGTCATTTTCATAACCAATAGCTTCAATTTTTGCATTTATTTTAATATTCCCGGTAAAAAATCACGCCCTTTAGTACAAACCACATCCCTTGATGTTAAATGGAATAGTCTTCCAGTGTGTTTGACCGAGACTCAACTGCTAAGGTTTTAACCAATCATACGCCTGTATCGGGAAAGATTACTGTCACTCTTAGGTAAAAGTTCTGCTACAGTGTTATAGCTCGGTAACATTCTGAACGAACGTGCGGCAATTGACACATCCTTTGATGTTGTGTGTTGGAGTACAACAACTTGTTTGTTACAGTCAAGAAACCCGTACGTGTAAGCCAAACCCTGAAACTCCACACTAAAAAGACAAGCGCTGTATTTGAGGGGATGCTCTGATCTCAGTAAACCTGGCAAGAAATGAATCGATAATGGTTCCAAGTATTAATATCTTTTGCTCAGTATAGTAAACCATTTTTTATGTTTGGCCTGGGCAGTCGCTGGGTAGTGCGGTTAATATAAGACCAACTTTTTTCAATTGGTAAGCTTCAGTCATTGTTTCCTTACATGGAAACAAAGGACAGTGAATCGCTACTTTAGTCGACCTTTGTCCGACAGTTATTGTTATCAAGAGCCTCTTTTTTTGAACCTTCAAGGTCGCTTCTGTGGTACGGACGTGTTTCTGAGCTCTCCTGTTATGGGCCAGAAATTGTGGTTTTTCCAACTTGAACTTTGAGTTGAAGGCGATTTAACTTGCTCTGTTTAGTAAGGCAACTTGAACTTTAGTAGACTTTAGGTGTCTTGATATTCCAACAAGTGGATTATACTGTCCTGAGAGAAAGCTGTTAGTGAGAAGTAATTCGAACATGGCATTGGCTATTGTCACGAGGTGAGGACATGCAATGACATACAGGTAATCTAAGTCAGTGAATTTGAAAAAAAGTGCAGCCTGTTTGGATGGTTTTAGTAAAAAAGGTTAAGGATACTGATGCCGCCTTGTATAGCATGGAATTTGTCAAGTTTGGCACCGTATTGGTTTTGAAAGTGTAACGCAGGAAGTGTATAATTTTCTTTGTGATGATGCTAATGAAGACACCAGTACTATAAAATGGTACTGTTTGAAATGCAACACTAAAGGCAGAGAATCAACAGAGCAAATTGGAAGATGAGATGAACATTTGAGCTGTGTAGCCAGTCAATTTCAAACAAAGTATGAAGAGTTGAAGTGAATTTTTCCAGGCATGAGAGGAATGATGTCCAACTGCTTGAAAGAAGAACAAGATAAAGAGAGGAGAAGCGGCAATCTGATTATCAGATACTGTACAGAAGAATTGGCCAAGCAGGATTCAAGGGCATTAGTGTAGCACAAGGGATTTTCAAGATTCAAAGACTTGGAGTACAGCAAAATGGAAGTATTGTGCTAGACCTATTCAGTTACAATTTCATGGCAGACATTCACATCTAATAAAGAGTACTAGTGTTACAGAGAGCCAGTACACTGAAAGACGGTGTCAATGCAATATTTCAGAAATTATATATCACACTTGGTTTACCCAAGCAGGAACAGGAAGCAGATAAGCAACTAAGGACCGAGTTGAAAAGGAGAAAAGGGGTAGGTGAATTAAATCTGAGAATATCCAGGGGATGATTGTAACGTCCATTAAATCAGAAGAGTAACAGCCAGTCACAACATTCAAGTCATAAATAAAAATTATAACATCTTTGTACATAACAATTCTGAAGAAAATAGTTTTTACATAACGGTGAGCTCATCAAATGTAAAACAGGAAGCAAGAACAAGGAAGAAACTCGTGAAATTACAGAGATTGTCAGAACTTGGAGGAAACACCACATTTTCCATTGGAAGTTGAAAGTGGCAAGAAGAATAAAACATGTAACAGCAGTAATGCAGTTTCAGTTTGAACTATATCATATGAATTTAAATTAGTTATAGGAACCGGGTGGTGAAGAGATATTGTCTTGCATACACAAATACATTGAGCATCATGAATAAAGGGAGTGAACTTTAAGCTGCTGCTGTTCTGCCGTGTCAAAGTTTTATGGTACAAATTTTTATCGCAAATATCAAATATATTTAAAAACGGAAGGTGAAGACATTGAATGAAAAAGCTCTTTGGATTATCTATAGGTGCATTTTCTTATGCCTCTGTTGATGAGGAGGAGTAAATGATGACTTCGTTAATGAGGAGGAGTGTACACTAGTTGAAGAGGGTGCAGAGTCAATCCTTACTGAGTAAGAGGCCAAATGAGTTGTCCAGACAATGAGTGGACCTCAGAAGGTAGTACATTTGGAGTTATATGAAGTACATGGATCTAAGTATGTTCTTGACACTTTTTAACAAATGCAAAGACCGGGAAAGATGGGAACTTATACTGCGATGGGTATTGTAAAAAGCAGCAATAAATAGAGTTGCGGCTTAATACAATCAAAAGGAAGTTAGTTGTAATCAGGATCCCTCCAAGAGGCATGGGCAAATTTTAGACACGCTGACCAATGACAGGCAACATGCCAGTGGAAATGCAATCAAGAGTAAAATTGAAGAATTGAATGAAATGAATACGGAATACAAAGTCCTCGGTGATGAGCTCAAGTTGGCAAAAAAAGACTCTTCGTGAGCAATACAATAAGAAGGATAAGCTCTTTAGTCCAGGGCCTGATACAAAGGAATCCGAGCTAACATCCAAACTTCAAATAGATTTAGCAAACATCGATACCAAATATCTAACTGGAATATGCTAAGATCCATATCAATCATGAAAATATTGCAACCAGTCGCTCATTGCAAATGTTATGAATGGCAAAAATTGAGCATGAGGGTGAAATTTCCAGAATTATTCTGATGGAAAGGTCTAATGATTGCTTCACTTGCAGCAGCTCTTGAAATGACAGTATCAGCAATTTCACTAACTTTACAATTTCGCATTGGAAAGGGGTGAAGGTGTAAAGGGTCCCTCTGGAGGAAACAGAGATGGAATGAAGTTAAGTGTATGATACAGCAAAGAGTTTTGTCAAAAAATGGGGCAGTACAAAGACACTGACTCAAGAGTTAGCAGATGCTATTCTAGGACATATTTAGACCACAGTGAGTTTGATATTGAAAACTGTTGAATTGTTGTAGCCTTTACTAGGAACAACACGATATTTCTCACAGCACTGGCTTTCTGTTTGGTCTATATTTGATTGGTTAGGTGTGCGTCGAAAACATCAAAAGCTGCTGCAACTTACCCGTCCCCTCGGTAATGGTGTAATCAGTAGAGATAGTACATAAAGTACACACACTCTATCTATTATTTTTTTCTTCAAATCGCTCTTTGTAAGAATTTATTTTTGAATTCTGGAAGCCCCCTGCATTATCAAAATCAAAATATGCTTAATCCTTCCATCGCCCAACAACCACAGTATATAGGACTGCATCACTTGCATCCCCAAAACATTTAGGTAAGACTTGTTGTTTAATTCTGGCAATGACCCATTGCTACTCCAAGTATCCATACCCGCTAGGAAATAATACCCTATTAGACCTCTGGGACGGACTTATGTTTTGATTTCTATCTCGTTTTGCTGCTAACTGCGCTAGCAGCATTCCTCCTTAAAAAACTGCTCCAATCGTTTACAAAGGTTTTTGTAATACTAGTTACCCATTCACCACATCACAAAATTAATATATCGTTGGTGATACTGAGGCTAGGATTCTCTTGCATACTTTGGATTCTCGGATTTGCTGCCATTGAAGTGGGACCACGGCCCCCTACTAAGTGGCAGAGGGCAGTCTATGGAGCACAATCTACTTATATGACCCAAGCCCCTTGGTACTCTTCAGGCTGATGGTTGTATACCTCAGATCTTTCCTGTCCCTCTGTCCTGTCACTCTTACCTTGGCAAGCTAGGGCCTACAGAGTTCCATTCCGATGCCAACAACAGCAGCCTCCGAACGCTCCATAAGAGGGGAACAGCAGTGTTTTGTACAAGAACAATAGAGACACTTCCTGCACCGATTAGGGCGCTTTTAGTTTGTTTATGTTCGCCTTCTCGAACGGCCCTGACCCTTTAACAGGAATATGTGCATTCTTTTCACATCTTGAATAACTTTCCAAATTATATATGGGAAAATGAATAATATAGAGAATAGCATTTGTCCAAAAAATTTAAGTAAGACTAAATGTGTTTCTGCCATTGCCTAGCAATACCTGTTGAACTTTTTTGGCTGGGGGTGGCTCCCTTATGGCCAAAATCTTCTTGATTTTGCATTTGGAGAACCTATTGAAATATGTCCCTAATGATTTCCCTGGCGCCAGAGTTAGCTGCACTCGAACGAATCTTAGTCAATAATTGCATCTATGAAGTATGACTAAGAGGCTTCAATATATTAAAGCCACCCCTGTTTGTATTATTCCAATAACAACTCGGGAATT
Organism: Ptychodera flava; assembly: GCA_001465055.1. Lineage (NCBI taxonomy): Eukaryota > Metazoa > Hemichordata > Enteropneusta > Ptychoderidae > Ptychodera > Ptychodera flava. The sequence continues at coordinate 32,460 of LD349110.1, read as the reverse complement.
GGAGTCAGAGCAACCAGGACAGATACAGCAGGAATCTCAGCAGTGACTGATGAACTGATTAGTACTGAAGCGAATGATTGATCATTACTGAAATGACTTCTCCCTCAAAACAGACCTATTTTCTTGGGAGTAATGTTTTGATATTGAAGTGTTTGTCACAGTGACCGAGGCCTAGGTTGAATGTCTTTAATGCCTTTTTCGGACGCAATTACCGCCAAAGCTAGCCAGGGGTTACAGTTCACATATTTGATTGATCTAAATGATTCGCCTCCAACCCTAAACCATTTGTTCATTCATTCATTCAAAGTATTTCAATGTAAGAATTCAAAACTTAGTACATGTAGATGAGATTTGCGATAGCATAACACTGGTGACCAGTTGTTTTCATGGGCCTAGCCAAAGAACTAAATCTGCGAAAATCTCTACCATTTTCCAAGACCACTGGTCTTTCTACCAGCTTGTGCAATTTCTCAAAAATTGTCAAAATTCTGCGAGAAAATCTTCGATGGTGTCACCCCATTAACGTCCGGAGTTTGCACCCCTGTTATTGATGCGTTCAGTATTCTTGAGAAATCGATCGACATAAAAATATAACAAAATCTGCAAATAAATGTTACCAAAACTATCTTATGAATGATAGCTAATGACATCGAGGGGTCAGACAAACGTACTGCAAATCAATCCGATAGCCAAATAGTGAAAGTCCGACCATGACCGTAGCCAACAGGGGCATTATATTGTTTAGTACTTTGCATGCGGTTCTCAAAAAGAGCCGTCGATTTCCACAGTTACCATGCGAAGTTCAGCCTTCGCCAACATTCTTGTCTGGTCTCAGAGATTGTCTCATGAGCTGCAGAATTGTTATTTCAGATTTTAATATCCAAATATTTCATGTTTAAAATGTTTCTTGACAGAGTGACTGATAACCTTTTCTTGTATACACGTTAGCACAAGGGGTAATTGAAAACTCAAAGCCAAATAAAAGGGTGTAATATTTTACGACTCCCTCTCATGACCAGATACAATGAAAAAAAATATAGCAGCAAACAGCAAAGCATGGGTCGAAGCTATCTTAGTGGTCGCAGAAGGTCAGCGTCATTAAGGATCATCAAAAGAGTTTTGAAACATTTTCGTCCAATATTCAACAGAAAATTTTATAGCCACTGTAGTTTTTGAGATACACTGAATAAGGTAAAAGGTCCTTGAAGGTCATGTAACAAGTTACGGAAAAATTTGGTCTTTAATTTACCAATATCAAACAAAAATCTGTAGCCCTTTTAGTTGCTGAGACTCATTGACAAATTTCAAAGGTCATCCAAGGGCATTCAAAAATTAGACAAATTGTATAAATATGTTCACCAATAATGCAAAGGGTACAAAACCTGTAGATCCTATAGTTGCTGAGATACATAAAACAAGTCAAAGGTCATCCAAAAAAATTGGATAACATTTTGGTCCCATGCATACGAATACTTCGGAAAACGAAACCTGTAGGTGCTGTATTTACTGAGAGACATGAAAGTGGGTTAAAAGTCATTCAAGGTCGTCAAAAAATGTGAAAAAGATTTACTCTCACACATAGCAAGAGCCGATACAAACGAAACTTGTACGTCCTGTAAATGCTGAAACATACTGAAGTCAGTCAAGGTCATCTGGAGCTTTCCAAAAAATCAGTGGAAATTTTGATCCTATACTGAGCAATTTCCAATAAAACCAAACCTCCAGCCCTATTTGCTTGCCTGTTAGCCTTCACAGCCTATGCATCAATGTTTCAAAAACACTTTGGTCCCATAACTACCAGTATCAAACAAAAACGAA
>LD349109.1:0-16500 GCA_001465055.1 Ptychodera flava | reverse complement strand
GATGTACAAAAAGTAGGTAAATTTTCACGATTGCACAGGCACTGCTTTCAATACGGTCCCCAATTACATGTAAGTAGTTAACCGTCTTTGGTTAATGCAGAACACTATACCGTGACGTGTTGTACATTTGCTTTATTTAGACTGGTACGTTTTAGAAGAAAAATTATCTAAACTTGACTATGTAAATATAATATAATATAATATAATATAATATAATATAATATAATATAATATAATATAATATAATATAAAATAATATAATATAATATAATATAATATAATATAATATAATATAATATGAAATAGAGAACCACCGACACCTAGGTGTTTCTTGGTTTTGAATCGCCAAGGGCCGCATTCCCAAGGCAATTCCAAACCAAGAAACACTGAGGGGAGGTGGTTCTATTACTTAAACCACGATCCCTAAGGACTGCGTCATGGTCATAGCCATTTTTGCCATTAAAGTAAACTTATTTAGCCACTGTGTTTCTAAATGAATCAACAAATTTCGACAAAACGCCATTTATTTCCCACTTTCTACCGTGAAATGTGTACGACCATTCCTTTCAGACAAATGAGCTATACTCCCCATTCCTTTGTGAAACAGGTGTTGCATCGCGGTCAGTCAAATGGTGTGATCTCCTTTCATTTGAGTAGTGTAGTGTCACGATTGTGGTTTAAAGAATGATACTGAGAAAGTATAAGTTTGTTTCAACATGTGACAATATTTGGTAAGTGGTGAATTTACCATTTCTTTAGGCAATATTGCCATACATTTAAATTGATTTCGTCACAATTTACATCTAACATTCTAAGGTCATCTCCAGAGACTTTTATATATAATATTGCAAAGCTATCAGACATATAGTTTTTGAGAAACTGACTTTTTGACCAAAAATGGCAGAAATTGCTCAATTACAAAATCAAAGAATTTAATGATTCTAGCTATTTCTTTGATTATGAAACATGAGCCTTTTTACACAAAAAATTCTGTCATAGGGTGCTTGCTTAGGTGATTAGCCTCAGTGCTTGATCCATATAACTTCAGAAATTGGGAGCCTATAAATACCCCCTATCTCCCTGAGCATTCATAATCCAACATGAGTGGCACATGGTAGCAGCGTCAACGAATGCTCCCGAAAATCTGAATCCTATAAGAACCATGGTGTAAATTAAAGCACTGTCCCAACATATTACGTTTTGTGAATACTTGTGGAATCACCTTGTTGGCGAAATTCTCTCATTTTTTCCATTTTAAGTTGCTTTTTGATGCCAAAACTGCTTCGATGCTGTGTTGAAGCGTCCACAGAACAATTGAGAAAGCGTTCAAACAGCTGCTAATCACGAGGGGACGCGCAAAGTGCAAACGATCAAACATTTGTTGTGTAAATCGGATCAATTACGATGTCAACAATGAATAAACGATTCTTACTATCTACTGAGCAAAATACTCGACCAACGGTTACATGGACAAAACCGGCGACATGCGGACCCATTTTGGACCGAGCACGAAAAACTACTTTTCTAACTACTTTCAGCCGAAATCAACTCGATTCCGATCTGTGCCTACACAAATAACTAAACCGCTCACAGAACGCGAAAAATTGCTCTCGTGACGTCCAAAACCGTAGTTTGCTGGCGATGCACGGTCAAAGGCCAATGCAGTGGCCGGCCATTGGATACGTTCATGCAACGATTATACAGGTGCCCATAAGCTACATTATTTCTTGTCGGGTCGGGGCGATGAAACAAAATCGCGATCCATTCATCTCTGTTGGAGTTGTCCAAAAAGAGACACTTGCCATAGACTATAGCATCAAATGTTGACCGTTCAGACTGAAACACGATGAAAGGTCTGAAGATCGCTGTGATGGCGTTCTTCTCTGTACGTTGTTCTGAGCTTGTGTTTTACTAACTTGCTCTAATATTATCTGACGTTTGTTTGAAATCTTTATCAACTTTTCTTTCCCAACCAGGGCACAACATTACCTTTTTTACTTTCATAGTAACCGAGGATTCATTTAATTCGCTGATTAATAGACTTTTCTGTTCTGTAACTGACTTTTCTATCCCGATATCGATATTGCGTTCGCACTCACGTGTCTTGAAACTTACGTCATTCCCTGAAATAGTTTTCGGACAAACTCAAGAAATTTGACAATTCCTAACGAATAGTCGGCAAAATTTACAGAAATTAGCAACAATAATTACATGTATGGTAATTTTACCGTCTTTAGACTAAGCGGTTCGCTTGGCAGAAGCAGTATATAACGATCCGAGTTCCCATTTTTACCCTACAGTGTGAGTGTAGTATTCGAACAACTCAGATCATAATCGTACGCTGTTCCGAGTAGCCTGGGCATTTTTTATAATATACAATAAATTTAGCCTATCAAAATTACTCGTTTTTACATTGCTTGGATATCGATATTTTTTCTATATTTTTTGACTTTTGATTTGAAGTCTTTTGATTCTCCATTGGCGGCAGCACATGTACGGTTACAACCTTCATGTGATCACCGGAGTGTGCTTGTAAAGTTGTCGGGAAGTTGTTCGGAAGAAAAAGCATTTTGTAGTTTAGAGGCTGCAGCTCGGGATTTTTCAAGGTAACAACCCATTATACATTTCCTACATCTTTGAAAGGGGGATTACGGTAATCTTTCCTGTGATGAAAATTTTGTGATTGTCTTTGCATTGTGTTTCCACGATGAGTGTAAACTGATTATCTGTTATTAAAAATCGTCAGAAATGGTCCAGTGGCCGTGATAAAATAGACTCGGGAGCAAAAATCATTGCGAGGAAGATAGTAAGAAATTCACATTGCGATATTTGCTGTCGTATTTCTCAACAGGAATAACTCATTTTTACGCATTGTGTAGAAGAAGAGCAAGGTGTTCGGCAGTGAATTGCTTCTATCATAATAATCTTGATCGCAGCTATTAGGCGAGAAGACAGCTGGCTCTTAAAATCTTGCTAAATTATTGATATTATGTCTTTTTGTTGAAATTTTTCGATCGAAGGCAGCAGCTCAACTTCAACAGCCGTGGTATATTGGGAATTGTGTTTATCACTGGACGCAGAACTACCATGCTAGCAACATTACGCTCTATACCAATGTACGCCCCTGAAAGTTATAGAGTCAGCTGTGGCATCGGCAGTTACACATTGGTCGTAATCTTTTTTTATTCTGCCCCGTCTTTTGTACCGTCTAGACATTTCAAAGCTAGAAATTTTTACCGTGACATATAACACAGTGACCTTGCACACTAATGATCATTCCACTGTTTCTGTTGGGGTTTGTTGGTTTTATGATTTGCCCCGTGGCCCCGGTAAAATCTTTTCCATACGATACACAGTTGAACTTTTTAAAGGTAAATTTAGTATATTCCCAGTTTGTTGGGTTAAGTTGTCTAGATTGACAGGTTGAGTTGACGCTGATAGAGAAGACGTCGGGCCGGCACAGTTGACTGAGGTCCGGTCGGTTTGGGGTCGTTCAGTCCAGAAACCTGCAAAGTTCTGTATCATGATCGTTCGGCATTTGGGTGTTTTAACTGAATTTTGTTTGGACAAAGTAATTCAGTAATAATGTACGCCAGATTCCTTGTGTTGTTTTGCCACCGTCATACGCGTATACGGACGGCTTGAGATTAAAAACGGTAAAAATATTCAGTGCTCGTAAATGCGTGCAAAGTTTATTTAGTGACTGTTTACGCAGTATAGTCATCAATACGACAAGGATTTGCCACCACGTAACGACTGTAATCCTGCATCAATAGTCCATACGAAAATTTTGTGCTGAATCGAGGGAGGTAAAAATTACGGTAGGAAACGTCGGTCCATTTTCCGTCAAAGTTGTTGATCTGCAAAATCTTTAATGTGCACAAACTACATGAGTGGCTGTTATAGGTCTACACGTCCAACGTGCTTTCCACTGTTCCTTGTTACGAGCTATGTTCAAGGTGCGGAGTTATAGACATTGTTGAAGTACCGGGTACATTGATTGTGTTCGAAACCTCTACCTGTTTGCTCCTCGTTTTTTGTGTGTCCCTAACTTCGACTGGCTCTATGCTCTATGTTGCGTACACACATAGCTGTCAGGATTAAGATTTTCTGGGTAAATAGATACACTCAATAATTTATTCCGCCTCCGATGCAAAGATACACACTGTTTTACATGTGCCACTCCTAGGCCCTGGGATCGATTGCCATACCTTTAAGTACCCCTGTTTCCTCTTTAACTATTTTCTGGATCACAGTTATTGCTTTAATCCAGTATTTGATCATCTGTTTTAGGCTGGAACTGTGTACTGAAATGATTTAGTGCAGTTCAAGAAGTGTTCTCAAGACAGAAAACAAATTGTTGTTTATTTACCTTCGATTTCCCAGCAACATTGATTCTGCATGTAGTACAGATCTTTCGAATATAGTCTTCACCATAAGTATTGAGTAAGTTTGGGTCATACAGCCCATTCATAATGACTTGTGACAAACAGTTGGCATCACCTGTTTAGACAGATAAAAGTAGCAAGAGCCATTTTGTTAGTTTGTCATGGAATATTTTTTACATATCGGGTGAAAAGGTAACGTGACCTCTTTCAAGTTAAGCATGCATAGTGGTCCATTTCCCTCCTTGTGGAATGTCAGTGAATGTTGATGGGGAAAAATAAAGCTCTAGTAATTCTACAGAAACATAATAAATTAAATTTTATCTGCAATTGTGACAAAAAACTATTTGTGAGCAATTGTCAGGTAGTTTGACATATTACCGGTTCTAGTTAGCATATGCCAAGTTCCAGTAATGAATTTGTGATTAAAAACAAATTAGTGTCAATGGCATAGTCCCTTTGCCATTTGCATGACCCCTGTGTGACCCTTACATCATGGAATTATACTCAGTGAACCATACCATTCAAGTTGTGTACACTAACTAAAAGAACAAAAAAAATCATTTTTGGCGGCCATATTGGATGGTATTACCAAAGAAATCAACATGCATATGTATGACATAGGTCAATGTCCTCTTGTACCAACTTTGAATGAAATCAGTTGAAACTATGTCCTAGCCTTCACAGCTACCTTAATGCTCTGGACACAAAGAAAAAAATTAATAAAATGGCCACCTGTCTACATTTTGCCACAGCAGCATTGTCAAATTCCCCACTTCGTATTTATCCCTAATGCCAGGATATGTTTTGCAATCAATTTCCCATGTTGCCCCGCACTCCCCCCTGGTGGAAAACATTGATAGGTGCATAATGAGGTCTCTGCGCATTCAACCAAACATCTAGCAGTATTGGGTAGCCCAGAATTATGTCAAATAATTAATGACAAAGTGAGTTTGGAAGTGGCATGACAGTAATTACATGCTCTATTCCACTAATGACAAAGGATGTATCAATTGGATATGAAGGCTGTAGCTGTTGTTTCACCAATCAATGTTTTCCACCAGGAGAGGGAGTGCGAGACTAACAGTGGAAATTGATATTTTTCTTTCCAGCCATATCAAATTCCCCACCATCATTCTGTGAAAACATGTCAAATGCCATAAAGGGGGAATAGAGACGGATGCACTGGCCACATTTTGCCCCAGTGGCATTGTAAATGTAAACTGCCAGTTTCCTGTACTCCTCACTTTACTATCCACGTTTACAATAATCATATTGAGATAAAAGTACCTTCACGAACAATGTCCGATTGGTCTTGTCTTATTTGCTTGACAGCACTCTTCTTCTTGTTTTCTGAACTGTAAATCTTCTCACCTCTCAGGGCAGGAGCGATTATTGGTCCGATAGACTTATAGTTCAAGGTTAAGGGACTGGTACATCTAGTGTATGCAATTTGTTCTAGAAGATGACGTTTTTATTTTGGACATCTAAGTATTTTCCATTACATAGCTATCTTCACTATCCACACCATTTTCTTGTTCATCATCATATGATATCTTGAAAATGAAAGTAAGAGTAAAGTAATCTTTTTACAAGAAACTCAATGTTTCTAAAGATGAGTTAATTTGGCCAAGCTAGCTCCCTCGTCACTATATCTTGTCCCATGGTACTACTTACAGTAGAGGGGTTGTGGTTATTTTCAGAAATGTTGACTTGAACATTAATAAGATAAAAATAGCGTCAATAAAACTCTGTTGGTTTCCATACAGTTGACAACACATTTAAACACAAGCTGACAAGTATGTGAAAATCGTTGAAAATGTGAAATTCAAATTTTTCTGTACAAATTCTACCTGCACCAATCAATGTTTTCCAGTGTATATAGCAAAAACATTCCTAAAAATACAAAATTGGAGGTTTCACCACAATTACAAAATGAACAAACCTAATAAAAACCTTTTCCAGGTACATGTACCTACACATCAATTACTATGAAATGTGGCCAAAAATGGAATTTTTACAAACAATAATGAAAAAATTCACTAAAAATAGACAATTGCATATATCAACACAAAATTACCAAATTTACATAGAGTCTACCAAAAGTACATTCCAACCAAATATTATCTCAAATTGGCCAGCAGTTTCTGAGTTGTAGCATTTTGACCAATTTTGCCCTTTTTTACCTCATCTGCATATTTTTGAAACCAACAAGTTCTTCGAACAAATTCACATCTCCAACCCATGATGTGCCTGCACTTCAAATACTAAGATAATAGGTGCCGTGATTCTTAAGTTGTTGATGTCAATGGACAGATGGACGGACGGACATGTACATATATACACAGACACAATTTTCCAACAAAAGAATAGCTTAGATTGCCATATATACATATGGCAGTATGGAAGCTAAATATCAAGGGGCATAACAAGTTAAAGAAAATAATACTCACATGTCGTGTGCTGCAGCAGTCATTTTCATTTCCATCTCCATTCAGATATTGTTGAACTGTACCACATATACCACATATAACACTGTTATCATCGTTGTTTGTCATACTCTCAAATGCCCAATATCAATTACAAAGTAAACCAATCAAATACTTTTCCTCGCTCACTGATATTTGACACTCCTAATTGCAAAAGAAAGCACAGTAAGAATTATCTTTCATTATTTTTCCATTTTCAATGGAAAATAATTAAAGACTGTAACACACACCCATCATATTTCTTACAACATTTATATTGCTGTCGTCACACTTCCAAAATAAAAGGTCCTCTGCGTCAGCCTCTTGGCACCTGATAAAAAGTGACAGTGAAAACATCCATCCGTATTACAAAATACATAATTCAAGTTGTATTTACACGGCCAGTTGTTCAGACAAACAAAAAATGCACAGTACACCACAGAAGGGAAAGGGGTTAAGCACACAATATGGTATTGTACAGTATAGGAATTTACAAGAATTACCAGGAATGTCTCCATCATTGACTTAACAGCTGTTTCAACTGGTACTCCATTGGCAAAACAGTGTCTTACTGTTACTAAAATATCCATAGAGACCATGATCTTATCAGCAATGTTCAGGAGGCCTTAAACAAAACACACAAAAAGGTACATTACGGTAATATCAACAAGTGCATTGCAACTGAGCGGAACTTAGCTGTACAACATATCTAGAATTTCTTTTTTGGGGGCAGCTTGAGTGACCCAAAATCATTGTCCAATCATAGACAGAGATGTCAGAATTATACATTAATTTGGAAAGTTGGAGGGAACTTTTGGTCCACCCCATTGTGTATACACTTGAGTGAAATCAATCAGGGAATGCGAGTCACCACTGACATGGCCCATTTCAAAAACACTGAGCAAATTTAATGTAAAACATTATCATAGTAATATAATTCTTATATTTGCAGACTATATCAGTTATATGCGGAATTGATTGACAACGTCACACCTGGATCTGATGTTTAGGCTGGTTTCTGGTGTGATGAGTAGGTAGAGCCAAAACAACAGGCAGATTCCAGACTGCTTGTACAATTGAATAGGCCAGTATTCACCACATTCGTAATTTGTGCAACATATTGCCCTATTGTTGCAATGGGAATTGAAAAAAAAACATGCGGGAGCTAAGGAAATTTTCTTTGTCTGCTTTCCGGAAATAACGAATAGAGGCCTGTTACATCCTCTATCCATAAGTACTCAGTTAATTACATGGTGAGTGATCTTTTACATAAAGCATAACAATTCACCTTTGACAATGTTTTGCTAAACATGAAATCTACCAGTACACTCACCTTCTTCAAACGGCATAGCCATATTAAGCCCCTCACACTTCTGATTCTTACAATAACGGGCCTTAACAATGATAGGCTTCAGACAATGCTGAAATGTCAGCAAATATGATAGGTCACTCTTACTTTTGCCAATTCTAGTTCTTGGATTGTCTAACGGACAGCCAAAGTTGCCACAGACGTTAACAATTGGTTCATATGATGTTGGCCACAGGTCAAGTCTGTCATTGTGCGCTATTTTTTTTTAAAGATGTCTTTGATGTATGACTCAGAGAATGGAATACTTCTTTCCATTAACATATTTACTGACGATTCTCTCCCTTCCTGGTCCTCTGGCATTCTTAGTACATTTTTTCCTGCTGATGATGAAGTTGGTGTTGTTGCTGCTGGCATGCATGCTTGCAAAACCTAATAAGTGCAAACACTTGCCTTTAAAAGCCGACTGTTTTGTTTAGTTTTCAGTTTTCGGCAATCTGCGCTTGAGCACTGAAAATGTTTTTTTAGCGGACATCGACACAAGACAATACCCCAGCGTACAACTTGATGTGGGTTTGCCATACACAACATAAGCCTCATCTGATATTTTTACAACTGCTGGGTTTTGGCCTAGACTTCTTCCAAGCTCAAGTATATCTTCCCTCGTAGAGCTTGGGTATGACATGGGTATCTCTTCTTCTTTATGTGATAGCAATCAACAACACTGCTCTCGCTTTCCGCAACAAGTTGAATGTGGTGGCATCTGAACTCATTGAGTGGTACTGTCTTTGATGTCCTGGCAATGTTTCTTTGTGCACAGCATTTTTCATACAGACATGCCTTTGAATCACCTGTTTGAGTGACAAAGCACCTGTAATCTTGGCCTGTCGAGACAACCCTCACAGAATATACGTTGTCTGTTATCTTCACGACTAGTGGCGTTGTAACTTTTGGGTTTTTTTACATAACTTCCTCCAAGGAAGAATCCGCATGAGACACAGTTTTTGAGTTTGTATCGATTGTGATACATTTTTCCACATCCATTGCAGGAACCCGTTCCCCTCTTCTTTGGTGGAATGCCCTATTCAAGAAAGGAAAACAATTCATGATATGACATATCTTATGAAGTTCACAGTTATGTTAAAACTTTCACTGCAATGGAAAATTTTTACAGTGCCACTTGACTGGGAAGGTGCATAAATGTGCCAAAGCTGTTATTACATGACTTTTGTATATAAATGTGCTAAAATGAATTAACTCAAAGTCAGTTTGGTTAAACAAGAATTTGTTTCAACAGACAACAAGTGACCTACAGTTGTAGCAGCCATTACAGCTCTCGTGTAATATTTAAGGTGGCGCTGCACGCTACATCACATTTTTTACAAAATGCTATTTTTTTCCATACATTGATTCAAATTTCAATAACTTTTTTTCCCAGCTTCACATTTTTGGAGGGTTTACCTTTTTTTAAGTCAAGCAGATGTAAGGTGGGTGAGTAAAGAGTGTTGATTTATGCAAATGTATGCAAGTCACTCCATTTCTTGGCTTCATGTTTCACATGTTTTGAAACTTTCAAAAGAATTTAACTCCGGTCTGCCTGGATCGATTTATCTGAAATTTTGATATTTTGTTCTGTACATATTGTACACCAAAATGACTATTTCGTTTCATGTTAACGTACTTAAATTGGGAATAAGAGTCATTTAAATTTGGCTTATAATGATTTAATCACATATTTTCGAATGTCAATCTTTTGAGTGTTGATATTCAAAAATGAGAATAGATAATGAAAAACAAAATAGCCATTTTTTTACATAAATTCTAATTTCAAATGAGATATTAAATTTCACAAAGAGGCTTCAAGTTTTTGACTTAAATAAATTTTTATTAGATAATACCAAAATTGAGGTTTTTTACCCCAAAAATTGAGTCCCTTCATGTTTCAAATAAACTATTGCTTCCATACTAAAATTTACATAATTAGCTTTCTGAAAATGTTTAGTATGAGAAGGTTTCCATGTTGTCTTTGATGAGAAATTTTGCTTTGAAAAAAAAATGTGCAGGTAACATGCAGAGCCACCTTAACATAACATGTAAGGGAACTGTTTGAGGACAAGTACAGAGATGGAATAATGAATTATGCATAAACAGCACTATGCCAATAACAAATTTTAAGAAAGGGAGAGCAATAAATCCTGTAGTCTTGAGCAAGACCTTTGACTGGGCATACAAAGATTGCCGAACAAAGCCGAACGGGCAGGAAAGGTTCTACGCACGTCGAGGTCTTGTAAAAAGTAATGTCCACATTCTGCGATAAAAAGTGCCATCCAATGGCAGAATGCCATTGACATCCAGTGTAAACACAGAATAACGAGCGTTTGATTTCATGCATATTGAACTTCAAGAGACTCTTATAGAAATAATCACCAATGAACAGCCAGGATGCGTGATTGACACCACTGTCTAAACACTCATCACACTCACATGTTGTTTGTTCTGGTCGTATTTTTATGCATACGTCTAAAATTCATAAGTCATTGAATATGATTGCATGTTTGCCCAACCCAAAACGTAAGCATTAGTTCAGTGGAAAGTTGTGGTTTTTGCCCTCATGTCCTGCCTTCAGCACGTAAGGACCGAGGTCGCACTTTATTTAGGTGCGAAGCCCGAGGTGGTCTAAAAAGTGCCATCCAATGGCAGAATGCAGCAAGATTATAAATCCTGTGGACAGACACAACAACAAAGACAGAGAGGCAGCAGGCCTCTATGCCAAATTCAGAGCTATCAGGCAAACAACTTTGAAGAAGATTCTTTGACCAACAATTGCTAAAATTGCTCAGGTTGCAGGTTCCGTCATAATTTCAACAGATCAGGACACCCCTAGGAACCTGTATTACAAATATTGAAGCTATCGGACCAGCAGTTTTGAAGATGTTTGACCAAAAAATGACAAAAACAGCCTCGAAAATACAAAATTGCAGATTCCATCACAATGCTAGAGACCTGTATGCCAACTATCAAAGCTGTATGTCCACCTGTTTAAGAAAAATATTTGTGACCCATAATGACAAAACGACTTATTTACAGCGTCAATGACTCTGTCATTTCCATAAGTTGATAACACATTTAAACACAGGCTGAAAAATATGTGAAAATGGTTGAAAGTGTGAAACCCCAAATGTACTGGTCCTGTCATGTCTTACCTGAACCATATACAGCAACACATTCCTAAAAATTCAAAACTGCAGATTTCACCACAATTTTAAACACATATAAACTAAGCCATCCCTAGGAAACTGCATCCATATTTTTGTGATGTATTTTTTACCAAATATAACCAAAAGATATTCTCTCAGGTTAATGCATGGTTCTGGGACTATTCACATGTAAAATTAGCTATGAAGTGATTCTGAACAAGTTCTGGTCAGACTGGCATAAAATTTCACCAACATTAAGCTTTGAGGTTAATAAAGACGAAATTTGTTCATATCTTGTAACAATGGCCATGTCATGTGACCAATAACTGCCAATATAAGGTTATCACCCGATATCACCGCTACCTTGATCGTATTGCAACAAATGCCAGGTCGCCGGCGGAAGAACACGAGTCGAAAATGAGTGTTCTTTGGCCGGCGACCTGGCACCAGTTGCAATACGATCAAGGAAGCGGTGATATCGAGCGATAACATATTTATCATATGCCCATGCCCATTATGTTAAAACAAAATATTTGGAATGTGAAAAAAATTTTCAGAATCACTAAATTTTCTATGGGACTATGTTTCACTTAGTTTCTCGCGTGCGCTAAACTTCACGCGCCTAATATTATGATGTAATCGAATCAGCTGGTCGTGCGATTGAGCGAGTACGCGAGTTGTTGCATGTGAAGTCCATGGATGACGTAGGGCTTCATTGGACACTGTAATGATAGCTGACTCATAGTTCATGCATAGTTTTTGTTGTATGGAAATTTTAGCATTTGTTTGATTTTTTTTTGCCATTTTTGATAGGTTTTCGATATGCATTATTATTGCCAAAATTTCTACAGGATGTGGTAGTAGCACCTATACTATATATTCTTATGTGTATGTCAAGTACATGTTCTGCCTGTATATCCCAAAAATTGTTGTGTTTCATACTAGGTAGACACATATTTTGATATATACTTAGTATTTCAGCATGTAAGGGGATGGATCTAAAAGTGCTATTGATATGCGCAATTTGTGTCATCAAAAAAGTAAACTTATCGATACATGAAGGCAATGTGAAAAAGGTACTGTAGAATGTTTTCCAGTTTTGCGATGGTTCGTAGAAAATCCAGTTATTCTTGCTAAATTTGTTACATTTCCCTTTCACTACTTTGCCAATCAACCATTTAATTTTAATTTCTGAAAGAATTTACATTTTCCTAAAATGTGTTGGTTCTAATAATGTTTAGTATTAGAACTTTTTCAACATCTTTTCTTTCTACTTGTTCAAGCATGTGGCTTGGCCATTGTTCAGCATGTTCATGATGCTTATTGAGGCCATGGACATGCTTTGAGGAGTACTAGTGTTATGATACACATAACAAAATACTGAAATTTGATAGATTCTTTCTCTTTAATCTCCAATCAGTCTTTTTAATCAATAATCGATCAGGTGTCACACAAAACAGAAATTATTAAAAGTTATTTTATAAAACTAAATTATTACAGAGTTTTTTGAATATCTTATTCTAATATATTTTATATAATTTATTTTTCTGAAAATTATATCTTTCTTGTACAAAGTTGCAATAAAATATATATATTTACGAATATGAGATTGTTCCAACATTTTTATTCAGACATTTAGGCCCATCCCCACCCCACCCCTCTTCAAAACCTCTTTAGTCAATACAATCTGATGCTTCAAGTTTTGCTAACTGTTCAGCAGCTTCCAGTACAATGCAATCCTCTACTTCCTTGTAGAACTCTATATTTTTTTTCTTTTTTAGACTTTTTCAGTGTTTTACATGTGTCAATGTACTGCTGTTTTAAATCTTCATCTGCTACTTTATCAACCGCATCCCGTACTAGTTGAAGTAACTGTGCCTTGGTTTTGCTTTCAAGGGATTCGCCCTTTTCCCGATCTGCAGGTGTTACATAGACCTGTTAGCTTCATGACGAATGCTGGCTTTGGTAGCTCCACCCACTACCACATCATACAACACTGAGTCTTCATGTTTTCTTCACACACTGCTCTACAATCTTTCAGTGCAGTATCAAGCAGACCACCTTTTAAATCAATATGACTCCTTTCTTCTCTTGGTGTCATGAGATAACTGGAAAGAGAACAGTGTTGCAGTGAGCACCTCTAAACTGTTACAAAATGTGTTTGAAAAAATCCCCAACTCTTTTGATCCCATGTTAGGATAGGATACAGTCACTTTAAATGTTTTCAATGTCCTTTGATCCATTTTTACAAATTTATTAACAACAAGTTCAGCCTTTGTATTGGTTATGTGTAAGGCATCTCATGAAACTTTCTTTTCTACTCAGGTGACCAATGACCTCTGTTTTCAGCATGTGAAACAGACAAAAAATGTTTATTTGTAGGAATGGAGCATGGTACTTTGTTTTTGTATCGTGCTAGCTGTCTTCCTGATGGTAATATTAACATTTTGCTATCTTTCAGATCCTGGTATGACTTTGGGCTTCTAACCCAAAGGTTCAAACACAAGCTGATAACTTCCCTATTCCATCACCTTTGAGAGGGCATTTTGCATGAGATAGCATCATATTGACTTTGAAGTAAAAGCTTCATTTGTTGTGGTGCATCTTTGAACACTTTGTTAAGTATTTCTTTCAGATCTTCATGGTCTTCTTCATCAAGATGAAGGGTATCCTGCATTTCCATGTTTTGGTCTGCTGGCAGTGCTCTCTCTTGTGGTGACTGTCGTTCACACTGTGTAGTATTGGATGGTTTACAACCATTCTGACAGCAACGGCGTGTCTCGGTGGGGGAACGCCAAGATAATATTTGAGCACAGGTTATATGCCGCAACACTTTTCGCATGGAATTCTCATCACCTTTTTCACAAATGCGTTCAGGAATACACTTTGAGTGATTCTTCAGAGAATCTTGATTCATGTTTTGTTCTGTGTTTTTAGAAGAATACCCTTTACAGATTTTCACTTTGTCCACCACAGATGCGATATTTTTTAGGGTCATTTTGTTCAGTTTATTCAGCTTAGGGTCGATATCAATGCTGTTAAGATCGACAGCTTTTCCTCTGACACTCAGTTGCCAGTGGTCCTCATACACCTGGACATGCTTGAGTACCATATTTCCATTACAAACAATACCTGATTGTATTGCAAATTCAATACAGTCATTTCTGCTCCTGGGTAGAATAATAACTCTATCAGGAATGTACTGCCTGATTTCATCAAGCTTGTATGTTCTACTGTCTGTGTCTTGTAATGTGGTTGATTTCCACCCTATCCCTTTGTATAATCTAACTCTTTTCTTTTTAGCTTTGTCCCTCTTGGTTGATACAGCCATCCGTGGAAATAGCTTTCTCAGGGTTCTGCCTTCATGGACTGCATTTACATTTTGAGTACTCTTAGTGTTTTCTTTATATCTATTCCACAATTCATCAGATGTGATGGATCCTGTACTTTTTTCGTCGATGTTGTCCTGTAACCTACATAAAATATCAATTATAAACACTGAGTTAGTGAAAAATTCATGAAATAGGTAAATAAATAATAATAACTAAAGGAATGATAGCTGTTATGGTAATATTTCATGGGAAAAAACAAGAACTTTTTGATGATGAAAAATGATCATAATGAGAAATACTGGGGCTTTAACATTTTTACTTTTTTCTATTCAGGTCAACTGAAGGCCTACAAGGCAAATGACACTGGTGATATAAAACGCTTGTCAACTTCTCCGGTTTCGAAGACATTACATCTTAAGGTGGGTGCACCTGTGATTTTGATTGCAAATCTATCTGACAACTTGTTCAATGGTCTTCAGGGTCAAGTTATTGGTTTACAGTCTGATGCAGTAACAGTGAATTTTCACACAATTGACAGATTAGTAACTCTGACCAGGCATGATTTTGATGTGTATTGCCCACTGGTGCAACAAGTTTTGGCCTGTAGGAAACAAATCCCTCTTAAATTGTCGTTTGCAATGACAGTGCATAGAGCACAAGGCATGTCTCTTGAAAGAGTTGAAGTCAATTGCAAAAATATGACTTCAGAAGGCCAAATAGGTGTTGCTCTAGGTAGAGCAAGAAGCAAGAAAGGACTCAGGGTGCTGAACTTCAAGCCAGGGTTATTGTCAAGCCACCCTCCTTTTAAATACCAGTTCTACAACAGTGCAACCATTGCTGAAGAGGAGGAATTGGCATGCTGCCAACAAGAAATACCAAATATTGGTGGAAATGTACATTATGATCATCAGGTAGAAGATATGGAGCAACTTGAAGAAGATGAACTTTACAGACTAATGATAGACTTAGATGAGCAGCATTCAGAAAGCACCAGTAAATCAAATAATGATGACAACAAGGATGGAGTTATCCAAACCACATCAAAATACGATGATATACCTCCTGATACAATCTTTCCAAATCAAGAGTTTTTCAGAAGTAACGGCTATGCTCAACCTATGACAGACGAACAACATGCACTGAATGAAAACCTGTCGTATCTTTGCCGTGAAAGAGAAAAACAAAGGATTTCTGTTCTGAATTATGGCAGAAATTCAGGATGGTAGTGAAGAAGTCGATACCATCTCATGATCAGGGAAAGTATGTAACAAAAACACAACCCTCATGTTTAAAGAAATCGCAATGATTTTACAAAGTAGTGAGTACAGGCATAGTGTGGGCGTGCCCTTTCAAGATGACAAGGCATCAAGCAATAACTTCCGAGCTGCATTTTGTTTAGCAAAGCATATAAGAGCAAAAGTAATTCAAAAGCAAGTTGAACCAATCAAAGAAAAATCACTCGAGACCTGCAGTGAAGAAGTATAGCAATTCAAAGGATCTGAAAGTGGGAGAGGGAAAATTCGTTATATTGGTGGTTGGTGCATAGCAACTTTAAAATTCAGGAAAAAGCAAAATGTAATCAACAAATTGTACAAAAAGAAATATGTGAAAGAAATGGAGAGACTGAATATGGGGGTGAAGTATTTTGACCATCTGTTGCAAAGAGAGAGCTCCTTGATAAATTCCAAGGAACCAGAGACCTTGGAAGAAACATAGAGAAAACAGAATCTCAGACAAGGCCTCACAAATATAAGTGATGCTACATTCCACTTTTTTGAAAAATTAGATGCAGTGTTTCGGCAATTGGAAAAT
>LD349108.1:41543-71228 GCA_001465055.1 Ptychodera flava | reverse complement strand
TGTCTGTCTGTCTGTCTGTCTCTCTCTCTCTCTCTCTCTCTCTCTCTCTCTCTCTCTCCCCAGGTGATAGACAAATTGGTCGAGTGGTTGTCGGGCCTTTTATGTATGCGCGTGGCAAAGAATTGGAACACTGGAATGAAATGGTCAGCAACCAAAAGGAACTGGTCACATACTGGCATCCCCTAACATAAGTGAGACGAAACAGAACAAGAAATTCATTGGTATTATATTCATATTTGCATGGCCTCAGCATGTAAAGATGTGCATGCAGGCAATATGAGATCGATGCGAGATAGCTGGATTAGGCAGGGTATGGACAGTGTAAGACCCAAGATATAGTATTAACAACAAGGGATATCGAAGACAGGAAATGAGCAAAATCCTGATTATCTCGAGCATAATCTCCTCATGATGTATTATGAAAAATGAGTGGTATTAAGTATGTTATTAAATATAAGCTATGTCAACCACTGTAAAACAAAAAGTAAATATATTCACATCGATATATTTAATTATTTGGAAAAAGAGTTAAAATTGTACAAGCTTCATGTGACGCTGATGTGAAACACGGTTCCACAATATTTACTATATAGGGACATTGTGAAGCATATTTGTGGCATTTTTTTAATGCCAGGTTGCGCAGTAAAGACTTTCTTGTAACCTGATATCAAATATTTTAAAAATGATGAAAATCTGAAATCACGGCTCCTTATGGAACTAATATAGGATTCATTAATGGATTCTCGTTTTATTTTTAAAGATTAATTTTTGTTACATATTGTTCGAGATAATAAAGCTTACGCAAAGAAATGTTGGTATTGGAGATCTTCAACGCAGCATAAATCATCTTTTCATTCTTTTCGCTGTCGGGGTTTTCTGAGAGAACATCTATCAAAAGATGATAATGTTGTTAAAGCATTGCAGGAACCTTTAGCTTACTACTTCTGTCACTGTATTCCAAGTTTTTAACAGAACTGTCTTTTCACCATCACCTCACGTTTCGAGACTTTTAGCAGTTTTTAATGGAAGCTACCAATTTGAAAGTAATAATTTGAAAAGGGGGAGTGGATAGGAACATTGTCATGTAAAGTCATTACGTATTTAATCTCAAATGATGAAATGATGTACACCATTGAAAGTCTTTGTGTACAGATACTCAGCGTAAGACAGTTTTGCTTCGAAATTGACATAAGCCAACAAAAAGCATGGCTTTGACTTGACATTGCAGGTTGCTGTTGTTCATGTCAGCATACAGTTACGGGGGAAATACGTCGTGTTCGGCAATCTACTTTAAATTTTGTCAGGAAACATCTTAAACTTTGCTATGAAAACCAGTTTAGCCATCGAATGAACACGAGTCTGTGAGAGGACATTTTACTGCTGTGACATCTCACAAAGAAAAGCTAATCAACTCCAAACACAACATCTTTCAAGTTGGAGAAGGAAACTTTCTGCTAGCCAGTAAGTCAAACGTACAGTCCACATCTAGTGTACCCGCGTAACCTTCAGCTTGTTCCTCATGTAAAAGGGGTCATTATTAAAGGAACCGTTTTATGAATATTGTTAATGTTTTTATAATGTATAATTATGTATGAATAACTTAACGACTTTACAAATGTATTCTTACACCCAGATGTGAACTGAATGTGCGCCCGTGTACTGGAGCTAATAAAACAAATATATTGTACTGATTCTCGGTTTGTGCATTTGCATGGAAAGGGATGAGATGAAGGAACGAAAACCTGGCATCAGTTGTGGATGCCAAGAAAATCAAATGGTCTAAAAACCAATGATGAACATTGTGTATACCAACTTTTAGGATGTTTAGTTCAGTACAACTGAGTTATACTCCACCGCAACAGTTCATTAAGCACGCAAATTAATTACGAATGCTCACCAGCACTCTCTTTCGGGATGTCCGAAGTTCTGCCGAGACTGACCGCCATTGGTCCATTTCTTTATGTTTCGTCGTTGGACTAATCTTCGAATTTGTTTGACAAAAATGAAAGTCGTCTGACAAATGTTACTACATCTTCCAACGAGGGCCCGCCCGCAACTTTCTTGCGATCTTATCAACGATTAGTCAATTCTTCATGTTTCATTTGTAGACTAATAAATGAATTAATTTAAATCTCATTACAATATGGTATTGTATCTGCGATATATTGGTATGCCAATCTAGAAAGTTATCTCTGACCCCAGAAAATTGTCTACGCGAAATTATCCAGGTACATCCCAGGCCCGAAGCATTTAATTTTTTTTAAAATTAGGGTGGGTGCTTATCCGGAACCCATCCCGCCATGTCCAAGATGATTGGTTTCACTGTTAGCAAAAGAAGAGAGAAAAAGGTGCGACGTATGCTGTGCTGTTTAAAATACGTGATTCAAGCACATGATAACAGTCATTCAGCGCAAAATCTGCCAATCCCATTGGTTTGCATGTAGAAATGTAAGAATGTATCCTCGTAATATCGTAATTTTCTTGAAACGTTCAAGAAAGATTTGAAATGATAAGTCATTTTATAAATTACATTCAAAAAGTGGGATCACGGTGCTACATTCAAAGATATAACAGCAAAAACTATTCCATTCTTTTAAAAAAACCTCGCAAAAGTGCTGACTCAGCAGTTAACTTTGCCCTTTTGATAAACATATCATCCTGTACCTTCATTGTAAGGTCAGCAACATCCTTCCTTGTACAGCTACAATATGAAATTGTTTATAAAGGAATGATTTCCAACTCGACAGTGCAGGAATAGCAACACTTCAGTGTCACTCAGCTGCCAACATGTTCTGGGCTGAAAGTTGTCTTAAAGCAGTGAAAACTGCACTAAATCAAAGGGTATGGCATATATTAAGATGTGAACACTACTGCTTCTCATCATTATACTTGTCTACTCACTGTATACCCTAAACACCATATGCAAAAATTAGAAAATTTACAATATTTCCTGACAAGTTTTCGACGTGTGATTTGTTGTAATTATCAACAGATGACAAAAAAGGTACCCGTTCATGATAGAAAAAGCGAAGAGTAGAGGTACTTCATGACCCTGTATCTAACATAATAAGACTGTAACCTTCTTACTCTGTATAGTTTCATGATATAATCAATCAATGCAAGACATGCAAAAATCAGAAAATGACATCGCTGACAAGTTTTATGTTTTGTTGAAATCATAACAAAGTACAAAAAGCGTAAATGCAAAATTTCATTTAAATATACCAATTAATACAGATGCTTCTTGCGTCAACGATTTATGATAAACTATTACCGATTTTTATTTTGTGCGGGTGTGTTACATCGACCATTCAGACCACACCTACAAATTGCATCGATACAAACCACGCCTACAAATTGCATCGATCCAAACCACGCCTACAAATTGCATCAATTCAAACCACGCCTACAAATTGCATCAATTTAAACCACGCCTACAAATTGCATCAATTCAAACCACGCCTACAAACTGCATCAATCATTCAAACCACGCCTACAAATTGCATCGATCCAAACCACGCCTACAAACTGCATCAATCATTCAAACCACGCCTACAAATTGCATCGATCCAAGCCACGCCTACAAATTGCATCGATCCAAACCACGCCTACAAATTGCATCAATCATTCAAACCACGTCTAAAAATTGCATCGATCCAAACCACGCCTACAAACTGCATCGATCGTTCAAACCATGATGCCTATCGGTTCCCAGAAAGTTGTAGTCGTCAAACTTGTATCACTGCAACTACATTCTGCCCTATCTGAAAGTTACTCCAGAGATATCAATTACTTTCCAAGATTATGCAAAGTAGGATTGCAAGTCAAGCACGAGATTAAGTCTAACTGATATAACCTCCAAATTTGATCAGGTCTTGCAATTGACTCGAAATATCTCTACACTAAATCTCGGCTTGGTCTACTAAGCCGTCTTTGAGATACATGTATTGATGACACAGCTAATCACAGGAACACACACACACACGTTCACTGATAGACAAAAAAATTGGAAGACTAAAATTTAATACACAACTATACTCATAAGCAATACTTAAAGTGTGGGTATTAATATACTTACCTTTTTCAAAAGCCACCACTCAATATTCAATCAATGAAAAAAAAGCAAACAGAAGTAACATTACATATTGGACTCTAATGAAGTAAAGCAATTAACTGCCAATGGGAGAGCTAATGGTCTCCTGTAAAGACAATCCAAATCCTTCAAGCCAGACTATATCATTTTCATTACACACATCCTAACTCATTCCGTCTGTGAAAATCGATATTTATTCATCTAAGTCTGATCAATGCTGCTAAAACGTAACTGAAAGTTACAATAAATGAAAACTGCCACTAAAATGCCAGAGTTCTTGAAGGACAAAGAATTTCGAGACCCATTGATATAATGTATATACAATCAAGTTGCTACTGTTGAAATTGTATCGATGTCATCACTGTTAAAAATCTTCAACATTTTTATCATCATCTTCTTAGTTTTACACCTCTGACGTCATCGAACTGGTGATTATAGGAAAGTTGTCCTTGCAAGGTATACTGTACTGCTTGAAATATTGTCAGAACTATCCTTGTCAGTCCATTAGTCGACTCACACGTTTATAACATATTGATTGAATGGATTGTGACAGAAAACACGTATTGGTCTGGTGCGTGGTGGTATGGATATCCCTGTCAATACAATCAATATAATCTGCTGATCACATACACTCACCTTTAGGTAGAACATGCTTTGAAAGTGAGTTTGCTAAAACTTTCCTCAAGTAAACATTCAATCAATCTCTTACCAAATTAAGTATGCAATCTCTTACCAAATTAAGTATGAAAATCAGGGGTATAAAGCAAAATTTGGTACTAGAGAAACGGATTACCTAACATTAACTGATGTTTGAAATTCAAAATGGCCGCCATCCCTGTATTAACTCTACAGGGGACAAAAAATCTTGATTTTCGGAAATCTAAGACTTTGAAAGTTTTCTTACTGCGAGAGCTGTAAAATGAGCCCACACAAGTGGAAACCAGAAGAGTGCGGTAAAAATTTAATCCAAATAAGTGTCCCAAAGGTGCAATTTTATTCTAACACGAACACCAACATTGCCCAAGAATGCCCGAATACTTGATTAGATGACCACAAAGTATATCCAACTGTTGTGTTTTTATCAAGTACTTTCATATCATGCAATCAGTCTCTTAATTTCTACAAAATTCCATTTGTAATTTGTGTACGTCACCGCTGTTATGACCAAGTATTTCCTGAAAGTTGATACCCTACTTGTCCTTTCATAGAAGATTAATATGGAGACTTATCTAGGTGCTTGTCTTCCTGGTTTAAATGCTAAATATTGTGTTTTCCTATCTTCTCAGAGGAAATGCCAGAATCTATTCACAGATTTGCAACTGTGAAGTAAACTGACCTGGAATACGTTGTATTCCTTAGAGACAGTGCCTTCAAAATTTGTCTGATCAAAATATCCAAGGCCATCTTTGGATTTTTTCATCAAATGGTTTACAATCCACCTTTACTTTGGCAACATACAATCATAAATACATACAACCTAAAGCTTCGGTCAAAAAACACTATACAGACTATGGATGGAAATGTTTTTAAATTCATGAAGCTTTTCAATCTTCTCTGATATTATAAGGGCAAAGCTGGATTCATTTTGATTCCTGAAAGATTTTTTTTATTTCCATTGAGAGCATCTGACGCTACAGCTCCCATGTCACTTATCAATAATGCACTGAATGTTGCCACATGAATATTACATTTCATAAAATCTTTGCTGGACTCTAGTCCATGCATTTTACAATCAAAGGTCTAACTTGAATTGCTGCAAATAAAATATCTCACCCATAGGTCTACGACTATAAGCAATAAAAGACGATTTCCAGCTGTATCTTGTACATTACAAAATACAACCAGATAATATGATCAGAATCACCTGATCTACTCTATGTTGCAGACATTTTTGTCCATGGGTCTGGCTTTCAATTAATGGAGTTCTCTGTGAGACAAAGGTAGATTGTGCCACATCTCTGTCAGCAAGAATTCCAGTGGAACTGACAAGCTTAAGTCAACAGATCCTATCAAGTTTCGGAATTTTTTAAGTGAAGCACACTAAATTTTGCTAGAAAACACACTGGCAAAGTAATAAATTATCAAAAAACACAAGAGAAAAAATAGGGGAAAACTGGTTTTCAATAGAAGAAATACTCTAATAATCAGGATTGGATCTCGAAGTCTCCACATTGATGCAATGCTTTAAAGTGTGCAAGCTGATTATGGGGTACATGTGTTATCAAATAGTAAATATTATGGGATACATGTGTTATCAATATAGTAAATATTGTGCATCCCAGAAATGTAGTACTCTTTTATAACCTTCACAGGAAGGGGCCTAAAAAACAAAATATGAATAAACACAATCTTCTTTTTATGCTATATGGATTCTATTTTAGATTGTCAGTTGAAAACCTTCTTTGATTCCTGCCACTAGAATATTGATATTGTGTCCGATTTTCACCTAAACTATTTTATCAGAGTCTTCTCATGAGTCAGTGTGGTGACCTTCCTTTCTGCCTGAAACACAGTTACAGCTCGGTGTATGAATACCGGTGCGTCTCTACTTTCCTGAAGACCATGAGTAAAGGTCTACCACATCGAGTTCCTCTCATTCTCTTACTTTTGTACCGGAGCATTTCTTAGAAGAAATGCATTGTCAACATTTCCAGGTGATTAGATAAGTATACATACTTCATCACTGACAGATTTGTGCTTACACAGTAAACACTTGCATTGGGTTCGTTTCTAATATTTGGTGATACACTACATGCTCAACGACTCACACAAATCTGACATTTCCAGGAAAATTATTTGTTTTATGACAATTAATCTTTATTCCACTTTAAACAATGATGGCATACTTTCTGGGTATATTGAGCTATATGAATCAAAATCTAAGCAAATATTTGAAAGATGTCACATTATTAAGTTACTGATAAACAGGAATCTATGGAGGAAAGAATTCCTGCTCTCTGTTATGCTGATCTTGTAAGTCAAGAAATTCCATCTTTTAGATAAGATGATATTTTACTGTAAGTCTAAACATATAAAATGGAAAACACAAATCATGAATCACACTTGCATTGTCCAATAATATCATTATATTACATCTTAATCACTCATTCTTAGCATCTTACTTAAAGTTTAGTTTGAGCTTTTGTAATTTAAAGAAGTCAAACCAAGAAGAAGTTAAATCCATGCAGTATGAAAAGCTGTCTTAACAGACACCTATTCACATTGACGATATTGCACCTGTACAGATTGGAGATAAGGATATTAACCTTACACCCTTCATAAATATTAGCATCCCTAACTGGTATAAAAAGTGCCTAATAGTTATTATAATCAGTGAGCCAAAGATTCATTTTGAAAGATATTTCTAGTTTTAAATGATTTTATTTTCCCTTGCTCATTTCATTTCTGTGTATCATCACTGTCTGGACATGGAAAACATTGGCATTTTTCTTTGATGTGATTGATATAAAGCAGTTATGTGGTTACACCTTGAAACACACAGAGAACACTATAAACCATTGAGTTGGGTGACACTGTTTGTCATTTTGTTTGAATTTGCTTCAGTGCATCAAGATGAAACAATGTTGCAATTTTCACCATTCATTAATGACTATGGTGTATCTAATTTTATACAATGTAGCAATGTTCACAATTCATTCATGACTATGGTGCATCTATTCTACTAGAATATAACAGTCACATTTAATTCTAGAACTAATACTACAACATTGTGCATTTCTTGCTGGTTTGTTAGATATTCAACACATATTGTGCACAGAAACATTATTGGCTGTATGTAAGCAGTAAAGGTTTTTCATTTACTTCTGACTCTATTATCTGTACACTATGGCATTTTTAATGGTAAATTTTGGCAGATACAGACTTCTTTCACATGTTCCACACTGCAGGGTGTATGTTCACTGCAGAGGGATAATGTTCAATGTAGGGTGTATGTTGCTAAATTGGACATTTTGGGTGTGTAGCACCACATGTCAATCATTTCAATCCACAAATTTGTCTGACTGATGTCTTGAACAGCCCTTGATCAATATTAAGGAGAAGGTTACCAATTAATAAGCAATATATAGTGTAAACTATTATCATTTGTTTAGATTTTCTATTTTTAAATTTGTCTGTTTTTCATGTATACATTTGAAAACTCATTATTTTCTTTGTCTGACAAGCAGCTGCAATTGGTAAGTAACTACACAATGCCAATGAATAAATAAATAAATAAATAAACAAATAAATAAATAAATAAATAAATAAATAAAAATACATTGATAAATGACATATAAAACCCTCTGTCCTACAGTTTGAACATGAAAGGATTGTTGTTTTACAGGCCAAAACCAACAGTCACCTCTCTGTAAAGTTTGTATCAATGTTGTACAAAAATTAAATCAAAATTGTGACCTTATTCAATTTTCCAGGTCGGGAAGGACAAAGATTGTCCCACCTGACTTAGGATGTGACTAAACATAGTGCAAAAATCAAAAGTCGACAACGTTTTTCGATGTTAGTTATTAGTCATGGGTTAGAGTTACCACTGTGCCACTTGAATGACAAATTCAGACATCAAAGGTCACAGCTTGAAATAATATTTTCTTTGTAAAATGACTCGAAAAGGATCACAAGTATCAAAAAATAATATTTAGACATTGAATTGGGAATTCAATGATAAAATCAGTTTACAAACAAGTTTTCATGATTGCACAAAGATTTGACTTTTTAAATTAGAAATTCCACAAAATTCTACTTGCTCTGTTTGCTGTAAATATAAAAAGATTCAACTCAAAACAATTTCAGCACAAGACTTGAACACATGGTTTCAGAACTGTTGTACTGATTTGTAAAAATCAAAGCCATTGATCATGTCTCATCAAGGTCTTCAAAGGATGTTGAGTACAGCGCTAGGTTAATGTAAGTGTTTTTCACATCCATCTATATGTGTGCAAATGATGAACCTTTGACTAACTGCACTATAGCTGCTTAAACATTAAACAAGTACATTTAATATCTGTATGATCTTATAAGATTTAATGCTAACTTTTCAAGGATAATAATAGCTGACGATATTTTTGATGATACAGTTAGCAACTACCTATCCAAGCTACAACATTTCCCTGAAAAACATCACCAATCTCACAGTGGAGTTTTTTCATGGAAGCATCAATAATAGACAGACTTGACTCAGCAGATAATAAGAGATACTGACCAAATTGGCCGCTAGAATGAAGGAAAGGTTGGTCATCATTCCATGATGGCTGGTCTGATGATGTGCTTTTACTCACATCAGTGATCATTTCAACTTTACCATCAAGTAAATCAATAAATAATATATCTTTGTTGTCATAGGAACTGGCGTATATGTCATAGCTGGGTCCATTTTCACTTGGATAGAATACAATGTCATGGACAAATACATTTGTTTGCACGTCAAATGTGGCTTGAATTTCCCCGGAGTGTGTTACAGTATGAACACCCAGGTTACTGGTGTTATTGTCAACACTGACAATATACTTTGTGTCCGGTGATACATACAGTTTGCCCTTAACAGCTTCTATCTCAGGCACCACTGTGTCTGTTAAGTAGTCCAAAATGAGTTGCTTGTCATCGCTATTGGCACCAGTACATTGTATCATGATATTGCCACCATTCGGTACAAAGGCAGCTGAAGTTGGATAGCAATTATACTCTGATAGATCTATGTCCTTAACTGTGTTCAGAGATTTCACATCAATTTTCATGAGAGACATTTCATCCTTACGTGTCTGATACACATATCTGAATTCATCTTGTAGTATCATGTTATCAGATGGAAGGAAAAGTGTTTGAAAGTGACCACCTTTCCTCTGTGTTTGAATTGTCATCAACTGATCAACTTCACTTGCTCCAGTTATCACTTCAATCAGTCTTGAATTGTTTCCTTGAAGTGAATCTATCAGTATCACCCACACTTCATCCAATGCTTTGATGTACTTGACATCAACTGGTGTACCACTCACCTCCACTACCTGAAATCACACAACATGATAAAATTAAATTTTTTACACTGTTGATACAGTACCTGTCTCAAAGCTGTCATTCCAGAAAGTCATTAGAATATGCACAGTCGTTTGGAGAGCTATTCAGCGCTGGGACTATTCGCCCCATAGACGAGTGTGCAGAAGCCAGAAATACCCCAAGTCTGGAAAAAGAATGGCTATAAAAACCACGCCATGTCACATTCCGTGTCCGATTTCACTGTGAAAATTAACAAGTTCATCTATCATGCAACCGTCGATCGCTCCCTATCATTCTAAAATTTCATACCTGATACTTTATCTGATTCAAAAAACGCTCGTTTCGTGTAATTTTCGGCCGAATTCGATGGACATCTCGCCAAAACCTGGGGGTGAGCAACATTCCGGTCACCTCTTGGGTCCCTCCACTTTACTGACGTTGGTGCCGCCTACCCATGAGGGATGACTGGAATGTTGCTCACGCTTATGTTTTGGCCAGGTTTATCTCGAACTCAGCCGAAAATCACAGGAAATGAGCATTTTGTAAGCAGATGAAGTATCAGGTATGAATTTTCGTGTGATTTTCGGCCGAGTTCAGAAGACAGGTCGCCAAAACATAAGGCATGAACAACCTTCCAGTCACCCCTCATGGGTACGCGGCGCTAACGTCAGTAAAGTGGAGGTGCCCAACGTCCACTGTGAGGTGACCGGAATGTTGCTCACGCTTATGTTTTAGCGACGTGTCCGTCGAATTCGGCCGAAAATCACACGAAACGAGAGTTTGTGAAGCAAATCAAGTACCAGGTATGAATTTTGAGAATGCTAGGGAACGGTCGACGGTTACATGATAGATGAACTTGCTACTTTTCACGGTAAAATCGAACGTCGAAGATGACATGGTGGCACAATCCCTATACGAAATAGCCATTTCATTTCCAGACTTGGGGTATTTCTCGCTTCTGCACACTCGTCTATGGGGCGAATAGTCCCAGCGCTGAATAGCTCTCCAAACGAGTGTGGAATATGGGACAGAACACAAAGAATTGTGTATTCATGCAAAGATTGAATTATGAAATGTCAAGTCACTTCAAAGGAGACACAGTCATTTACAAGCCTTTGCCTCAAACAGACATCTTGACTGTATAT
Source organism: Ptychodera flava (assembly GCA_001465055.1). NCBI lineage: Eukaryota > Metazoa > Hemichordata > Enteropneusta > Ptychoderidae > Ptychodera > Ptychodera flava. The sequence goes on along the minus strand of LD349108.1, from coordinate 59,984 downwards.
ACCTCTATTGCTCTCATAAACAACACACCGAGCTAGAGAAAAGCAAGGAGCAAGTTCTGGATGGATACACAAAACATGACATGGCCATTTGGTAATATCGAAATAACAAAACACATCTGTATTAGAATAACTGCAATTACAACTAGTTGTTTTAAAGTGTTTTTTAAGGACATCACCATTACAAATTATCACCCTGTACTATGATGCATAAACTCAAATCTATGATGTTATCTGTACAGGATGGTAGACCCTGACATGTTGTATTGAAGCATCAGCCTTCAGTGCTTTGTCTTCTACCCACTACATCATTAAAATACAACTTTCATGCTACACTCTATAGTAGGACATAAATTGTAAAAAAAACAAGGATAACTGAAAGTAAAATCTAAGTGTTATCAGTGAGTATGGCAGAATAACAAAAAAACCATTAAACCGACTCTTTATTTCTTTTCATATCAGCATTTGTGTTTTTTCAGCTGAATCAGACACTTAACTTTGTCTCATGTTTTATTGATAAAATTCAAGCTGATAAGAATTGCAGGACTTGAGGATATTTCATGCCCTGGGTACATCCCATGATGCATCATTCCGCCATCTGTTCAAATCTCTTAATTTTTTCCATTGTAATCAAGATGCTACACTGCAGAGATCAATAGTTTATCCTTACCTACAATTTTCATGGAACTATTTGGCTTTTTAATATGTGTGTATTTATGGATAACATTCATAGGGTAATTTTGATGTCTTTTCTTTCTTCAATATTATCAACTTTTTAAAAATAATTGTAGCAAAACAAACAATAAACATGAAATACATCGATGTGTACTTCATCAGTGCCTTAGGCTTTGCTCAAACGGGCACATGGCATTAACAGGAATCACTTTTCAGAAATTTATTGGTTAAAATTAAACAATACTGATTGGCTTATCTACTGATCAAACAGTTGAATTTGTTAGCCATGCACAGCTGTCTGGAAGAAACAGAGTGTTTGCTGTAGGTTATGCACTCAGAGAGTGTGATCTGCTTTGCTATAGGCTATACACCCACATCTGTTGAATAGCAAATATTGACTGAAAAACAGCTGTATACTTGAACAATCATTTGCCATTTGCCAGACATTTGCAATTGGAGACGTTTTGGCAATTTATATATTGAATGTAATAAATTTATCTGAGAAAAGATGCTGTATAGGCAACGTTGTTATGATACTTACATGTACTGTCATTCTAATGGCATAGAAGAAAAAATTTAGAAAAAATATCGACAAAACAGTGATGTGTAGTTATCATACATGATAAGTGCTTTAACTGATTGTCACACATGTTTACACCATATTTTGGAGCTATAAAATGAAGAACAAACTGACCTTGATGACTTGTTCAGTTATGACGCTAACAATTAGAACTCTTTTCTCCCTTGGTTGTGTTGCATATATGAACTTGTTATCGATTTGCACAGCAGCACTCCAACTGCAGTTCTCCATTTTGCAAACTGTGTCATATTCTCCAGCAATGTAATCAGTTGGCAGAACACTTCGGCTTATTTGGCATGTCTTTGGATCATATACTTTGATACCATACTTGTGGAATACATAATACAGATCAAGAGGTCCATGATGTCCTTGGAGTGAAAATTAAGAAAACAGAACTGGATGACACAGGGGCTCTTATAACTGTGCATGTCAACAATAAAAATGATCCAATTTGCTGTCAGAACAGCATGAAGTATGTCTCCTGAGTGTGCTTGACAATTGTCATAAAGAACATCTGACACCATGATAATCATTAGACCTTGGACCAGAACATTGTTGATTTTCTAATTATTTGAGTATCTGAGTAAGATCATCACAGGAAAAATGTACCAGGCAAAACATACATGTTACCTACTGAGCAATTATGTATCAGAAGGGATAAAAATTTGACCAGAGACTCGTTGCTCTGATGTGAGGGCGCAACTCATTGATCTGGACTCATGTGTGTACACACATTTCCAAATACATGTAATCCTCCAAGGCTGAAACCTGATATTCTGTTCATGGTCATAGCATCTATTGACCAAGTTCCACATCCTTAATTGAACTTGGTTCACATCATGAACTGTAAAATATCACGCAAGTTATATTTCTAAAGGTTTCAACATTTTTGAACAATATTAAACTTTTGGAGAAAATGACCTGTAGATGCTGCACATTAGTTACTTTCATAACCGTCCCTGGTTTTCCAAAGATGATCAAATGAAGGACTCACAAAAATCATATGATTGCTTATTTGAATTGTTGATATTACAATAGTATTAAGCACATATATGCATAGATCAAAAGACTATCATGTAGATTATCACACAATACCAATGGAATGTATTCAGAATGTCATAAAGTAGCATCTGAGATTCTTTAAGAAATTTTCTAAAAAACCTTCGAAGATGTTTCTTAAGCTTTTTCTGAATTTAAAGAGAATTTTGCCAGAACAATGTTACTTACGTGCTCTACGATGATCATCGACAAACACTGTTGCAATCCTCTCTTGGCTGCCTGCATTGTTGGATGCAACACATTCATAGGAACCTGTGTCGTCATACTGGATATTGCTGATATAAAGACCTGTATTATTTGCTGCAAGCCAAACAAACATTTGAGTATTATGGAAAGTGTCTCTCTATGAGTTACAACAGGAATTATTAGGAGAAATGTGAATGCATCAGTTAGCAATGGTTCGTATATAATTTATTGTCAGAAAATCTCAATTTAACGGATGACTCATTTAATTTCCCAAGTGAACCACTGCCATGTTATTTTATCAATGTACAGTATCTTTACAGTAATGTATCTTTGTGTTTAAGTCAAATGACTGTACATGGATTGACGTACTTCTATTCCTAATTTCCAAGTATTTTTTTGTCTATGTAATATAAACTGAATGAATCCATCTTCTTTCAAACTTGGTCAAGTTGTGTTTAAGTCAAATGACTGTACATGGATTGACGTACTTCTATTCCTAATTTCCAAGTATTTTTTTGTCTATGTAATATAAACTGAATGAATCCACCTTCTTTCAAACTTGGTCAAGTCACAGTCCCTCTATGGATAGAGGGACTGTGGTCAAGTACAACATTTTAAAATCTCAGCTACATCTAATTGACAAGCCTTTTACTGACATACACACAGTAAACTCTATTAATTGATATCATTAGCAATGACTTACCCTCACAAGTGATATGGCCAGAGTTCACAGGTTCAACATCAATGCCATTTTTCTTCCATGTGAGTTGAGGCGCCGGAATTCCAAATGCATGGCATTGAATTGATACTGATGAATAAGGAAGTGCAACCTGCCATAGAGGGCAGACTTCAACCTTGGGTGGCACTGCAAAATAAGTAATATCAGCCGTGAATTGTATTAACTTCATAATAACTAGTCTGAAATTATGATTTGAGGAAGTACTATTTGGCAGAAGAAATTAAATAATGTGAATTTTGTCATATTATTTTTTATAAGTACAAAACCCTGCCTATACAGTTGAAAATTACATACAATGACAAATTAGTGAGGAATGGCTTCATTTCACTGAAAAATGAGGAGCTTGAATCTGGATGTGTTTCCAAATTATCTTGATGGGACATATACCTAGGATATGACCATGAAAATGGTAATTTTATACATAATTTGCCTTGGGGACAGTTTTCTACACTCTTATTTTCTAATCTGCTCCTTCTGTGGATTCATTTTGAAGCCTGAGAAGCAAATGTGAAAATAAAAAGAAATTATTTTTGCTGATAGAGTGAACACAAAGTATAACAACAACCCTTTCCAGTTTTTTGATAATTTTTTGAAAATATCTCCACACTTTGTGCAGTGACCTCTGATTTTATCCTGAAAAAAGAGAAGTTCAAAGTAACCTTCAGAAAAGTTAAACAAAAAGTTGACAACAAGGTACATACTTTTCTACTTTTATGACACAGTACACTTCTTATAAACAGTGGTTGGAAATGTGGAAATCACATAGTCACAGTTTTAAATGGTGTTCAGAGACAAGATTGTAGTAATGCTATTTCTGCATGTTGAAAATACAAAGACCTTGTTAATCATCTAAGGAAAATTTCTTGAAAGAAGCAATTATTAAGACAGCTTTGGTTATGAGTGTGTGCATAAAATTGAACACAGCTAAGCCACGTACAATTTTAGTTTATCATTACCTTGAACTCTGAGGAGATGAGTTTGTGTAACAACTTGACTACGATCAGAACTACAGATGTACTTCCCTGTGTGAAGTGTTGACACTTTACTGAAAGTCAGCAAGGCACCATTAACCTTGAAAACATAAAGAGGATATTAAACATGAATGTTCTGCATCCTGACTCTTAGAAAATATCCTGTATGAAAGTCGAGGATTATAAACACCCCAGATACCGATTCAGAATTACCTTTCCAAACTGAATGTGAGGAAATTACAACGTATCTCTATTATACAAGTTTTTATCGGCATGAAGGCTGATGGCGAAACATAAACTGTTGATGGGTGTTTGGAAAATATTTACTTTCAACTGTTGGTTCACGTACAAGAAGTGTTTCTCATTGTGTCTAACACTTGTGTTGTTTTCACTCCAAGCCATCTAACAGACAAGAAGATTATTCATAAGATGCTGTACCCATCATCCCACATCAAGTGAACAATGAAGAGCAAAGTGTCTACATTGATCAAGGGCATAAGACCATGTTAGAGTCTAGAATTCACCATCTTATGACAATGAGTCTGCTATTCTGGCAACATCCAGATTTTGAACTCACCATCCTTTGATCATGAGTCTAGTACCCTACTAACTAGGCCATGGTTCTTCCTTCACAATATGCATGTCAGTAGGCAGAGGATCTAAGCTCCCTTACAGAAATAACATCCCTGCTTATGAACAGTTACTTTCTCATTTTTTGTTTTTTCTCTTCATGTTTGACATACATCAAACCCATTTATGTCAGTGTCACATACATCATCAATTTTGTTTTCTGAGGCTTTGAAATATTGTTAGGACCTTTTTAAATTTTACGCATCAGTCTGATACGCCTAAATATCAAACCAGCAACAAAGTTATGATCTTCACAAATCTTACACTCTAAAATATCAAAAGTACAGACCTTGCACATTTACATGAAATCTACATGTAAAAGAAAAAAAATGGTAGAAATCTAAATGTCACCTATAGCACAATCATTATTTGATAAACTCATCAGACCTATTCTTATGTATGGTTGTGAGGTATTGTGACATGAGTAATAGAAGACGTGCAGCTCAGCTTTTGTCGTTCCTTATTGGGAATTTCAAGAAACACACCAAAACTGGCAATATTCAGAGAACTCGGTTGATATCCTATCAAAAGTTTCATTCAAAAACAGATCATTAAATACTTTATAGTAATAGTGAACACTCTCTGTTAAAGGAAGTATTCCTTGTCCACAAAATTCTGAAAACCAAGTTGTATGACAAGATTGAGTCAATCTGTTGGGGAAATGCAACTGGTTAACTCAAATCAAATTATCACCAGGTCTGAATCTACCAAAATGTATGGCAAACTTAAAGGCACAGATGACGAACAGTGGGAAAGTGAAATCCAAGATGATTAAAGAACTAATAAAGATGCAAAAATTAAATTGAGAACATACAGAATATTTAAACAAAGTATCAAGCTTGAATATTGTTACTGTTATCAATAATATTGATCTCTGAGACTGTCTTGTCAAATTTAGATTAAGTAATCATGTATTAAAAATCGAAACAGGATGCCACAATAAAACACCTGTCCATGAAAGAGTCTGTGAACTCTGTGATAGCAAATTTGTAGAAGATGAGGAACATTTCATCATTTCTTGCAAATTTCACACCAGCCAAAGAAATCTCTTGTTTGCTTCAGCTGAAAAATATAACACCACATTTTATGATATGCCTAACAAATTTGAATTCATTCACTGAAAAATACTAGGATATCAATTCCCCTAGCACAGTACATATCTACGTGTATAAAATTGAGAATAGAACGCCCATCAGAAATGTAATCATTATTTGTTTTTCTCGCTATCTTGATGAGATTGATCATTCTATTGGGTTTTTGGCATGAATTTATTTATTTTTCTTATTATTACTCTGAAACACTGTTTTGGTTTCTTTTGAATAACTTCCTCATTTGTTTTTGTAACGCTTTTCTTCCCGGCGGAGGCTTATTTGTGTGTTCAATAAAGATTGACATATCGATGTGTCTGTAAAGTCTGGACAAGCACATCAAAAACACAACAACTCATTTTGAGTCGGTTAATATATTTTTGACAAACAAAGCTGACCCAACGGGAATTGATCTTATATATATCAAATGTCAAATATTACCAACTCAGTGTTGTTGTATGGTAGATCATCACTTCAAATTCTAAAATCTAGAACATGTTGTTTGAAATAAGGTACCCCACGAATGGATATTAAACATGTCTATTTTGCAGGATATATTGAAGGCCAAGATTTCATGACTGAAATCCTTATACAAAAAACCCACAGCACATTGTAAGATATAAAGAAATACTCTGTGAGAATTTCATCTACGGTATTTGCAGCTTTAAGCCATACAGAGAATCAGCTAAAAATCCCTCAGTGTACCATGGCTTTAAAAATCCAGATTTTAGAATCAGAAAAGGCTACCATGTGTATTTCCTGAAGATAATGAAATAGAAGCGTCCCAAGTCACGTGAAATTAAGCTGAGAGCCATTATGGCTCTGTGAAGCCATGAATCCCTAAAGGCATTGTACTGAGGAGGCAGTGACACGGATATGATTTGACAGTCACCAGGTCACATGGAAGTTTGCTTGATTGAATTGTGTGACCTGAATGATTTATTTTGCCATGAATTGCTCAACCTAGATATTCTTTGTGTTTTCATACTTTATTGTTATAAATTCAGTTCTGAACCATGTAACTACCACAGCCTATTTTGTAAAAATTTGTTAAATATGCATAATCTTGGTAACCTTAAATTAACTGTGATACTGATCTTATTTTCCTAACACTATGATAGTTTCAATGATTTTCATCCATCTTGTATCAGTAACTATAAACATAAAGTTGTGAATTCATCGATTATGCAGTTAACGGCTACATGCAAAGACCACACAGAACTAAATCATTTCGTGAACACAACAGGCAACATATAAATTTGAAATTTTGCATCAAATTTTTTGTGCTATTATCAGAACAACAATCATTTAAGTGACCTTATTCTAACACAAACACCAGACAGAGCTATGTACTCAGAACAACCAGCTTTCCACCCTGGTCTTTTTATATATTGTACAGCATTGCTTGGAAATGACAAAGCTAGTACATGTACTCTGAGTAATATTAAAACATTGTCATTTACTACATTATATCTCACTTTATACATGTTTACTTGAATGATTATATAAAGTTGTTGATGTGACAACCAATATTAATTACTGTGTTTCATCTTTCAGTTGAAGATACGCATATTAACAGATAATATGAAACGTTTCTTTTTTTACACATGTAACCTTTTACAGACACTGCCAGTAAATCAAAGCTTCATCTTGAACCCATAATACATGTAGCTCATCTGTTGAGTTTACAAAAGATACACAAAACTGAATTTCATTTTTACTTGAACCAGAAAGTTAAATCCCAAAATGAATGAGAGAAATACCTGTAGATATGTATGATAAATTATAAGTATAAAAATATATTATTCCGATTTCCCTGTTTTAATAAGTATTGCATTTTCAGAGGAGAGAGCATTTTGTGCAGATAAAGAGTGTTTGACCATTCCAGGATGATATAATATCAGTCTTGTCACTTTCTCTGATCTCTGATGTTGTATCACGGAAGTGCAAGAGCTTTCTGCTGTCAGATCAAATTAGTGCAACCAGTAGCTTGGATATAACCCTTTTGGCACAGTGCCTAACGGTTACTTTTAGCTGACAAGCAATTACATTCTCTAAGCCCTGCAGAAATGCATCCATGAAAAGGCAGAGACCAGCCACATGACATGTAATAGATATAAACCCTCCAAGCATGGCTTAACTTGATATGACAGCCAGTCTGATCTACTTACTGTCATGCCATTAATGGGAATTTCAGCCAAGTCCACACCATTGCGTTTCCATGTAATGACAACATCTGAATCACTAGAGATGTCACATTTCAAAGACACTTGATCTCCGTTGACAACATCCATAGTTTTGTATACAGACTGTTCAGCAAGGGTTACAACTGATACATCTATTGAAAAATTACAAAATACAATGTGATGTCAGAAAGTGTCAATATCACAATGGGGGAAATTGGTTTTTCTCATTTATACTAAATAATAATACCTCCTATTGCAATAGGGTTATCATCATAAAAAGTAAGTTGACAAAGAATTGTGTTGATCTCTACTTTTCTTATTGAAACTTCCATGTATGCATGTTGCTTGGCATTCTAGAAATATCACCTTACAAGCAGTCCATTACATTGGAGGTTATGAGCTTTTCATCTGAACCTGTCACTGGTATGACAGCTTGCCATTCATTTGACATAACAAATGGACTTATTCATTGCCAGACTTTGTCCAGCAAGCTAACAGCTGTAACAATATCTACTTGAATATGCACATCTCATTAAATTAGATTTAATTTTCTACACATTAACTAAATATGCAACTATTCATTACATTAATTAACTACAAATACAAATTTGTTTTATTTATATGTTGTCATTCCAGACATGATTAACTACTGTGTGCGAATCATTTTGAAATTTCCAAGTTTGAAATATTTCTCAAAGATTGCTGGCACTTTGGTATCATATTGTCAATCTGTACATATCTAATTATTTTTACATTTTATAAAACTAAAAAAGTGTGACATTGCTGTCTCATTGTAATCACTATGAATTGATATCAATGTGATTTATACCTATGGCGAGCAAATTCAGTCTCATACTGGTCAGTATTTTTAACAGAACCTGGACTTCACAAGGAAGAAAGCTTTAAATAAACTTTGGAGGGCAAAGTCAACTCTGTCAAACTACATGAATCAGTTTTGTCAAATATGTAAATATCCTAAAGCAAATTTGAATGCCTTAAGTTGATGATTTCTGAAAATAAAAATTCCCATATCAAATGATAAAAATATTCTCATGAATATAATATCGCTTATATATCTAATAAAAATTGACACAAATATTTAGATTACAATGTGGAAATTTTATTAAATAAACATAAACTGAAAGCCTAGTCTATATTTTGCTCTATAAATAATGGAACTTGAAATTGAACAGTACATATAATCAATAATATCAATTTGAAAAATTTTTAAAACGGTAATTATTAGTACTTGAGTTCTATACATGAAGAGTTTGTATTCAATAGATGTGTATAAAAACACCTGAAAGAACCTGCAAATCAAATTTCAAAAACATCAGGAGACTTCTGAGAAGGAAAGTTTTGACCTGTAGGAACCTGTAATTCAACTTGAAACACAATGAGGTGACTAGTTTTCTGACAAAGAACTTATCATCTGTAAGAACATTTGAATCATATTTCAAAGCAGTATATATTGCGTACAGTATATATTGAAATTTAATATTTAATATTTGAGTCATTTTTATTAGATAGAATTGATATTATATTCATGAGAATATTTTTATCATTTGATATGGAAAAATTTGTATTTTACTATTCAATTTGTATACTGCACACATACATACATACACACACATACATACATACATACATACATACATACATACATACATACATACATACATACATACATACATACATACATTACAGACATTACATACACACAGACAGACAGACAGACAGACAGACAGACAGACAGACAGATAACCAATATTGGATTTTCACCTATTAGTGAGCTCCCATTATCATAGGCAATGAAAAACTGGGAGCTCAAAAAATAATTGCATATTAATATAATCAAAGAAAACTGACAAACAATAGTGGCTGAGAATGTTATACTCTGCCAAAATGGCCGTTGATTCACGTACAGAAATCATACCATCAAGCATCACATGGCTTTCATCATCAGGAATGTCGAGAAAATAGCTGGCAGCCGGGAAAAACAACCGGCAGTTAGTTAAAATTTGCCAGCTGTGAAAATTTGGCTTCAGTAAAAAATCAAGACATTATGCACAAACTTTGTGCTCTCACACACCACTTGTAACCGCCTACACTTTTATTTTTGCCACATGTAACCAAAATTTTCTACATCCCTGATCATTACTTGTTACATAATTGCATTTGAATCAATAAGCAGTATTCACATTATTGATGAAACAGAAAAACATGACCATTATTGTTACTGCAAATTATATCTGAAGGTAAGTTACATGTATGGCTCACAATATCATTGATATTATCACGTGTAAAATGTACTAAAACTCAGCTGATGTATGCTACTCACCAAAAGCCGTGTAGAATTCCTCAATGCCAATCTTTTTATCAGAATCATTGTCATCATAACGTAACAAGTCAAGCACTGTACATACTCCAGAGATTTCCTTCAATCTTGCTTTGTTTGCAACCATGTCAAGTTCATCACTGTCCAAGTATTGGTCATTGTCAGTGTCATAGTAACCAAACATCATACTGACTGCAAACTTCTTATCAACTGAAAATTACAAAATTATTTTAAAATTTAAATTTGCATGTGAAGACATTTATGTCAGGACATTCTAGTGTTTCACATTGCCTGTAAAAGCTGACTACATTCAAAGATCACTTTTTTGTTGGGCTACAGGTGTCATGAACTAAGAAGAAACCTAAGATTTTGAAAAATTTCCAGGAAATTACATATATTAAATTACAGATATTAAAGAAATCACTTGAAACAAAATCAAAGTTTGATGTTTGTGAAACGTAACACGGCCTCACATTTTGCATTGTTTTAAAATAACAGTGTGAAAAACATGAAATTCAGTAGAAAGATGTCAATAGTTGTTTATCCATATAAAGCTCTGTCACAAGGAAATCAGCTGCATTTCCTGACTGGTAATGGAGGGACTGTGGTTTATATTTGCTCAAAAAAATTTGCTGTCCTCAAACCAGAAAAAATATTAATTTTGAAGAAACACATTGAAAATGACTTTGCTACCATGTTGGCAAATTGCCTCTGGATGTAATTCCTCAGACTATTACCCTCCACCTCCCTAATATCAAAAGGTTCACCCTTTTGTCTCTTTGTGGATGATGACACTGTAGCAGTGGGTGTATAGTACAACTTTAACCCTTTGAGTGCTGTAATTGTTCCTACCAAAATTTTAGTGCAACATTTTACCAATTTTTATGAATTTTTCAGTAATTTTTTGATAATTTTGGACCAAATGGACATGACATTTCATTGGCTAAAGTTTGATATCAAAATTTTGACACAAATCTGAAAAACATTGATGGGAGTATATTTTCTAAAGGTGACAAAAATTTGACTTTGGCACTCAAACGGTTAAGCCTAAGTATTACTGCACACTACACTGTCATATGTAGTGAGCAGGTCAAGTCCAAATATGTTATGTTACACGACTTTGAACTGTGGAGTCAGATTGATAGACAAAAGTATAAGCTAAAAAGTGGTTTGAGGTATAGCGGGCGTATTATCAATTCTGCTGTAGAATTTAAAAATCCATTGCAAAAAATAACTGCATTATTTGTATCATTGGATCAGTCAAACTGACAAACGCCAGGCACTCTCACAGTATTATTCAGTACAGGTTTCATTGTGTCAATTTTTATAAATGAGGAGAACATCAACAAAAGCATTCATACATTGAATTATGTTTTTTGCAAATGTTGATTTAGTGTCACAGGGTGTTAATCACTAGTAGCCTAGGGAGTCAGGGGATAGAGAGTACATATTTCATTAGCCAGAGGCCCTCAAAGGTTGTAGACACTTGATATCTTCACACACACACACACATGAAGTGGTTGATTTGAATGTAGAATACATACTTTGAGGCAAAGCATTGTCTTCAGTATCTCCATGATGTTCACTAAACTCTTCCATATGATGTTCCAATACCTGTACCTTCATCACGGCATAGTTTTCTTTATCACACATGTCATCTGTATAAAAAATCAATTATGTATTGCATGATGGTCATGTCATCAACATATCACTCCCAAATGAATCCATGCAAATTAATTTATTTGGCACTAATTTACATTAAATAACTGATTCTTTCCAATCAAAATCTAACTCTGTAGATTTAATGTGTCAATTTTTTAATTTTTATTTCTAGCCAAGTATTTTAAGAATATATGGTATAATATCCTGATTGCAAAATTAAGAAAGATGCTTATAATTACCAATTGCAAGTAATATTTGCACGCTGTCAAAGATTACACTACATGTATCACATGTAGCCCTGATAGACATACCTGCATAAAAGCAATCTTTGGTGTGTGATATTGTTATATGTTTCCTTTCAATGCAAGATGCTCGATGTAGTTCACAGTGATTTTCATAACGTCGTCCATCAGAACCACAAACTGGTTTATGATGTTGTTTACAAAAGGACATACAAACACATTCAGGCTGACCCTTGGCACTCAGCTGGCATTCCAAACCATTGCCACAGTAAACACCACGACATTGGTCTGTCAGGAAACAAAGCAAAATGAAAATATATCAATAACAAAAACTTTTCATACTCCAATTAGAACCTTTGATGAAGAAATAATAAAAATACTGAATTAGTGAAATGGAATGTACGGTAGTACACTTGAAAGACTCCAAAATTTTTATGAAATAATTATACACCTCTGTAGAGGATTGTATGGCCTCTGTCTTATTTCTGAACTTCTTTGCCTTGGTAACTACCATTTAATTATCAAACTTTTACAAGAATTTTATTGATTAGAAAGCATTTTTGTTTGTCATTCATCTAAATTTACATTTGGTTTGATAATGTTAATGTTTTACTGGAGTGCAAGTAAAAAGTTGTGAGGTTAAACCAGCATCTGATGAAAAAGAAATAGCACAGACATGTATTCAGCTAATAGACTCTGACTGAGAACTGATATGACACCGGTTTAGTGTTCATACTTATTGATGTTTCCACAATCTCTTGATAAACACTTTAATTATCTTGAAGTTGGAAATGCAGAAAATCTTTAACGGCTCAATTTACAAAGAAAATCTAGACAAAGTCCTCAATGATTGAAACAACTTCATAATTTGCTATTGGAATACAACATTTCTGCAACTGTGACCCATCCATTCAATGCACTTACACTATACCAAGCATTTTCAATGTATCGCTGTTGCTAATTGACCATACCGGTAGATCTATCCGGCAGTATTTTCCTGCAGATTATTTGTAAGGCTTGTCACCCACTTACAAATTAAAAGATGTCAACATGTGATACATTTTGGAATATTCAACCATTATTTCAGCTGCATGCTACAGTACCATAAAACTTACCTAGGCCATCAGACTCTGGCAACTGAATATTGTGTTTCTATGGAGGAAAGTCCAAAGAAAATTACATAGATTATTGCAACAACATAGATTGTATACAAATGTTTTGTCAAAAAAAAAATTGAAGGCATAGGATCAACGCACAATACAGCACAGTAAATTAAATCAATCTCCTCTTATTCAATAAAAGCTCTACAGCCCATACATTACCTTACATTTATCATGTTTTCCTTTTGTTTTTTTCTCCTTTTCTAATAATTTATTGCAATCCTTTAATCAAGGAATACATTTCATGCAATTAGGTCACATAAGAAAAGTGACCTATTTGCATGAAATATCTAGTCTAGTCAGTCCAATTCATGTTTCATCACATCATGCATCTGCATGGTAAATATCAAAAGTAATGGCTGCTTCTTCAATGTTGTTTTCAAATTCTTAATGAAGAAAGACGAAGTTAAATACATTTAAATAAATGCTACTATTTTACTTGGATATGTACTTCTGAGCCTATTTATTTAGCCAATAAGTTGATAAATGCTAAAATCAAGCTCTTTCAATTTCTATCAAATATTTTTGGATATACATGAATAAAGGATTTGCCAAGTAACATTAAATATGATATATTATGGTGTATGCTGACTTAAAATATGACTTTGTATTTATCTATATGCAAGTCACCATCAATAAATGAATAAATTACGTCCAAATTAAATTAAATTAAATTAAATACGTCAAAATTTGCAACAAATTCACCAAAATGAATTCGGCTGAGAAGTTGATGGCATAGCCAGGCTTTCTTAGGATGACATGACTATATCATATAAGTTCTACAGGTTTCTGAAGAATGTACAATTGATGACCCAGTCACATTTATACTTCTTTAGAAACTGATGTGAAATTCAACTTGAAGAAGTTTGCCTTTGATGTTACTAAAATTCTAATTTATTGCTTTTCAAGTTCCACATACTCTAAGGACACACATTCAAGGTAAAATTTTAGTTTTGAAACACATACATCACCCCTGACAAAACAAACAGACAACTGGGGCTGACACCACCAAAGGGATACAGAAATGTTAGCCGGCAGCTGGCAAAAAAACCAGCTGTTCGCTAATTTTGCTGGCTATGACAATTTAGTTACAGTAAAAATCAAGACATTTTGCACAAACTTTGTGCGCTCACACGCCACTTTTTAACCACCTATACTTTTATTTTTGCCACGTGTAACCAAAATTTTGTACATCCCTGCACCCATAACGAAACAGCTAGACAACTGGGGCTGACACCACCTGTAACAAAACAGCCAGACAACTGGACCTGACACCATCCGTAACAAAACAGACAGACAACTGGGGCTGATCAAGCTGAATGCACAGTTTGAAGTTTTCATGGCATCATCATTGAGACAATACACTGAAATTATCCTCATACTTTGATCTAAAGTTATTCATTTCTCTGATATTTTCTCAGCCTGTACATAATATCAATGTATTGAAGCGTTGGACAAAAGTAGACAGACTTACTGCCAGACCTGAAGGCATATTGTGAAAAAATTGTTATAGCCTTAATCAGAGTTTTGAAAATAAAGAGTATATTCTCCTATAAACACTAGGATTGTGATTGGTTGAAGAGGAAAATCTACTCATACAAACAACATAGTCTCAAACAATCTTGATCGAATGCAATTTCATGAAATTTGGAACTAAATACAATGTACTACTGTAACAGTAGTTACATCATGGTTTTAAAGACTTGCCTTTTTTTTAAATTATCAAAAATATTTGATTATCGTAAACTAGAAAGGGCAGTTGCACTTGTATAACACTATACTTACCTAGAGTTGGTCAAAGACAAATTTCAGTTTTAATGCAAATGTAGTTATCTGCCAAGTCTAGTCACAGCATTAATTCTCACATTCAACATAGATTTAATGAGTAGCAAAGACCTGTGTTTGCTTTACCTTAAAATGAAGTTTTGTCTTGGCTTGAACGACGACAAGATGTAGGATGAATAATGAGAGAAGAGCCATAATTGGCCAAATTGTGTACCTCAGCAACATGACTGCAAAATAATAAGTAATACGGTTACAATGGCTTTACTGCATCCTTGAAGTATGGTACATATATTCTATGTATAGCAATAGATGTAATGATAACAACCAGATGATTGTCATGTGGAGAGTGCTATCAATCCTTCAGGTCAGATATGTCATCAGTTGATTATTTACACTTGATAGTCTAATTATCCATGGAGTTAATAATACGCTATATGTCAATAGGCTGTTTGTCAGTTACATGACCTCCAAGGCCAAAGGTCATATTCACCTTTATCATTTGGGAATGCTTGAGGTTGACCTACTAGATTCATTTGATTTTCCACTACTTGTGAACAAAGTCTGTGACAATGATCAGACCAATGATCTACAATTAAATTGAAAATTTTAGATTTATCACACTTTATGATAAGTATATGAACCTTTCCTTGCCAATAACTTCATTATTATTATTGCATGTTTTACAATTAATTCTTTGCCTTTTTCAACATTGACAACAACAGTTACTGTTAAGTTTCACCTAGGTACCATCTCAATTAGCTCTGTGTGGCAGGGATGTGTGTTATTGGCGTAATATGGCCTCCCACCACCCACGGACCGTGCACCACCATATAACGCCGGTAACACACAGCCCTGCCACACAGAGCTACATCTCTGCTGCTGAGCTGTAAATGCTAACATGACCTACAATAAAGACTGATATGACCCTATTGCCCTCCTACTAAGCTAAGTATTACATATCATCAGAAGTCATTTCTTTCAGTCTGATGATTAAATGCTCAAAATAAGCTCACCTGGAAATATTTCAAAATTTAGAATTCTAAGACAGAATGATTTCAACGTTGCACACTGATCAGTATTGTGATTAAACATTATTTTGTGAAGTTTGGTGAAAATAAAATGATTCAGAGAGCTGTGACTCAAGCTGTAATCATTTGAATCAATGAATATTGTACTTACTATTCTACACCAGTGTCAAAGATGTGCTGCAAATTTCAAGATGACTTTTTTATCCAATGTCTTGGTATTTTGTTGTACTAATATTACTTGGAGTATATGATTCATCTTTCAATTTATAGCATATTATGTTTTTTTTACATCCTTTTCAATTAAAAACTGCTTTTCATGGCCTACATCTGTTTCCACAGAAACAAGCACAGTGCAAACATTTTCATTTTTTGAAATTATAAAATATATGTCTCAGTTTCATGAAACTGATAAGGACTTTTAATTTCAACAAAATTTAGTTATTTTATGGTTTATTTCATCTTCACTTTCTATTATCTCATTTTTCATTATTTAATCATGTAACATTTCTTTATATTACATTTTTGCCTGTATTATGATCCTGTCATTGATAGTTATATTTCATAATTTGATAAATCTTTGAGTCAATATTTGAAATTTTGAAATATGATACTACCACTGACTACCAGATGATTTCATTATTCAAGCATTTCATTAGTAACTCAATCCATTCCTTGATTCCTCTGGTTCTGTATTTATTCACCAATTGGCTACTTCATTCCTTCTTCATTTAAAATAAGATTAATTTTGGCATAGAAATGATAGATAGCTTCAATTATGATAACGAGGCACTGAGTTCATGGGTATTTTATGGGGAAATTGACAAAATTTAAGACTAAGCCATGACTAATGCTACAGCTGCACTTGATAGTATCACATTATTGTCTTACAGTAAATCAACAAGCAGACAGACTGATGGAGGTGTCACAACAACATTGCTGTATAAAGGTACAACTACAAGTCATAACTTAGTCATCAGCCTAGAGTGATGCTATGAATACAGAATTCTATGTTAAATACAGCATAGATTAGGTCAGTCTGGACAAAGAGTGCCAACACATACAGTTATAACAAGGCTCTTTTGTGAATAGGACAATGGTTTCAACAGACTAGATATAATTTTAATAGTTGCATATAATTAATCTAATATCCTATCATACAACAATACTGAATAACAGCATTATAACAATTAATATTATACCAGATCATTGACCAGAATATATCTGAGTAAATAATACAACAAAAATGACAATAAAATGACCATTTATTCAACATTGCAAGATTATATTATGATTAAATAAAGATTATACTACAACTGTGCAATTGATAATAAACACTGATACAGGAAAATGAAAAGTGGCATTGTTAAATTGACTGCACTTCTCTATGAAATAACAGAAAATATAAAAAAAATTGATGGTAAAGTAATGCAATATTAATGCTAAAATGAACACTTCCTGATCATATGCCTGACCTACTACATCTGAAATATTCTTGGAATAGATTAATGCATTAAGTGTAAAAAGAATAGCATTATTCTGACATTGATCTCATTCCATATTTAAATGGCAGGGAAATCAACAAGAAAAAAAAAGATCATCATAAGATATCCATGTATGCATGCATGCATGCATGCATGCATGCATGCACGTAGGGCCAAAGTCCCTGAAGCTACTATAGATATGGATACAAAATTAAGTATTTCCTGACTGTATGAAATCATCTCACTAAGGTCATCCTAGGGACCTGTAAACCAAATATTAAAGCTGTCTGACCAGCGGTTTTGAAAAAACAAGCGACTTAACAGTTGACAGAGCTCTGCTGTGTTATGTAGAGAATAACCTTTTGTGACATATGTATTGATGAAGAAGGCGGATATCTTTGATAGCTCATTTCAGGATGACCTGACCAAAAATGGGAAAAAAAAATTCCGTAAAAATACAGATTTGCATATTTCATCACAATTTTAACAAATCTAAGTTGGGTTATCCCTAGGGACCTGTATACCAAATAACAAGTCATCGTTGATGACACAGTCCCCACTTGTTAATGGGTACTTTGATCACATGTCCTCAGAGAGGATAGAGTCCTCTTCATTAATTAGGTCTGTGATAAAA
>LD349108.1:19465-34518 GCA_001465055.1 Ptychodera flava | reverse complement strand
ACGGATACTTATGAAAATTAAGTGACCCCCCCTCTGAGCTGTTTGAAAAATACATGAACCCCCCCCCCCTTTGCAGTTTTCAAATTTGAGGTGACACCCCCCCCCCTGGATTTTGCCGGCCCACCCCCGGCCATAATAACTGAACGCTCCCTAAAACGTGTGTTTCTCGTTCGAGAGCAATTACGAAATGACGCGGCTGGGCGATTTTTGAACTGTTTTAATTCAACTACGGACGTGAAAAAACAAAACAGGAATGTTCACATGTACATGTACTCTGCTTGATGATGAGAAGATGTGGGGGCATACCCTCGCTTCTCAATGTCATCGTGCATGCGGTTCTGATAACTATGGAAACAACAACAACAACAACAACAACAACAACAACAATTACAACAACAACGACAACAACAACAATCATTATCTATCTATCTATCTATCTATCTATCTATCTATCTATTTATCTATCTTTATCTATCTATCTATCTATCTATCTATCTATCTATCTATCTATCTATCAATCTATCGATAAATCTGTGTATTTATTCATCTATAGTATGGGATCCATATCTATAAAAAATAGCGATTAAAATAACCTCCAAAGACCGCTTTAACATTATCATGGCGGATGGTAGACCTAAATTGACTCCAATGATGAAGAGGCTACATCATAAGTTCAATAAAAAAACTAATTTTCCCTTAACCGCACCCCCTTATAAGAAAATTAGTAATTACGTCATATTGAACCAACCGCCATGATCTTTCTATGTCAAATAAAGTAAACAATGGTCCGCATGATGGCTGCATTGGATGTAAATACAATATCTTATATATTATTGATGTAAAGACCACATTTAAACATATACTCAGCATTATACTTTTAGTCGTCGGACAACCCTAAATTTAGCCGAAAGTATCGGATTTGCTTGAGTAGGGGCGTCGTCGATGGGCATAGCAGAATAATATGGTATTTGTCTGAGGTGGCAATTCGAGGGCAACGGATAATCTAGAACCTCCCCGTAGTTTTCAAGTTTGTAGGTCTACCCTAAACAATTCGAAACTACGGAGAAGTTCTAGACTAGCTTGGTGGTGAGTAGATGGAGGGGAAAATTGGCGGGCGGGAGTGGAAAAATTTTAAAATCTTCATTGAGGGAGGAATGTTGCAAACAGCTTTTACTTTCCGTGCCATATTTTCAGTTTGTTAAAACATATGCAGTTCCTTAAAATTCCATTATATTGCGTTACATGTAAAACTCAGACAGCTACCAGAGTTGTCCAAAATTTGTATGAGAATTTACATCAAAATGTAATGTAATTGACAGCAGCAATCTATCAGTCTTCATTTGGTGCGGAGATTGTTAGGCCCACGCAAAAGCGAACGCTTTACAACAACAAAACAAACGTCCGCAGAGAGTTTTATTCAAAAATCTACGTATTCGTATACATTTCGGCTTTTTTTTGATAATTCGCCCGATAATCAATCGATATGCAGGATATAAAAATTTTTTGGCCAAAAAAGTGAGTTTCTCATTCGACGTTTAACATTCTGCGTCGCCTCTAGTATAAGGTCAATTTTTATATTAATTGATATCAAAAGAAGCTAGGTAGACTAGAATAAAATGTCAATTTAAGAATATAATTACGCTCTGAGTTTCGATTTACCAGTTAGCATACTGGAGACAGACGAACGTCAAGTGGATAATAACTCCTGAGAAAAAGCATAGTCACACTGTACAAGTACAATGTTCACACTGTACATTTCCTTACCCGTGTCATTGGGTTCTTGCATGTATTAGCGTACATCTAAGGTTAGGCTGCATTTCGCAAATATAGGGGGGGGGGGGGTTAAAGGAGATTTGAAAGTTCTGGGAAAGTAGAGGGGATTTGTATGGTTTGCACTGGGTATAGGGGTAGGATCTGAAAATATTTTGGTTCACTAGTTTTTTCCATTTTCAGGTTCCGCAGTTTGGTAGGTAACTCAATAAAAACATGAATGGATAATGTTGTTTTGTCTTTCAAAATGACTCGAATGTTCGTACATGTAATAATGGAATTAACAAATTGTTGAATCATTCTATAAAATTTCATGATTTTAATTCTGAAAAACTCTAAAATACCATGAATACCATTTGATTTTCGTGAGAAAAACAGTGAGTAGACATTGTAACACGGGGCAGAAGCAGCAGTTGTTGATAATTTTTTAAATATTTCTTTGCGATGTATCAACTACAATTTCTTGCTATCTCCATATAGCATGCTGAAACACACAATATTCAACTTGTCAAAAAAGTCTGAATATGTATATACTGTATAATTGCTGATGATTGAATTAGAATCCAGACTGAAATTCATTTATGAACTATACAAATGCACAGTAAACATACAACGGCTATGTTGGCAGGCTGCATATTGAGTTTTTCAACATAATAGGGTATAAAAGAAGAGGTTGGAGTTGATACAAAGAGGAAAAATACTTCGAGAAAGATTCAAAAAGTTGAGTTTAGGCCGGAATGTTGTTGGCCTAATAAAGTGTGGGGGATTTGAATATTTCTCATCATATAGAAGGGTGGAATCTGCAATGTCTTTTATGGTATTGAGGTGTCTCTAAAACTAGTTCCTCAACTTGAGACCCCTCCAGTATTCATGAACGAACATTTCGGGACGATGTCATGGGTCACGCTCCGGGAATTGGTACGTTTAGCTGCGTCATTGCCCAATGAGAAACAGGCAAACATCAAATCAACACAGTAATTATTTGTTGTGTGCAGTTGCTACAGGAAGTTACATTTTTGCGGGAAATATCCCGAACACGCTGACTTTTATCGAAAAACGCCCTGCATTCCACGATGGAATTGCATAGTTGATTATGTTCAAAGTAAATGTATCCGGCCTGAAAAGATTAAAAGGCCACAAAATACGATTGTGTAAAGATCGACCCATCTCTATTAAAGCGGATTTTCATCAGATTACAATAATGACGACATGGCGGTTCAAAAAAGAAAAAAAGGAAGAAAGGAAGGAAGGAAAAAAGATAAAAACAAAGTGGGTGGTAAAGCGCGCGCAAGCACGCACGCATTTGGCATTGAGACGCCAGAACTTTTTTTTTTGAAAAAGATAAATTTATTTCAACATGGTCGCAAATAAAACAAATCTACATAACTTTGAATGCATTAAAATTACAATGCGTCTTGTCTGAAACAAAAAACAAAAAACAAAAAAATTAGCTGTTTAATTAAAAGATCATCATATGAATACATTCGAGATGCCAGAACTATGACGTCATTTAAGTTGAACTCGCCCTCAACGGTAATATTATGAGCCGTCATCCTGTTCCCATAATGCATCGAAAACTAGCGAAAATAGTCAATATGGCCGTCTCATTCAATGGAATTAGATATTTATCGTGTGTCAAATTCAGCAGGATTTTCCCGCGGAATTAGTCAGGTAAGAAACGTTTTCAAGATGGCAACATCTTCAGAATGTGGTATTACTTAAAATCAAGTCCTGTCTATCCTCGATATTCAGTATTTTGCTGATGTAAGGGAAACACTTATGACGGGAATCACCGGAGGAGGAGGGGCTAGACAACGTTAGAGTGTACGTACGGATTTTTCGCAGACACATCTCATAATAATCTTTTAGATACTTGTTTTTTGTACGATCGCTTTAGTGTACTTGTACCACAGCTGGTAGGTCTCTTACTGTGTTCTTAAATACTTGCGACGATCGAAAAGTTCAAGTTCCGTTGATGTTCAATGTGTGGTATATGTGTGGTATACTCAGTGTACCGGCTTCCGTATGCCACTCTATGTATTAGGAACATTCGTCTTCAGAACCTAGGACGTCGGGAAATTTTCATGGTCGATTTGTCGCTTAAAAAGTTCAAATTAATGGTTAGTCACTGCACCAAACATTTGTATACATCTTCCAAATCTAATGGGAATCGGCACTTCCTTACAAACCGGCCTAGATTTCATGATTAGGTGTCGATTCTTTGGCGTGTCATATGGTAAGTTCATTGGAATATTGTCTTTGATCTGATCAGATCTCAAACATCTCAAACACAGGAAGTAATGAAGGTGAAGTTTGTGGAAGTTTCTTACAAAGCTTTTGCTATCACAACGAGACTGAGTGAAAGGAGCAATGACCCCGATCGCGTACGCTTGTATGTAATGAAAATGTAAAAAGACAAATATAAACAACAGCGATGTCAACACGCCATCCCTCCACAAAGAAGAAAGACCAGTGTATACATTGCCATTAAGACTACATGGGTAGCTTGATGGCCTAAGATACTTCTGGTGAGGGAAGGTAACTCAGTCAGACACTAACAAAATGTATGGTATTTTATGGCAGCAAGAAAAATCAAGTCAGCTTATCGAAGGTATAACCTTTGTAGCTTCTATGTCATTGGAATCATACTATGCCACATCCATGATCAAAATTGTGTGCAATTTACTATGGAGGTACCAACAGAGAACCTCCATGGTACAATCATGGAGCTTTTTTATCTCCATTGTACAATAAAACATGATGGGAAAAACCAAACTTTTCATAACTGAAAGTTTCAATGCCCTACAGTAGTTTAAGACCAATATTTCATAAATAAGAGACTCAATAGACATGGGCATACATTATTTTGCTCAGTAAAAGATAAAACTGTTAATTGAATCGATGTTGTTTGAGTAGTATTGACTGTGCAGCCAATGTGCTGACTTTTGGCAACATTAGGTAATGATCAAAATTTCTACAATTCTACTTTTTGGAAACAAATTGCAATATGCAACATCAGAACTTGACTTTACCATATGCACACAACATAATTACATTTTCTATGTCCATGTTTGCTTTGAATGTGAACATGTTCATGGATGGCTGATCTTTGATTCGGCATAAACATACATAACTTTAGATATACACGTTGGCAATCATGAAGTACAGATGTACTGGGATCTCAGAGTAACAGGAGCATGCTGTTATAGTTTTCCCCGTATTATCTGTTACAAAGGACACTGTCCTATTCAACTGAATCCATTTTCTGTACAGCATGCCTCAATAGTCTAGGCTATGTAATTGGCCCAATTAAAACAAATCATTGTTTTTCATAAATTTCAGTACGTATTCAATAACCTGAAAATCCTGTTGCAAGAGATATCACAATATATCTTGTGCAGTATTGTCACTGGCAAAGCCAGTATTTGTGATTGCCCTCAATCAAAGTCAAAGCATGACAGAACAAATTTATGGATATCACGTGACACTAAGAGGTGAAAATAGCTCTAAAATCTGAGGTGCATTCCATCATTACAATGTCCAATCACAGTTTTTCTTCCCCTCACTCTATTGTTGATAATTAGTTTGTAAACAAAATGATAAAAACAGAAACAACAACAGAATCATTGTAATATATTAGTTGTCCTTAGTAATGGTATGTGTAAGTCTTGCATTTTGAAGATAATGATATGTAGTGTATTGGTTAAGGATTGTTTTTGCTATGCTAAGGCCAAACAAAAATAATTGTGCTGTTCCAATAACCCAACCTACACTATTTTTACCCGCCAACCCTAGACTTTTTAGAGCTATGTAGACGCGTAAGTAAAAAAAAAGAAAGAAAATCCCACAAAATCACACATGCAAATAAAGAGAAAATCACGCAAGAACTAGCGCGACACCTATGACGTCATTCATCGTCGCACATACGTCACAAACAATATGGCGGCCAGAGATACACACAACGTGTAGTGTATTACGTAAGTTTTGCAAAAGTGATCACAGCAAGGAAGATGGTTATTGTCTGCTGTAAATCGGAATCAGACTTTTCAAACAAATTCTTGAGGAAAATGACCAAGGTTGCTCTCAATGTAAAAAACACTCCTCTTGAGTTCAGTTTGCCAGTGTTACAGCTGGGCCCTGGTTTGAAGTCCAGCAGATAAATATCCAAGTTGGCGACACTGCAATGAACTTGAACGTGAAATACATTCACTCTGTGACTGTGATTCACTTTTATTTTGAGCGACTGCGAAAGTTGAGGAATTACGAGAGCCAAGAAAACCGTTGATGCATTTCATGTTCTGATGGTGGGCGACCAGCAGTTTGCACCACCCATGGACGTAACCATGTATCACTGAAGACAAGCAGGTCTGAAACCGGACTCTGCTCTTACAGTACAATTTGCTGTCAAAGAATTATGATTCAGACAGTTCAGTTTCTATGACATTCAAACAAACATACATGTCGACCAGTAATCCAATCTGATGATGGAACTGTTAATAGCTACAGAGTTTGAACCCCTGAAAAATGAGATTTAAAAATAAAAATATTTTGAAAAGAAAAAAATCCCTACTGACCTACCTACCCCTATTTTGAAAACCATGTTATCGTAACAGCAGAATTTATTTTTTTTTGCCTACATGTAAATGTAAAGAAAGGGTGACTGGTGAAAGAATTAAAGTCATGCCTATGTTGGAAATGTTAGGCTGTTTTTAGGGGCCGTGGATAATTAAAACATGCGCACGATAAACAAAACTAAGTGTGTTTGGCCTCAACCCCCTTCCCCCTCCCCTAAATGAAAGTTTGAAAGTGCGTAAATTCAACCAAGCCTCATTCTGTATCTGCATCCAACAATCTGTAATTACGTCCCTATGGGATCACGCATACTCTACTGACCATCGTAAATGACTGGTAATACATATTAATCATTTCAAAATGAATGTAAGTCATTTATGAATTAACGTATGAGCTCAATAAGAAAAATGATATGAAGCAAATGCATTTGTAGAGGGTCTTTTGTCTTATAGAAGACCATATTCTTTACTTCATAGAAAAAAATAAACTTTAAATAGTATTGACAATTTGATTCAAAGCAAGCTACCCCTACATGTATTTGTGATTGACGTTAAGATTGATTGATTGGTGAATTGTTTTAAAAAGCTGCTATGCTATGGGAACAATACATGTATATGTTAGGGATGCATACTTACATGTATGTGTACTTGTGCAAAAAGATCATTCTATGCTTCAGATTCTCTTATTATTCCATCCCTACATTAATGCAATGAATCGTTCATTCTTGCATAAAACTTTATTGAAATTGTCATTTCAGGAATAAGCAAATCAGTACAGAATGTGATGATCCCTGACTAGTATAATTATAAATGATTAATCCAGTGGTCCTGCACTGCAGTTATTTGATCCTATTTTCCTTTTTCTCAAGTCCATTCAGTTTCAGGAAGTCCACTGTTGCTGAACTAGTTTGAGAAATTGACAAACATAATTTTTCTAGCAAAGCTATCAATGTATTACAATTGTGGACTTGTTGATTCCCTCACACCTGATGTATATCAAGATAGAGTTATACATGTATGTACAGTACATGGAGTGAAAATCTAACATGCTAGCCAATGATATCATAGTCACATTTCCTGCTTGAATAAACCATAGTGATCAGGAAATAGAAGCATGTTGTTTCTTACTGCAGTAATAGTATGAATATCATAAATAAAACAAAATGAGTATCATATGTAAAACGATGAGTCTGTAAGTTAGCCCCAGATTTGGTAAGAGAAGAGATACCCTATGGTGTAACTGTGTATGCTAAGAAAATGAATAGATAATGAACTCTTTACTACATGTATCATGTACAATATGAAGTTCTAAAAGACAACTGTGTAAAGTAATGAGATTTGAAGCAAAGTTCAAAACTGATGAAAATGGTATTGTAGGTCTTGAGAAGCTGATGTGGGTACAGTAGTTAAATGATTTCAGTTACATTTTGACCAAAATATAGCAAGAGTTATGACAGCACCTCATAAAGATAAGAAGACATGGCATAAATTTGATGCTTGAAAAGTATTTTGCTGAAGCTTCTAAATCATGAAAAAGGACTGCAATGTGTTTTGTAGACATTCAGTGTATATTTGTGTATGGCCCACTTACGGAAGTTTCAAAATTTATTCCTGTCAAGGCTTCCTGAGTTTTAATGAGAGGAGATTTAACATTTTTTGAATGTATGTATGTATTAATTAACCGTGATGAGGATTAGAGCGTTTACTCTGTAATGATATGTTGTATTGCTGCAGTAGATTATATATACTGTAGTATGAACATGAATGAAGTTTTGAGTTGAAGTGTATACATTTTGTACCTTGATATACCAGTATGTTTATACTACATAGATGTCCAGGCATCAACAGAAACACCAAAGAAAGCAAGGATCAGTATTACAATTAGTACCAGGCATGCATTAACAAATTGATTGTAATATTGTGTGTGTGTGTGTGTGTGTGTGTGTGTGTGTGTGTGTGTACTGTAATGTGCAAAGATGTACCAGTGTTTTTGTCAAGGCAGGTACCCCTGTAAATGTTACCGGGGTTCCCCCAGTCATTTTACCGTGGTTCCCCTTGGTATATCAATGCAATCAGATTAGGGGACAGCAGCAATGTTACCTGGGTTCCCAAATCATTTACCAATATTCCCCAACCTTAGCAAAAAACACTGTGTACTTATTCATGTATGTGCCATACAGTACATGACTATCACTTAACCAGTCCCAGTTATATTTAATGGTCTTAATTGGTGTTCTTTATGCCTTCCAGGTTATATTGGTTCATGGAATTATCATAGAAAATAGATATTGAAAAACTTCATGATCATCTGAAGATGAATTATGTTAGAAAGTTGATAAATCGCCACCAGGTGGCAGAGGACAACAATACTCAAGATAATGCATTGGGATTAATGCATTTACGTAAATTATGTGTAGAATTGTGTTATTCTGCTCAACCAAGCTCTCCACAAGATCAAGAAGAGAAAGTCTACATGATGTTGCCTCTCTTTTGCAAGGTAAAGTGAACATACATTCATGTTCAAACTTTAATAGTTTTAAGTGTTTGCTCAAAACCTATCTTTTCAGACTCGCATTTATGAAATTAAATTTTTAGGTTGTGATTGGTTCTAATTTGTTTTTTATCTGAAATTTCATTGTTGTTGACTTTTTAAAATTGGTTTTGTATTGTTACTTTGTTAAACTGTATGTAAGTGTCTCTGATCACTGTTTTATGTGGCTTTAGAATCTAAAGAAACAAATTATTATTATTAAATTATTATTGTTGTTAAACTTAATATTTTCACTCAAAATCTTGACAAGTCAGTATTTTGAATGACTGCATCCAAATGATTATTTCAAAGATGACCTCATTCTAATAACATACATTTATACTGTAAAACAGTTATCAGCTTTTGAAAATGTGGTAACGATGGAATGTGTTGCAGCTTTTTGAGTTAAAATACCATGATTGATAAATATTGTATTTCAAATGTGTATGTTGACAGTGAATGCAAGATCTTTCAGAAAAAAAGTCTCTGAAACACTTACAAATTTCCATTGAAGTACATGCAGATAATGAAAAGACATGCAAAATTTTCACACACAAATTTGGAATCGATATAAATACATGTAAACTTGTAAACATCCAATATATTTTGTAGTACACTGAACAGTGTAATGTTGACAATGTTAGCTTACTTTCCTATGATAATCACTTATGCTAGGCATATATTTGTGTATATATGTACTGGTAGCAGTATACTATGACCAGTATGTTTGTACTAGTATACTGTGTACTAGATAGCAGTATGCCGGTACTATGCACCAGTATGTGATAAAGTTATGAGAATAAAAGTATACAGTGCTTATGGTGGTGGTCCATAATGCTTTTTCAGAGTTCAAATGTGCCACTTCACCAACAGACCTCAAGAAAGACTTGATTACGTGATTGGAAGATTTCATAAATACCACTGAACAATAGTTTTACTTGTATTACTATCAACTACATATATTTATATTTTGGACTGTTGTTATACAAAAAAATAGCTTGTGTAGCATGTTAATTATTTTGTTTCAAAATTGCTGTGTGGTACCTTGGTAGAAGAAAATCAGACACAGTGTATCTAAAATATTGATACTTTTGTTATACTCTGCAGGTGTTTGGTTCAGCACCAGCCAGTGATATGATCAATAAATTCAGTGATGTACTTCATTTTACAAGCCATGTTTCAAAGCTGTTTGTAACTGAGATTAGAAGAAGAGCTTCAAATCAGTCCACAGGTAAGGCAAAGTATTCCAAATCAATGTGCATCTACATGTACTGTACAGTATATCCCTTTTGTTCAGTTGGGCCCTTGTTGAATAGTTGATAGTATCGTCAACTAAAAGATACTGTGTTTTGTTGTCATTGCTGGAGTCATAATGTCAACTTTAATTGTTAAATATTTGGCACTAATTGGATCGGCTGATAAGTGGACTGTACATCCAAGGTTTATCTTCACAAGATTGTAAATGTGATGCTGGCCCATCAAAATCCGTACATACCAGTACATGTACTGGTATATAACCTCTGCATAAGTGGTTCTAACACTTCAGTAGTTGTGTCCTCATCCAAGTTAACTATTATGATAATGATATCATAACTGATTAGCCTAACTAATTATTAACATGACAATGTGAACATTGCAATCCACCAAAACATATCAATAAAACAAAGGCTGGCAAAAAAAACCCTAAAATGTCAAACACATTTCACTGTAGGAATCATTTACAATACAAGACATTTTTTTTATTTCATCAGATGTTTAATACTGAGAAAATAAACTTCATTTTTTACGTGATGATTATAATACTATGCTCACAGTGTTTTATGATGTAGTACCTGTTAAGAATGCCGCCAAAGAGTGTGTAGTCTTAATTATGTCTTATAGAAAGCTGTAAACATCAATTAGATTTGAAGGAAGCCATAAACATCATTTTTATGCAAATTTTATGCAAATTGGTAGTTCTTCAAATTATGTAGTGACCCAAGCTACATTAATGTATATATTGTTTTTACCATTCATTTCAAACTCCTGGACAGGTTAGGTGTACAATTCACTTCACTAGGGTGAACAATTCTATTCTGTACTCAGTGGTTCCATGGACAAGTGTTGTAGATTCAAGAAAGTGTCTTTTCAGTTTAACCTAAAGATTCTGCATACACTCTGCTCTCACTGTCACTCGTCACATTTGTAACTTATGACAAAAAATGAATAAATTACAACAAATAATGAATGCGCAATTAAAGATTTACAAACATTTTTGTTAATTTTTGATGATGATTTTTAGTTTAAAAGGATTATGAATTTCAGGGAAATGCTCTGTCATAGCCGTATCTCATCTTTCAAAAATGATCTTAGCCCTGTCATCAGCTGGTGATTGGTGACGCAGTTCTTTGGCATGCAACTGTCAGCTGATAGCAGACCAGAGATAAAATGAGCATGCATGAAAAGGTTCAAGATTCCCGGGTCATATACTCTGCTACTGGTGCACTTTGTATGAGGTTAATTTCAATACATCAAAATATTGTCACATGCTGTCAACTTTCTGAATGGATGGTAGCAGTGAATTTAGGGAAGAGTGTGGTTATCAATGCTTCAAATGGATAGTATTCTCAGCAGGGAAAGAAAGTAAGGGTAAAAACAGCAACTGATATGAAAAAAATATGAAATAAGGAAACCACTGAGACGAGAACAAAAACAGTCTAACCACAGTTGGGGGGGGGGGGCAGCATACATAATTTGTCCAAATCAAAGTCATAAATTTACTAACATTTAGGAAAGGCCATGGAGAGCACAGATATATTTTCTGGTCACACTACTTAAGTATGTATTCGTCAGTCCATCAAATTTAATATCATTTGAATGGCAACTCTACTTGTCCAGACTATCTTTAA
Organism: Ptychodera flava; assembly: GCA_001465055.1. Lineage (NCBI taxonomy): Eukaryota > Metazoa > Hemichordata > Enteropneusta > Ptychoderidae > Ptychodera > Ptychodera flava. The sequence continues at coordinate 22,759 of LD349108.1, read as the reverse complement.
AAAAATTAGTGCTTTCAGACAGTTGACTGGTTTTACTGATCTCTGTGATAGCCAATGATTTGCAGCATAGCAAATTACATGTATACCTGTCTCAACATATGAATAAAATAATACTATATATTCCTATTTCTTCATTGTAGAAGCAGCAAGTTGCTCCATAGCTGATTACCTGGAAATACAAAACACTGAAGAGAGTAGTAATGGCTGGATGTTGCTGAGTTCTCTCAATCTATTGGCAGCTGGTGGTAAAACTATAGTTGATGTTATGACGTCAGCTTCTGTTCCGTCCACCCTTGTCAAATGTCTGTATCTGTTTTTTGATCTGCCACCTGTTGTAGAAGTATCACCAGGTGATAGCACACAGCACTCTGATTTCTCACCTCATGAAAGGAGGGTACTACTGCAGAAGATCTGTGTACAGGTACTTTGATTTGTTATTTTATTGACTCCTTCATCAAAGATTATATGGTATATTGATTTTACCGTAGCTGGTACTGTGAGCCAAAAACTACAGTGTAAGTACTTACATGTAGCAATAAAGACTTGGTTTTGCTGAGAAGCATTGATTTACAATAAACATATATGTACGCACACCTTTTTGCTGGTAAACACTCCAGCGTGTTCAGTGTTCAAACTCTGCATGGTACATGTACTAATATAAAAAGTGTATTTGAGCACAAATGCTAAATGATCATGATAGCTTTTAGACATGACTGGATATGCTATCCTGTCTGGAATTGCAATAGTTGCACTGATAAACCACACTCTTTCCTACTTTTAAGTTTGTGTCAAGTTCCTTTTTGGTATTTTTTACAGCTGCTGGTCAGGCTGTGTGGTCATGTAGCTCCAGCAGAAGAGTTAGCCCGTAAAGATGACTTAACACTGCTCTTCAGTGCTATTACAAGTTGGTGTCCTGTTCATAATATTCCATGGAGGAAAGGTGCAGCAGAAGTGCTAGTCACTCTTTCAAGACATGGATTGTCACAAAACGTGGTCAGTTACATCCACAGTAAGTAAAATATTTCTAGGAACATTATTTATTTTAACAGAAAGTCAAACATGGCTACAGACAGATATGTATCACCAAGAACAGGAAACAATTGTTGAGTTGACAATCGTAGGCTTTTCTTTGGGTAAAGTGTATTTTTCCAAACAGTCACTTCAGGCTGGAAACATGTCTTTTACGATATATTCATAGGAGATACACATGTATTGAGGTACAACTCAACTGATTTATCAAAGTTTTTTGATTCATAAATTACTTTGCCCAAACCCTGCTATATGCATGATATGTTTAAAAGTTCTGAACCATAGTGTTGTGTTGAATGATTGGAATATGTTTATTTCTAATTTTGCAGGCAAAGGTTGTGTGGCACTATGCTTAGATAACATGCAGAGAGAGCAAGCATTATCACCATTGGATATTGTAGAGATGTTTGTCACCGTCTTCTGTTTTCTTAAGGACTGCAGTGAAGTCTCTAATGTATTGTTAGATGACTTTAGAACTTGCCAAGGATATATATTTCTGACTGATTTTCTACTGAGGTAAGGAATAGTATTAGTTCACAGTATTGAGTCTATCATTCAGTCTCTCCATGTTCCTTAAAATTGCTGGGAAGTTGTTGAATTTTGAAAGCTTCCCTGAAAGTCGTTGAAAAGTTCTTGAAATGAAAGTGAGTCCTTTAAAGTCTTGGAAGATTGATAAATCACCGACAATATTCAAAAATCACGAGATGATTGGTCCTTATATTTTAAAAATGATACAAAAATTATTTGTAAAAATTATGCATTGTAAATATGATGTATTGTTGAAGCTATCTACAAGGTATTGTCTTTCAGATACACACAATTGATTCCTAAACGATGTAATAAAACATGTGAATTGTAATTATTGTTTGTGCTATTGAAGCATGAATGTACGAGTATCGGTCTTTGCTTTGCTTGGCAAGAAAGGAAAGGAAAGAAGAAGAAAATTTGTGAACAAAGTGATTTTCTGATGTTTGACGTGCGTGTCTTTTAGGTTTGAATTTCAGAAAGGCAAAGTTTTTCTGAGTAGCCTTTGAAATAATACCATTGTAAGAAAATGAATACTTCCTCCATGGGCAGTGAGAGTGCCTCTTCTCTTGTCATCAATCTTCATGAGAATTTGATCTTATCCATCTTTTAAAAATAGTTGCTCTCAATGCCTGCCAGTCTGTTCAGTTTGATCATCAACAGAAAAGTATATACTTATGTATGTTTATATTTTAGAATTGTTCATTAAAGTGTGATTGTGTTTTCACAAATAGGTTGGAAGAGATGAGTGAAGATGAGGCCAGAGATGCCCTGAGAAATTTAGTGTTATTGGTTTCATCATTGACATTATGTGGCTTTGTAGAATTGAAACCCAGTAGTGCTACCAATGGAGCACCATTTCAACAACCAGGATTTACAGTACCACAACCAACAGGAAGAGGTAAATCGTTATGTCTTATTTGTACATATTGATGGATATTACTGCTAATCTCAATCTCCTTAGGTGTCTGTTCTTGTCACTGCTATACTCAAACACAATTTTACATACCATTGTCTCTTTCTATCAGTATCACTGCCAAAAATTCCATGATGTTCACCTATCAATTGTGCATGAGTATGGTCATGCTGTAAAAATTTGTGTCTGTAAAAATTGTATCTATTGGTTCTGGCTGCACAGTTTAAATGAGCAATGATTTCTTCTAATGATAGATAACATCAGTAAATAACTAGGACAATATTTCTGGTATGCATCGGTAGCTTAGACTTAGCTTCTCTGCTAAGATTCACTAGTGTAATGCCATTAACACTATGTTTTAGAAACTGTATCTCTGCTAAGATTCACTAGTGTAATGCCATTAACACTATGTTTTAGAAACTGCATAGTGTATTGACATTTTAACTTTAAAAAATTCTGTGCATTGATATTTGAATCCAAAGTGTCTTTTGTCTTTGTGAGTACACTTAAGACATGCACTGTGATACTTGAAATCAACTGTCGTAGTACTTAACAGTTATTTCTGAATCATTTGGTTCTGGTATGAAACTCATAACAGAATAATGATGTCTTTGCAGGAAATTGAAATAATGAGGTTATCATAAAAATACTGTGAAATATAAACAAGAACATTAATGCAATGTTTTGCCCTGATTATCAGCAGAGAGCAATGTACACTGCTATTGTCAGTGTTTATACATTGTACATCCATGATTTGGCTGTAAAATATGCTGTGTAGTGGCTCTTTCCATACAAGGTCAAACTAAGTTTTCTTCCGGTTTCAT